>VXBB01000859.1:0-45419 GCA_013399915.1 Illadopsis cleaveri | reverse complement strand
CTTTTTTTTTTTTTTTTTTAATTTTTTTTTGGTTGTGTGGGTTTTTTTGTGGTTTTTTTTGTTTGTTTTTTTGGTTTTTTTTTTTAAATGCGCAGATCAAGCTAAAATTAAGGGGGAAGCAGGCGAATCATTTAAGAAAACAAGAGCGAAATACAAATAGAGATGTGGTCTGGTTTATGCACGCACACAAAACCTGAACAAACGAGACCTTTTGTCGAGGTGAGCAGAAAATCTAAGAATTACAGCATATTGTCACAGTCACTCACATATCTCTATGCATACGGTATTTTTTCTGAACAACTATCAGAAAAAAATGTTTTAAAAATAGAAGTAAAGATTTCCCATTGGCTACATCATATTGATGTATTTCTTTCAGATTTGTCTTTATTTTCAAACCTTATTCTATCTTTCCCCCCCAAATACTTTGTTACAGCATCTTTATCTTTTCTTTCACAAATAAGGGACAGTAGACATTCAGGGTAATGAAGAAAAACACTCTTGACTCCTTTTACTTCCCACTGAGAGCCAACTGAATACATGACCCACCAGAAAAGAACAATTTTTCATTAGTTTTCAACTTCCTAAAACTGAAATAACTCCAGTGTTCAAATAAATCCTTACCCTTCAACAAAAAAACCCAGAACAAATAAAGTCCAGCTCTTGCTTTGTGTTTGGTTGACAGCATTCAATATTCTTAAGAACAGCTTTAAAAAAAAAATCAATCTGAGGGACATTAACTTTCTAAACTTAAAAACATATATCTATTTTATAATTATCTTCCCATATTTTCCATTGTTTGATATATTAGATATCATGAGGATAATAATTTAGGGCTTGATCCCATTAGTCTTTCCTCAGAGAAATATTATTCTTCAACTTTTTTTTTTTTCTGGGTCTGAGGTATTTACCAGGAGGAGTATTTCAGGGACAGGGCAGTTGGGGTCAGAGATGGCATCCCTTGAGCACTGAGCCCACTGAACTGGGGGTGTCCCTGAGTCCAGCTGAGCTTTACAAAGTGGGTTCTGCACTCCCTGCTCACACAAGGCTCTGACTTGTGGTGCTGTGGTTTCCTTTGCAGCATCCATGGCCTGGGAAAAGGGGACAGACCCTGACTTGGGACCACTGCTGCCACTGGGGCCAATGCTGGAGTGAACATTCCCAGCTTCCCTGACCTGCCTCAGGAACCTGAATCACCCAGGAGCTGGATCCCAGTTTCTAAAAACTACACAGCATTAAAGATACCCTCCAGAACACATAAAAATAAAAAGGGAAAGTATTAAACATAGCTTTTTAAAGGAAATTATAAGCTTATGTAAAAACACTTCACACAGTGGGGAGAAAAAAAAAAGAGCAAGGTCTTAAGTGTGGATGTTTCTCCGAAGCTTAAAATAAGTTGATTCTGCTTTAGAAATTGCACCCTTTTGGCTGAGGATATTATTTGTTTTAGGCTTTCTTACACAGTTTTGTGGAAATATACAGGCTGCAGAAGGGAGGAGAAAACATCAAGAGATATGTGTGCGGTGGAGGGGGGGAAGGGAAGACTGACAATGAAATAGATCTCCCGCTAAATGCATATTCTTCTATTTATGTATTTGATAATGAGACAGAAATGCCCTTGGCACTCCGTAAACAACAGCTCCATAACCAGGAGGGAAGGGCAGAATAATGCATAGCTACGTTTCAGATCATAAACTATTTCAAGAGCTATTAACGTGCCAGCCTGTTAGATTATTGGGAATTTTCTTTTTATTTTAAGCTAATGTTTACCATTCTTAAGCAATTTTGCTGTCTTACCTAATTGCTGTTTTTGTGGGTTTACAGAAGATCGTTACTTGTGAAGCTTCTCTCCTACAAGAAGTTCCTGAGAAGGGATAGTTGATTTAACTCTAATAGCCATAAGAAAATTTTTAGCTTTGTATCAATGCAGCAAAATGTTTATATAAATGTTTTTTATAATATAAGGCTAAATTTAGGGGTTATTTACCATGACAAGTTGCAACGCAATTCAGAGCTCCATAACTTTCAGAAAAGGAGATAGGGGAAATTCACATTCATAATAAAAATAGATTTTTTTTCCCTTTGCTTTTAAAGATACTTTTTGAATTTTGAAACAACATTCCCTTATGATAACAAAATGTGTTTGTGTGTAATGTTTGCAGAGTCAGATGGTATAAGTATCGTATGATTTAAAATTAAACAATATAATTACCATTTGGCAACCAATATTTAAAGCTGTAGCAACTATTTCTTCAGACATTATTTAGACTGCATCTAAAAATACAAATGAAAACTATATTTTTCCTGTATATTAATTTCAAAACCTTGGAGCTGGACTGCTTCTTTCTTTCATTTTTCTTTTTTTTTTCCTTCCAAAAACCCCAAACTATTTCTGTTTAAGAAAATTGGATTTGTGATGTCTTGAATAACAAGCTTTTCTACAGCTCTTCAAGAATCCTGCTGCACTGAGACGGTGAGTGGAGAGCTGCAGGAGAAGGTGGAATATCTTCAATTATTACTGAGTTTGTTCCTATGTTCTGATCACTGGATGTAGAGATGGGAGCTGGGGACGACTGGTAACCATTTGGAATGAACATTTCTTCAGTCACCCGATTCAGGGTATCTAACAGTTTCTAAAATTAACACCAACAACAATAAAAAACCCACTTCTTTGTATTGCAAGATGCATATAGGCATCTGGTTTCTTTGAAAGTGGCTCATTACCAAAACTTACCACAGCTTTATCTTGGTCCTCTGTTTATTCCAATAATTAAACAAGACATCATTATCTGTTAGTTACAATGAATTTTTCCAGGATTATGGATATGTTGAATTTTACATATTTATTTTTAGAAGACCATCACATCTATTGGTGAGAGAAAAGTAGGATATGGAATTTCTCCTTGTAGCTGCAATTCTTTTCTGAAGCTCAGGCTACAGAAAACAAAGGCTTTATATTTCCTCAAATCTACTACAGCCAAAATAGGAATCAAAAAGGCATTTTACTTCAAAACATCTGCATGAATTTTGAAAATGATTTTCAACTGGATGTGTAGAAATGCACATTCTCCTATTTTCTTGGAAAGTATAATATCTATTTAACTCATCAGCGTTTTTTTTTTCTCTCTCTCTTTAATAAAATATCATATTCCTCATTTATTTCCCAGCAGTTTAATTTTGTTAAAATAAAAGAATACAAATCCTCCACTGCGGTGAGAGGCAGAACTTTTCCTCCCTGTGTTTCTGGAGCTGTTTCAATCTATAAAGTGTATCAATTGGCAGCGCAAAAAGCCAGCAGAGAGACAGTCCCCGGCAGCAAAGGCAGCGCTCCGACCCTGCCTCGCTCCCCAGTGCGCACGCAGGCTCCATCCCCAGCACAACTCCCCAAGCTAAAAACCACATTTCTTCCAGTGCCCGTCTCACATGGTAATTTGGGATAGAAAAAACACTGCTAAAAACATCTCATTAAGGGCTGAGAGGGAAACATTTTTTATAAAGGGGACAAAAAAAAAGACAATAAAAGGGACATTCTTACAATTCTTCTAGATGCTTGAAGAGGCATTTTTTTGTTTTATTTTGTTAAGCTTTTCTCCAATGTTCAGAATTTTTCCAGCCCAAGCAAAAGGTTTTATTTCTATTTTATATTTTTACTGCCTCATTGTGCCTGTAAATGTTGACTTTCAGGGATTTCATAATAGTAAAAATATCAGCCAGAGACATCAGCACTGTGGAAGTTTTGCAAGTAGTGGATTAAAATCTTCTGATGCAGACATTAAAATCAAGCAAGTTAAATTATGTCAAGCAATGTCACTTGCATGCTAACTTGCCTAATGGGAAATACTCAGTGCACTCGCACTGTAAAGATCTCGGCTCGAGAACTTCTCTTGCTAACTGCAGTGAGAAATTACCAGTGCTGAGGAATTTATGGGACCAATATCTCTTCTCTCTACTGTTAGTTAGCCACATGTATGCCAGGGTGGCACTGGAAGGGAAACATTGTTATCTTGTAAAACGCTGCAGAGCTATCAGCTTTTTGGCGGGTGTGTGAATCATAAGGCTGTCTTAGCATGAGTGCATTTAATTGTGTGAAGTGGGTATTTCCCAGCTTTGCTTAAACCTTCGGAAACAGCTTTGCTTGTCAATTGTCACTCACGTTCTTACTGGGGACAAACAGGTAGCAGAAGCAAAAGAGAGGAGTGTTGTGGGAAAGGGTCGGGGGGTAAATTCAACCATAAAACTCCAGAAAAATGCTGAGAATGTTTTCTTGTGGTTTAATTTTCCATTCTCCAAAGTGCTCTGCTTGTTTTAAATTGCTGGTCTCAGGCTGGAGGCCAAACAAGCTTTTGAACCATGGGTGGAAAGAAGGAGTTCCTCCAGGTCAACCAACACGACATGACAACCTGGCTGGGCTGTGGGGCCAGGCTGCTCTGCTGGGGCCAATGCAGATGGACTTTTGTGTCAATGGACCCCACTGGGTCTCTATGGGGAGTCCATGGCACACAGCCGTACAAGGTGGGGACCTACAACAAGCTTTGCTAGGGGGACTTCCACAGGACCTCTTGCTGCTCTTCTCACCCCCAGAGCCATCACAGGGACAGCACACGGTCCCCATGTCACCCCCAGCTGGACTTGTCCCACGTAGGGGCACTGTGCTGATGGTTCAGGACACAGCAAAGCCCACATCAGACACATCCTTGCCGCCCCTGACCCAGGTAGTGGCTGCAAGTTGTGCCAGGAAGGGAAACGTGGGCTCCTGCAGCCGGTGTCTCGCATGTGCCAAATGAGAGATGCTTTTCCCCTTTTCATTACACGGGTTTCTTAATAAAAACTGAAAGAGGTTTTTTTTTCAGACAATGAACCCCAGGGGCCCAATCAGTGAAATACATTAACCTTTCAACTGTCAGCCCCCCCTCCCTTGAAATTAAGCAATATCAGCCCTTGAAACGGCTAAATTACCTTCGTATTTTTTAATTGTATAATGATGGTCCAACAAAAAAAGGAGCAACTCAGGACTAGTAAATATTCAATGAAGAAATTTATTGTAGTTCTTATAAAGGGAATACCCACAGCTTTCTTCACATGGACTTAAATCAGGCAGAAACTGGAGCGATAGGCATAAAATGAAATAATGGATGCACTATTTCTAGTGGGATTTACATCACCATTTGGTCTAATTATTCCTGATATTTCACCCATCATATTAGAAGCTTCTTCAGGGAAAGAAATAACAGTTTGTCTCCTTGAGAACAAAGAACAAAGTGTCTCTTTACTCTCAAGAAACTCAGCTATCATTATGAAGAGAAAGAATCTGTCCATTATCAAGAAATCCCACTAGAAATCTTGAATATCTTACCAAATAATTCCTGAGCACACTAAAAATACCAGCAAATGAAAGAAGGAGAAACTATGGGACTTTAGAAAATAAATAAATAAAGGAGGCATAATGGATGCTCCACAACCCACTCATTTTTTTTTTTTCTCACAGAATTATATTAATCCAATAACCAAACTCTGCCTGGCATGTACAGTTAATCGAAGCAAGACAACCACCACTCCTTTATGTTCCTTGTTCAGCAAGGCACACTTTCAGCTCTATCTGTGGTCCTGGATTAAGTGGTGGGAATGCATTTGCATACATTTGCACGATGAGTAATTCACCATGAGTGATTATGTACAGGACCCACTTCCAGAATGCGTGAACTTTTTGAGATTGGATTTCATCAGAACTGGATGGTAAGCTTTAGGAGGAATTTAATACAGACCTAGGACCATGCACAGCTTTCAGAAAAGTAATTTCTTCGGACATACGTAAGAGTTTTTTGTTCTGGGTCTTGTATTTAATACTGCAGTATCTAGTAAAAAAGCATTTTAAATGAGCACATGGAGCTGTGGGGTTCAGGTGCACTAATTTGACAACTTCCTAAACAGGATCTTGCTGGGTCAACTTGTGAACTGGGAATATCCCTGGGTCTGAGAGAAAGAGCAAGCGTTTCCCAGCATCCTGCCGTGATCCTGTACCTCTATAGGCAGTCACACTTTTAAAAATGAAAGAAAATAAAACCTCAGCATGCAGAGATAAGAGGGCTGAAAATATCAGCTTCGTGAAGAAAATATTTTGCCTTTTTCCTAAAATATAGGAAATTCTCCAAGTCTTTCCAAAGCTCTTTTCCAGCCCCTAAACACAGGCAAATGCTGCTCAGTCACTGCCAAAGGGGATATTGAATGTATTTGACCTTGTATGTAGATGTTGTTTAACTACATTCAGCTTTATTGCTTGTAAAAATCATTGGTCCTTGAAAATAGAGTTCTTAAGTTTAGCAGCAGTGGCACAATTTATACTGGTACATGGTATTCAACATCTGGGAAACTCCACCAGTTAATCAGAGGTGAAGTGTGCAACTGCAGATCTCTGGTTCACCATGTGGGAGTGGGGTTCTGCCCCAGTAAGGAGTTTCAGGGCAACACTTATGTTATATTATGTTATGGTATGTTATGTTGTTATGTTATGTTATGTAGAATTAAATACTCCCTCAGATAGTTTGCACAGTTCTTGTTGAAATCAGTAACAAAACTTCTCCAAACTGTGAGAGAGAACGGCATGGAGTTTGGATGTGGACTTGCTGTGGTTACTGTGGTCCTATAAAGCATCTGTAAAAGACTGAGTATCTCAAGGAACTATCTGCCTTTGCCTTCTATTGAAAACAATTGCAAGTGGGATGCATGCCCTAAATTGTGATGTTATTGAAAGCTGAGCATGGTCCCAGATTGCAAAATCAGGCCAGAATGATGAAAACATTTGTATATGTGCTACCCTTTTATTTTCTTTGGCATGCTCTAAATAACCTCTGACCTTTCCTTTCCCCATGTAAAGCTGGTCTTTGTTTGAAAGGAAACAGAATGTGAAAATGATGACAAAGGGATTTTTGAAACAAATACAATAGCAAAAAAACAAAGGCAAATGAACTTTCACTGAAATCTAGTACTACATCAAACTCTTATAAGTGTATGAAAAGAGCAAGTTTCAGGATTATGAGATAATTTTATCTAAGAAAAATGATAGGCTGAGAAATATAACTGCACTTGCATGAGATGTAAAGGAGCCATGCCGGTCTGCGGTGGTTTTGTTCAGGAGGCAATGGAGCACCCCCAGGCTAAGCCGTGTCTCTGGGGTGTGGTGTCACTGCCACCAAGAGACTCTTACTGGATTGATAAATGTGAATGTGAATTATCAATAGGCAAATGGAGCTGCTTTGTTAAGAAGCTACTGTGGTTTAACCCCATACAGCAACTCAGTGCCATGCAACCACTCATTCCTCTCCAAGTGGGATGGGGGAGAGAAACAGAAAAGTAAAAGTTAGAAAACTTGTGGGTTGAGATAAAGAAGTTTAATAGAGAAAGCAAAAGCCACATAAACAAATGAAGCATAACAAGGAATTTGTTTCCTATTTCCGTGGTCAGGTATTCAGCCATGCTCAGGAAAGCAGGGCTCCATCACACTTAAGGGTTACTAGGGAAGACAAACACCATCACTCCCAGCAACCCCCCTTCCTTCTCCTTCCTCCAGCTTTACATACTGAGCATAACACCATATGGTCTGGACTATTGCTATGGTCAGCTGGGGTCAGCTGTCCTGGCTATGTCCCCTTCAGCTCCTTGCTAACCCTCTGGCACATTGATGGGGTGGGCTGAGGAGCAGAAAAGGCCTTGGCTCTGTGTAGACACTGCTCAGCAGTGAGAACAACATCTCTGTGTCATCAACACTGTTTCCAGGACAAATCCAAGACACAGCCCCATACCAGCTACTGTGAGGAAAACTAACTCCAACACAGTTAAACTCACTGCTTGCTGGGATGTCTCCCAAGCTCTACCTGCAATACACACATCAAGAAATACAGAAATTCCTCCCAATTTAGTTGGGACAGCTTTAGAAGAAGGAGAGTTGAAGTGATCAAAACTAGTTTGAGGTACAGGACATCATCCTATGGAAAGCAAGAGATTGATGACATTTTCCAGTGGGAAATGCACAGAGGAGCACTGTCTCCAGTGTTGAGTATGGAGATGGCCATGGGATTTCCCCTGTGAGGTACACTGCTCTGCTAGCAGTCACAGTTCACCAGCTGCCAAGAAGAAACTCAACACTTGCAGGCATGAAACATCTTACCAGGCCATCAAGGTGATGATTCCTCCCCTTTCCACATTGGGAAACATAATACCATGATTCTTCAGTTTATAATTTCTGCTCCAAAGCTGACTTCTCCTGGCTCTGTCTCTACCCTCTCTCTCACTCCACTTTCACTCCTCCTCCCCAATCTACCTCTTTTTAAGGGAGCAGACACAATAACTTCGCTTTCTCATTCCTCTTCTAAAAAGACTCCCTTGCCAAAGAGTGCTTTTGAAAATCACCTGGATCAACAGGATCCTTTTAGCTCATACTCTTCTCTTGAGCATAAAATGTGTTTAGCTAGACTCATGAAGGAATTCCTTTGCTTGATGATACATCCTCTTGCAGGAAAGGCACAGGATGTGTTAGGGTTCTTGTCAGCTGATGGCTGGGGTGTTTCTGCACTTGGTGAATGTGATCAGAGTTCATTGATGTGTCTGAATCACCATCAGTTTGAACAGTCTCCATGTTCTCTTTCAAATGCTTTAGGTACTAGATAAGCCTGTCTATAGTTAATGGCCCAAAATCGAGGGGTCAGAATCACCTCACCACAGTTATTCCGACTTCTTTTGCATGGGATGGGTTGCTGGGCGAGTCTTGCTTCTCTCATACTTGACTCATTTAAGAAATTTTACTTTCTTGCTTTCAGGACCTGTTAGAAATAAAAATCAGGGGATGATATTCCAGAGATCAATGTGGACTACTGCTAGACTTCAATCTCCAAATACATGCATTGTTGTTCTTAAAAAGATTTTGTACAGGAAATGTACAGTGTCTTTTAAATGTGTTTATTGAAAATTGAAATACTGTATGCAACACACTTACTAAGCAGTTTTAATTATGTTGGTGGAGAGAGGTCACATATGCATATATGTGTCAGCGCTGACTCGCACTTCCTCTGTTCTAAAAAATATTTAACTGTGAATAAGGAATCTAATTCTATAGTTGTATATTCAACATACACTTAAAAAATCCATCCCAAGTTCCAGATGCTCTGGGAAATTTTAAAAATACATTGTTTAAAAAAAACCTCTTCAATGTTCAAGCCCCAAAAAGGTAGAACAAAAATAGCCAGTTGCTTGGACCAGGTTACTTTTTGTGAACCACAGATAGTCAGGATTAAAGGCATTAGATGTGGAGGAGTACTTTTTTAAACTAGAGGTGACTGTCATACTCAGAGAACAAGCACTCTGTAGGTCAGCAACAAATTTTACTCCAAAATTATTGACAATCACTAAGTTAGGGCACGTGTGAATAAACTCTTTAGGAAACAAAGGAGGAAAACATTAACACATGTATATCATCTCCAGCCAAGACAGGGGGGTGCAGTTATTAGATGCAGACTGATTCCTTTAAGTAACATGCTTCTGTTTCTTAGATTTAAAAAGCCAGGGAAGCTTGGTAAAAGCTGAAAGATTTCCTTCAGTAGGAAGTTTGTTGCTTTCAAGACAGGGTGAAGGAATCTGGAATTCAAATCAACAGTGCTAAGAGCTCTCAGTGCTTCAGGAACTGGGGATTTTGTTTTGGCATCCTGAGAATTAGACACAAAGGTTAAAGGTGTTTAATACAGATGCAAGAGTGTAGGCTGAGTTTCCAGGAAAGCTGGGTGTACTGGGAAGACTGATATCTGCAATATACTGTGGAAAGCTGAGCACTTTGGATAGTTTTCCATCACATATGACTCAGAACCCTGCGATCTTCTTGAAGTGGAGTGAGCTCATCACAGCATGGACTGGAGAGCCACATGAGAAAGTGTCCTTTCCATAGAGCCCTGGAATCTGACAGTGCCATGCCTGGAAGCAGGGCTGGTGTGATGCTCCCACAGTTGCAGCAGCAGCTCCCATTGCTGCCTCTTTCGTGGTGGTAAAACAGGAAGGCATAGCAGAAACCTGAGCCATGTAAGACCTCACATCTCCATTGTTAGTAGAAACAGTGCAACTCAGAAATTACTGTTATTTTTTGGGAATGCATTGCTTAAATAATGTGGTACCATGAGCTTAAAATACAGCTTTTCTTGGGATACAGAGAGCTGACACATATACCATATGCAGAAGAACCCTTTTCAGAAGTACCCCAAAAATAAACATTTCTTTTTGGAAGAGGAAAGTCAGAGGACATTCAAATTCAAATACAGTTGTCAACACATATTGATGAGTAGAAATTACTGAACAGGTGTTCATGGTTACACTGCTAGAAGATTAAGCCACAAGCTTTTCCTTTGATTGCAACCCTTTTTTTGGCTACAAGCTACATGACTGCTGCTGGCAGAGAGCACACTGAAATGTGGTGCACCTTTGCCCATCTTTCCAGGCTTTTCATTTGCCAGTGTTTCAATTAAGCAGATTTGAGACATAACCCTCCTAAAAGGGCTGCCAACTTCCTGGCACCACAGTCCCAAGGAGTAACTACCTCTCTTTATACACAGGAGCCACAGGGCCCCCTGCAATCCCCTACGGCTGCGTCCAGCCAAGATGGGACTAATTACCTCATTTTCATAGTTAATACATCTAGGGAGGAAGGAGTAGTGAAGACTTTGAAGGAGAGTTCCTGATGGCTGGACTTTGATTTCTCCACTCAGAACAGAGCAGGGAGCCTGGGAGTGTGTCTACTACAAAAATAGTTATTTTAGGGGAAAGTGGGTAGGAAGGAGAGTGTTTCCACTGACAGCGCTGTGCTACCTGGGGTGCTGGAGGTCCCAGAGGGAGGTCTTTGGAGCAGAGGTTGCTCCTTAGCATGTAGCCCTATGTCCTGCAGGTTTTCCCAGTTTCAGGTACTCAACCATCCTTTTACATTCCTTTGTCACCACAGGCAGTGGCAGAGGGACACCCAGCAGATGATGCAAACCTGAATGTAATTTTGGAGCACTTGATACTCTTTTAGGTGTCTGCAGCTGCTTGTGCACCTGTCATACAGTAAATACCTAGAAAGGTTCATGGAAGGAGTGATCAATCGAATCCCATCTGAGTTGTCTCTTGGTCTCTCTGTTTCCCTGGTTCCTTTGTTGCGCTTGTTGCATTTGTATACAGACAACTCAGAAACTTTCCTAGGTGACCTTTGAATCTCTGCCTTTCTTCCTTTGTTCCATTTCCTGGGTTTTTCACTTAATGTTCTCTCTGCACTTTTTTCCTTTTCTGTGGATCTTGCGCTACCTGTGTCATCACTTAAGAGTTTTTTCTCTGTTGTTCAAGTGTTCACTTCAGCAGCCTCTTCTTGTAGTCTCTGTCCTTGCTGTAATCTTGGCCTCGCCCTTCAGTCCATTCCTTTAAATGCTTCTGTTTCTCTGTGGGGCTGTCTTGAGTTTTCGTTCTGTTCAAATTAATTCCATCCTACCACTTACTGACATGTTCCAAAATAAGCCCTAAATGTCCAATAAAAGTTAAAACCACCTACGTTAGGTCCTGCTCCAAACATGATGAAGTCAATGGGAAGACTCCATCCGCTTCCAAAGACTGGATCTGATTTGTGCAACTTTCTGATTTTCTCTTGTGCACATGGGCCCTGTTGCTATTTTTAAACCATGGATTTCACATTGCAAAATATTTGTGACTCCATTCTTACAACCCCGGAGAATTATGAAAAGGGAGAGAAAAAAGGGAGGGAAATCTTTTAGAATGAAAATTAAAGTTGGAACTAAAGATAGAATGGGATTGTTAACTAAGAATTTGACCTCAGATGCAAGTATTTTTGTCCTGGAAAACAGACTAGGTTTGGAAGGCTTCTGCCATTGGGTGTTTTCTCCTCCACATTTAATGGCATAATGCATTTATTTTTCACATTATTAACATATTTGGGAACATCCCTAGTGACTTCTGAAAGGTGTGGGATTTCTGCAAAGTCTGAGCACTTTCAACATATACTGAATTAATATCTTCATGCCCTAAACTAAAAGGACTCAAATCACTAATTTGTTTTGATTCTTTACACCAATGCATTTTGTTCTTTAGTTCAAAATCAGTGAAGATGTAAGGAAAGGGAAAAATATTCTCATGATTAAAGTTTCCAAAACAGCTTCAGAAATATTTGAGAAAGTCAAAAAAATTTCAGTCTGGGATGACAAAGTCCTTGCAGCCCACCAGTTCTGGATACCCCTTGGAGAGGCTTGTATTCAGATTCAGCATTTTGGTCTTTGCAGAAAGTAGAAGTCCAAAATCGATGAAACACAGAAGTTAGAGAACATGAAGTTCTCCTAAGATAGCCAGAGAAAACTTATTCCTTGTAACTGCCCTATAGAGGCAGTGAGTTTTATCATAGTAGTAGTGAAATATTCCAACATCAAAAAAGAAGAAGAATGTAGCATCTGAGTTACTGTGGAAATTTTACTTGCAAAGCAGAAGTCTAGAGAGTCAAAGGAAATGTCGTATTCTTGCAGCATGGCCTTTCTGCCACCATCTATTCCGTTAACTACTTTGTTAGTGACACCTGTATTATTATCTGATAAGAGCTGAATCCTTCAACTTTAATGAAGGGCCTGGAATAAATTCCCATTTGGAGAGAAAGGGTGTTTCAGCATAAGGTATCTTAACCTCCTCAAGGTCTTAGGCAAAGATTCTTCAAGATTAGGATGTGGTACACCTCACAGAGCTTTCTGTATTTTGTTCTTCTAAAGTGTAGTACTAAATAACAAAAAAGGGGTTTCTATTCCTTGACAAAGAATAAATTCCTTCTTTTATAACAATCTGAGCACATTTTAGTGTCTGATTCCAGCTAAAGTGGAAATTGTATCAAGTCTATGTGGTTATATTGATTTTACGGTTTGATTAGCAAGGTACTTCAATCTGGGTTTAATTTTGTGTCTGTGAACAATTACTGGATTCAGCAGAAAAACTCATGTCCACAATCTGATGTGTGTTCATGTACATTTTTTAAGTGCAAAGTAAAGGGCAAACACTTCAACCTGTTTTGAAACGTAGGCTCAGGCACAGTGGGGAGTATTGCTGTTACACTAAATAAGAACAGGCCTTCCACTGGTGCAGGAGTGAACAGGTTTACTGAAGCCAAAGATAACAGGTTTATGAGATTTGCACACCTGTCCTGTTGTTATCACAAAGTTACCAGGAGCAGCTGGACAAAAAATTCAAAAAATAATTTCATCCTGCAAAGTGTCTTGACACTGTTTTTATTCCTTAGGGCTTGATTTGGAAGAAAAATGCTAACTGTCCAAAAGCCCTGTTGTGTCATCTTTTGTTTCAGAGTTGGGAAGATGACCTGCAGAGGTCCCTTCCAACCTCAACCATTTGGTCATTCTGTTTTCTTCCTCTTAACACCTTTTTAACTTTTAAAAGAGTTTTCTCTGCCAGGAAAACAACAACAACAACAACAACAACAACAACACCAAACAAAAAAACCCCCAACAAAACAGAAAAAGAATTCAAAGGAAAATGGGGGATGATGGAGAGATTATAACCACTACCATAGCAATGAGAGTATATATCTGTACTAGCTGATAATAAGGAAAAAATAAAACAGAAAAAAAGTGGCAAAAATAAAAATCCCAGGTGTTTGAAATGTTCTGACACTCAAGAAGTAAAAGTGGCATTATTTCTGTTGCATTTCACTTGAGAGAGTTTTTTGGGGGAAAAAAATAAAAGATTAGAAATAATAAAAACCTAATTTTAAAGAAATGGTTTTTTAAAGAATCCAGTTTTTGTCAGGAACATTCTGAAGTATTCTCTGTCATATCTAATGTCAGTATCTGCATTTTCTCTCATTTTTCTAGTCAGGATCAGAAACAAAACCAAACAAAACAGAACAAATGTTAAAATCTGTAATCTTTCTGACAACCTCTAACAGCTTGAAAGAGAAATGTGAAACCCTCCCACTACTGAATTTGTTATTTTGGTAAGGGAGCTTAAAACTGAACTTGAGGATCCTCATCTAGTGAACATAGCTCAGCATCATCCCTACAGAATGATACCTATAGAAATCATACTCGGGGACCAGCCAACAAAATGTACAGGCAACTGAGCCAATAATAGAGAAAGGAAGAAGACTGAAAAAGGGGCTGGAAGAAAGGGGAATATTTTGTTGCATCTCCCTCTCCGCCTCCTTTTGTCTGCTTTGTCCCTCAAGGTTCAGCTGCGTGGGCTGCATTGTGTGAACTCCTCTTTGATATCAATGGGGACATCTACTTAAAAATTGATGCCATGATATGGCCCCAGGTATTTAAATTAACGAGATGTTAAATACTCTGTAGTTTTATCTGTAATTAGATGACATCCATGCAGCTTGATCCCAAGAGTGATTTGTAATATTCTAGATTGTCCACTTAAGGCTTGGGGGCCTGATCCACAGTCTGCTGACATCTATATGAGTCTTTCTTTTGTTGTTTTTGGAAGCAAGTCTCCTGGATCACTCACACACTGCTCTCATTTATTTTTCTATCTGTTTATCAACAACTGTATGCAGATGTCTGATCTCTCCTTTCCTCTATCTCCAAATATTTGGGTTTTGCATCAGTGAATGTCCTTAATTTGGGGGTAATTTCAATTAATTTTTAACTGCTTTTTCCTTTGTAACTTTATTTTTCCTTTTCATTCCTGGATAATTGTCAGTTTTTGTTCAATATTTACAAGTTTTGCATTGAGTCATATTTCTTATGCTAATCCTCTTCATCTAATATGCTCACTAGAGATGGTTGAAAAAACTTGAAATTTTTTAGAGAAAAAAAATCAGTAGCATTCAAATTCCTTTCAGGCAAGTTTTTACTCCAAAGCTTCCATTATTATCTTTCTTCTGCCCAGCATAAGACAGTTTCAGCCTCAGTACATATTCTAAATTTACCCACATGACTGTAATATTTAAACACACCCTGGTCAGTGCTGCCTATGCCTGGCAGCCTCCTTGGCAGCACTTTGAGGGATGCAGTTCCAGGAGAACTCCTGGCATGGTCTTGTCTATTGGTCAAACAAAAGTCAATGTTGGAGTCAAGCATGAGAACCCTCTTAGAAACTCCATCCTTACTTGAACTAGATCCTCTGGGGAAGATAAAGAGGCCAAGAGTCAGTTACTGCTGCTCTCATTACCCCATACTGGTCTTCTCCACCTTTGTCTCAGGCAGCTACCATCCATCCCAAGGCATTGAGAGAAGAATTGATGAGGCTTTTGTGGATGAGAGTTCCCTGGCTGGGTGTAAATATCCTTCAGAGCACATAAAAGGCACTTGAATTTTAGTACTAAGAAGCTTCAAATTATGTGAACACACTGAGTAAACAAGCAAAAAGCCAACTAAGAGGAGGAGAGAAACAAAAGGCAGAAGTGTGAATGACTGTGCTGATGTATCCAGGGCACTGCCAGGATTTGTCCCTCTGGGAATTTTGTTATGTTCAGATCAGCTCCACTGAAACATCCCCAAGGAAGGACTTTCTGTAGCTTCTTTGAGGAGGCTGTTTCGGAGCTCACTGTTCTTTCACAGGCAAACCCAGAAGCTCCTGAGGTTTCACTTGTGTCTCCCTCCTGCCCCGCATCATCCCATTTCTCCACAGCAGAGTCCCTCAGGCTTCCTGGAAAGGATTCCCCTCCCTTCAGCACATGGGGAGTGGGGCTGCCCCGTCACTTGCCCTGTCTGTACATATTTCAGTCTTTTAATCTTTCTCCTCAAGCCAGTCCTAGTGGCTCTTTCATCCTGCTCTTAGCCACCCCTGGCTCCTCCAATTTGCCTGTGGTAATGAGGTGCCCAGTGCCCAGCACTGTGCTCCAGGTCCTGCCTACACATGCTCTGAATGAGGGGACCACGCTCTTGCTGACACATCCTGTCTTTTCTGTTCCTTTTTTTTTTTTTCCCTTCAGTGATCATCATTCAAAATTAAAATAACATGGAAAGGCAAAGCAACTGAAATCAAAATCTAATGCATAATAAGATACAGCATGAGACAACAAACACGTCTTTGCTATCTGCCTCTGTATTGTAAACAATGATTACTTTACATGTTCAGTGTGCCATGAAAGAAGAAAGAGCCTCTTGTGATGTTTTGTGAGAGCTTTGACTACATTTGCCCACTTTTCAAACAACAAAAAAATAAACTCACACTAACAAGGTGTATGTTTTCAGTCCTAAAATATGGGGTCACTGTCTGTTAAGGGGTCCATTCAATGATGAAATGAGATCAAAATGGTTGAGGCCGCTGAAAGAAAGCAAGAAGGATTTGTCTGAAGTTCTGGTATACTGGCTATTATTTCAACCAAATAAGGATGCCTGGCTTTATTCTTCATGCTCCCTTGCCCCTTTTGAAAAACTGAAAAGAGAAAGGAAATGGCTAAGTTGTATCATGTATTACCTTGATGAGTGCTTATAACTCTTCATTCAGAGTTAATCATTAACCCAGGTTTTTGTGGTGATTGTTTTAGCTATGAAGTTTCTACATGAAATTTGTGCAGCACATCACCGTGAAAAGGAAAAAGCCAAGTGCAAAAATCAAATGAAGTGATTAGAGAGGGTGGATGTGCATGTGTGTATAGATCTATATATCCCACTGGTTTTATTTTAATACACATGTGAATATTTGTATATGCTGTCAAAAATGCTGACCCTTAAATTGGAAGTGCTTTCTTGCTCAAAACCAGATTGCTTTGATCTATTATTTTTAATGTATTTATTCATTTATTCTGTCCAGCCTCTGATATTCCTACTTAGCCTGAGCAGTACTCTCAAATTGGGCAAAATAATGTTCTAATCTCTTGTGTATTTAAAAAAAAATTTTTTTCTCATTTTGACAAACAGTGAAAAGCCTGAAAACTTCTGTAAAGCAAAAAAATTATAACACTTCAGGGCTGTAGAAACCTATTTGTGTTTTGATCATTCTGAGACATTTCATTTTAGTACTGGGATTGTTATTTTTGTATGCTAATTAACGTACATTTCAAACAATCTTGTTTTGAACTGAAAATCTGGAATTTTTTTGTTTTGAAACTTATGTTCCAACAATTAAAAAAACCTATTTAATTAAAAATGCAAAAACATAAACATTTCCCATAGAAAGCCTTGATGCCAAGAAATCAGCATTTTCTGACAAAAGGCTTGTTTTGTGGGGTTTTTTTAGAAAAAGTCATGACTATCTCTAGCAATAAAAATGTAATGCGGAAAGGGGTGATCGTTATCTATTCCTGATGTAGCATAGCCTAACCCGTCACCCACTAAAACACACTAAAATTTCATGTAAGGCAAAAATATGATTAAATGCTGGAGCATTCCAGCCTGACCCTTGGAGTGCAATAAAATATGCACTTGAAAAATACACTTGATTTGAATACATGTGCGTGAGTGTGGGCATGTGTGCTTGTCTGTGTGCACCTCATATATAAATCATCTCTCGACCCCATCCATCCATCCCTTCATCCATTCATCTCTAACACATGATCTTTACTCAAGCACAAATAGTTCAACTTCCTTTTGGAAGGATCTGCTCATCGTATTTGTTTAAGGGAATAATGAACAGTTGTTGACTTGTTTGTACTCCATCCATGCACACAGCTATTAATTTATTAATTAATCCTCCTCAAAAGTCTTCTTTCTGTATTACTTGTCCTGATTTTCTATTATTTGACATCAATCCCACTAAACCATCACATCTTGTTTTACTGACTCAGATCCTGAATCAAACAGCTATTTCTTAAGGGTTTTCCAGCAAGTATGTTGCATCTGTGCACTAAACTCTTGTGGTTAGATTTAGGTCTTGAATGATTATTATTCAGAAACAGCAAACTATTCAGCTTGAAACAAGAGCATGACTTTTTTTAGGTTTATTAAAATTGTATTAAGAGGTTTGGATTTTTTCTAAAGCCAGTACTTAGAATGGCCAGAATTGTAATGTTTTTATATAAACTGTGTTTCTGCAACCATTGACCTGGGTAATAAATAATTTATTCAGTATTTCTTTAAATACTATTTTGTTTGGTTCAAAACCAAGGTTAAGCATATATATTTGCAATTATTGTCTTCCTCTGTTTTTTTATATATATACAATAAATATTTAAAAGGTCATTATGGTAAAGATAGATGAAAAAATCTTGACTTTTCATCTCTGCCAGCTCATATGCTCTGACTATTCTGGTGGCTCCAAAAATCTATTTTGTGCAGCAGATTTTTCATAGGCAATTAAAAATTGATAGCTTAATAGACCATTATACTTATTTTATGCATCTCGTTTCACAAAGTAAACAAATGGATTTGAACAAACACAGAAATGGGCTGAGTGCAACATGCCCACTGTGAATGAAACACAGGGTGAAGTTGTAATAGCTCTAGTTTGCTTATTTCTGTTAAATGTGAGGTGAAGCCACCTTCACTGGAGCAGGAGGAGATGGTGGGATGGGAGCCAGTCTTGGGCCACCCACGTGCCTGCCACAGGCTCCCTGGTACCTGCACATCCATGGCATGGGCACTGAAAGAGCATTTTCCGCAAGAAAATTTTTTTTTTTTTTTTTTAAAAATCAATTTTCTCAGAGCCTGATCCTTGTCCTGGACTGTGGGCTTTCTTCCTCCTCCTTGCACAAGCATTTTAATGCACACACACACACACACACACACTTGCCACCCTGCCCTAACCCCTCGGCACTCCCTGCCTCCTTTCAACTACCTCTGCCATCCTCTGCCCCCATCTGAATAGCACAGTCGATTAAGAGGAGTTGAAGGATCAAGGCAAAATGCCCAGCAGCTATAATTTTCCCATCCCACCCCAGGCAAAATTTTTTCCTACGTGAATGAAGCTGGGAAAAAAGGAGGGGAAAAAAAAAAAAGGATTTTGACAACAGCCCCCAAAGATAACTCGAAGAAGCTGGTACATCCATTTGATTAAACCTCCCAAACAGCACCAGCTCCAGGGTTTTCCTAGATCTGAATCCCCTAGCACTTCCCATCGGATTGAAAGCCCCCCATCCCTCAACATCTCTTTGCCCTGAGCGCCGCAGCAGTGAGAAAAAGAAACAACCAAGCCATTCCTTGAAACAGCTAACAGCTTCTAATCCCTCTTGCTACTTTCTGCCTCTGTCTGAGAAGATGCTTTACCCCGTGGGGGCTGGAGGTTTGGCTTGTCCCCAGCCAGGGGAGGCAGAGCTCTGGGTGGGCGAGGGGACAGGGCTGCCCCCGCTCCCGCCGCGCCGAGTGGCAGCTCGGCTCTCCCCCGCTGCTTTCACATGTCACAAACAATTGCTCTCATCGCTCATCATATTGAAGTTGTCAGGGCTCTCTGACGCCGATAATTTGTGTGAGTTGATCATACTTTGGTAAATCAACAGGTCGCGACCCCTGACCCATCAGCCTGGTGGCTGGCGGGGAGCCACCTACAAATCTTCTGACAGGGACGACAGGAAGGCTGTGAACTGCTCAAGTGCCCGTGTCTATCAGCTGCCGCCAGAGGAGCCAGTCCCCTCTGCCCTGTGCCACTGGAGATGGGCTTTACTGTGAGCACAATCTCCTCTACAAATCCATCTTAATTTCTTCCCATCTGTTTGGGTATATATGTGTGTGAGCACGTGAGCATTTAAAATTTTTTTTTATTTTCACTGCAGTCACTCTTAACGAACTTTAGCCTCCTCCATGTGTTTTAAATAGAGGATCCCAGCATGGGAGATAAGAGGAATGCTACGCACGGTCCTACTCCAGCACCAATGAATTGCTCTCGCCCTAGGTGCATGCAATGGTTAAGTTTCCATGGCAGCTTTATGGGCTTCTTTTATAAAACTTTATTGACTCACATGTTCTCAAGTGGTGGCTCCGATTCTTTCTTTTCCTTTAGTTACAGTGTGTACGTTCAAGATGCCTTTGGTTCTTTGCTTCCCTGTTTTTTTAACGTATAGGATTCCTGACCGAAGCCTTGAAGTCCAGACTGTGCAAGGGAGGGTAACACAGGCGTCTTTCATTACCCATGGTCTTCAATAACTCAGCAGCTAAACCAGCCAGAGGAGAAGAGAGACCTATGAACTCCAGCACGAAGGATACTGTGCAGATCAGCTGGAGGGAAGTCAGGAATGAAGTGGGTTCAACTTCCAAACTGCAAAGTTGTTGAAAGTTGCATGCCCTGCAGTAAAGACACAGACAGAACTCTGTAGCAAATGGGAGTTGCAGGCACAGCTGGCTTAAAAACTATCGCTTCTTACAGGGAAAAGGCAAGGAGAGTTTCTTTTTTTAGCAGATAGCCCAAACATTGTCTTTGGCTGCTGTTTCTCAAGCATATGCACCCAGAGCTAACTCCTCTGCTTTCATGAGTGATGTGGGTACAGTAGAGAGAGGACGGATGGTGTGAATTTGTAATTCCAATTACAAAGGCAACAGCTGGCTCTCCCTGCTTTGATTGCCAGGTGTTCATCTGATGCCACATGTTCATTTCTGGGCCTTTTATAAATATGCTGAACAAATGAAAGTGCCCACACTCTCCTCTCCCACACTTGAATTTCAATGCAGTGATGTGAAAAACAAATAGTATAAACTTAGCTGTGTGGGGAGCCAGCAGAAAGCCCAGCTGATTAGTCATGCAAATAAAGGATTTGAGAGGTTTCCACTGCCCTACACATTTTCCACAGAACTTTGCTTTTCTTCCCATACTTGAGTTCCCCTGCTTCACTGTTGGCTGCTCCCCTGCTGTGGAGCAGGCAGAGCCCTGGCACAGGATATGCTCCAACCTTGGGCCTGGATTCCAGCTTCAGTGGTCCTCCAAAATAAGCAGAGGTGGCAATGGCAAACTCCAAGTTTCCCTCAGTCATCACTAGAGAGACTGGGCACAGAAGCCATTGACAAATGGTTTCCCACCTAAAAATGCCCATTTTTCTTTGCTACATTGCACAGGGTTTTGTTCATCTCTTTGGAACAAATTTTAGACTAACCAGAAGCATCTGCTTTTTCATAGATTTTTTAAGTGCCAAGAGAGCCCCAGGTGCCCTGAGGACCCAGAGTGGGAGCCATGTGAGAGAGCAGCTTGCTGCTGCCCCAGGGGACTAAGCTTTTCTCCATGACAGGAGGAGGAGGAGCAGAGCAAGGATGTGAAGGAAGAGAAGACAAAGGGACAGCAAATTCATCTGCCCTGATCTGCAGCTGGTGAGATCCAGCTGTGCTCATGCTCAGGAGCCACCTCAGTCTGGCAAGTCCTACAATGCACAGGAGGGAACATGAGCAGTCCTTTGGGTGCACATGGCTGTGAAGGAGACCTTCTAGCCTGTGCTTTCTCAATTACACACATGGCAGAAGTCCAGGATATGCTTAAATTTCCATTTTGCAGGTCATTGTTACATAGCTGGGTCTCCATCATTTCAAGCATATCTCTATATGCATCCTGCAGGCTTACTGCTGTCCCAGACATTCCCATATTCTCCTAAAAACGCAAATTGCTGTGTTGTCACCATCTATCCTGAAATGTCTACATCTGTGACTTCCTTGCCAGTGCTTGTGACAGTGGACTAAACTCACAGCCTCCAGACTGGGGTGATGCTTACAGCTGCTGTATCCCAACATCTGAACTTCTACTGCCGGAACAGGAGTGCCCATCTTCATCAGAGAATGGCTACAGCTGATCCAGCAGGATTTATCCTTGTCCAGCTTCCAAAGCCAGAGACTGGTCACAGAGAAAGACATCAGTGACATCCTAAACAGGCAGCAAGGCTCCTCTCCTCTGCCCTGGGTGAATGGAAAGTGTTCCAGAGAGCAGAACACACTGGGGTGATGAAATGCACACTTACCATGTCACATTAAAATCAGAGTGAAAGGAAAAGCCTGACCTGCAGCCATCCGTGCAAAGATTATTTTACATGCAAAAGAGCAGCTGAACACAATTGTTGTTCTGCTGGATAGATACCAAACAGAGGTAGGAGAAAGGCAGAGCAATCCTACACGTTAACTGGCACAGCCACTGGAAAAACATACAGAGTGCAGATTGTCTCCTCCCAGGCAGAAATGAAATGCAATTGGCTCTGCCACACTACAACAAATGCTCAAAAAACTATTCACGGAATAAATGTGTGTGTGTATGTATAGGTGTACATTTGTGCACAGAGAATTGTTTATAACCCAAAGTTGTCTCTTTTGTCCTGTCAAAACTTTAAGGTTTTGAGCAAAGTTATGGCTTGAGGCTGGAGCCACTTTTATTAAAATCTCGGGTTTTTAAATGCTAAACTATTATTTAAACACTACATATTTAAGCTTCCTCTTTATCTCATCTTAATTAATATGAAGTTTATAGTTTTTTTAATTGCCTGAAAAAAAGGTCTTTTTCAGCAGTATTTTTTCCACTTTTTTACCAATACATTTTCACAGTTAGTTATTGGGAATGCAAAGTGCTTGAGCAGTTGTACCAAATGAAAATGTGTAATGGTTATTTGATAGCAGAAATGAAGAGTTATCAATAAAACAAAACCAATTTCAGCCTGTGAACAGAGGAAATTGTCTTTCTGTCAAGCCAAATATTAAAACCACAACAAAATTAGATTCAAGTAGAAGAAATGCAAGATCTGAGAGAAAAAATATTCCAGTGCTAGTAATATTTAATGGAAAGATGAAGCCAAGAGAGATAAAAGAAGTCTAGGAGTGATAATAGGCAGAAAACTAAGAATTGTTGCCACAGAACATGGCACTGAATAAAAAATTGGCAAATAGACATTAGAAAGTTAAATGCAAAGAAATAATTTCACTGGGAAGAAGTTCTAATCCGTGACTAACCTGATCACAACCACCTTACACATTCATTTTAAGGTGTCATGTTGGCAGGGAGGGCCTGCAGACCCAATGGAAATCAGATGAAAAGCAATAACAATAGCAACTTCAGCTTTCCATAGCTGTGGAAACCCATTTTCTAAATGAAGTGTAAGGGATTACCATTTGTGTTTGTCTTGGCTAAAAGGAGAAGGGTTACAGATACTGAAGGAAATTCTCTTCTCTCCCTGCCTGCCCCAATATTCAACTCTGCTCATCAATTTGAGCAGAGTATGCTGGGGGTATACAGGAAAGGAGAGACTGGAATTAAGATCCTCTTTATCTTGTGGAGAGCAGACTCTTGTGGAGTCATAGGAAATGAAAAAAAGGAAAATTTTTAGCAGATTTCAGCCTGACTTATTAGGAGCTTGACTGGATCAGAACCAGCAAGTCTGCTCCAGGCTATGTACAGCACTTTCAGGAAGCTGGAAGAGATGCTTGTGTCACACAGAACAAGCTGGAGATTTTCAAAAGAAAATCTCTTACCTGTTCTGTTGGGCTTTTTTGTTGGGTTTTTTTTCAGGAAGAGAACTTTTTCCTTTTTTGATCCTTCCCCTCCTGTTTTAGTAGCTTCCACACACCTATATATTCTTGGCATGTTCTCTTTTTCCAGCTGGTAATTGTATCTGGCTGTAATTTGAGCATTTTGGGCTTCTGCCTGACTTCTGGGAGCCATCACACCCAGCTGGAACAATGGCTTCTGAGGTAGGTGGGATCCTCTAAACTGACATTTTGCAGCAGGACCGTTCTCTTTCTCCCTCCCTCCCTCTCTCTCTGGGTTCAATTACGAGTTCTTAGTACAACTACTAATACAGTTAATTCCCTTTAACAAAAAATATAATATAAAACCTTAGCAATAAGGATAGTGTGGACCACCATGGTTGCCAGCCTCAACTGAGTGTGTCCCCTTGTATAAATCCTGGTCAAGACACAGGGGCTGCCCCAGCCACTCAGCTTTGCATTATCCATGCCTACTCCAGCTGAGTCTCTTCTCACTGGCTTGTTTAAGGTTTTGCAAAGTCAGAGCCAAAATGACCTTCCCATCACAAGTCAGAGGGAGGAGCTGTGGGGAACCTGGGAGGGTGGATTCCCAGAGTCCTGCCTCAGCCATCAGCCAACACTAATCAGGACCCTCTCTCCTGAGAAGAAAAAACAAAATTTTTGTGCACTTAAACCTAGACCAGAAAGTCTGTTGTGGGTAATGTTCAGTGGTTTTGAGAAGATAGAGTCAGTTTTGTCTTGTTTGCTTAATCAAATGCATGTGATTTTTATGCAATTTGTAGTGAACAAGGGAAATGTTCTGTTTGTATTAGCTCCTGTTAGCCTGGAGGAAAATAACCACTAATTTTTTTACGACGGGTTATTTTGAAAAGTTGGAATTGCAAGTGGAATGGCACCAAGTGGAATTCCAGTATGAGTGAACTGTGAATCCTAGTGCTGATTTTGTACTACATGAGAGTGAAAACTGAGAACTCTGAGGAAATGTAATCTTTATTTTTGAGCTATACAATTAATTAAGGACAAGAGATTTATAATCTTTTATTCTTTTATCAGTGATTCTCTAGAGTGTCTTGGTATAACATTGTTTCATTTTTTCTGTAGTCTGGGCTGCAAATCCCCAATTAGGTTATACTTTCTATCTTCAACCCACCTCATGTCCTTTACTGCTTTTAGGAAAGCTAGAGTTTTCTGTGTTTTATTTTTTGGTAAGGTGTTACATACTGTTCTCTGCACTCCACAGTGACTTCTTGGACATCAGCCTGGGTCAGAATGAGCAAGAGAGGAGCTCCAGGACTGCACAGTGAGATCAGTGAAGGGCCACCCTCAAAAGCAAGGCTGGTGAACCAGGTCATCTCAGCCTCTGTCCACCTCCTCTTTCTCCCTGACTGGTTAGAAAATAACATGGATTTTATCTCACTTTCTTCCTGTCTTCACTCCTCCTTCAAACAAAAGCAGGAGTTCTTCCTGACAGCTGATGAAACAAAGCCTGCTTCATCCCAAGTGAGCTACTTTTCCCCCCTTGAAATTTCTCCCTGTATTGAGGGCTGACCTGGAAGGGTTTTTGATGTTCACTGGGTGGGCTGGGTAAACCAATTAGCAGGGGTAGCAGGAAGGGCAGGCTTTGTGTGGCTACAGGTCAAGGCTGGGATTTGAGACTGAGGTTGGGTTCTCAGCCCTCTGGCAGACTTCACTCGCCTTGGTGAACATATTTATACCCTCTCCACTTCACACCAGTAAGGGAAGAGGATCACACTCCCCTTTTAGTCCTGCTTCCTTTCTCTCTTGGAGCAGAGATCATCTCTTGCTGTGCTTACATTCTCCAGCACTATAAACTGGCCCGATTTGGCTCAAGAGCTGCAAAAGATAAAATTTAGCAGATGCTTATTCACAATTAAGTGAATCAGTTTCCCAAACACTCTGATGTGTCTGTGGTCAGACAATGGTGCCTGGGAAAGATCTTCTGACTCTTACCTGTTGCCTTTCCAGTATCACAGAACAATGAGGCGGCTGCCTGCCCTAGTAAAAAAATGATACCAGTTCTCACTAATTTTCCTGATCCCTATTTGCTAACTACAGCCCTTGATAGATGATTTAACTGCTCTATTTTCCTAAGTTTATCTGACTAGTGGAGGAAAATAAGAAACTTATATTCATTGTCTTATTATTATTCTTATGACAACTGCCCCAAATGGTAAACTGAACTAAGATGGAAGAGCACAAAGTCCCAAGTCTTACAGAAAAATCAGGGTATCTAATACTTTATGTGATAGTCTGAACATATTAGGTACATTTTCACTGTCACTCTGAAAAACTTCTAAAAATGCAGCCTGACAATAAAATTAGAGGCGAAGAAAGAAGCAAATTCTTCACTTCTAGAGAGATAAAAAATGTTTGTCTTGAATCCCTAACACCTCAGAAGTTTCCCTAGCAGGTTTAATTTGATTAGCAAATACAACTCTAGACCATAATATTATTAACCTTTGGCTGTTTTCAAGGAAACAGACTTTGCTTGACACGTTCTGTGAGTTTTGAACAAATCATGTCACCTTTATGAATTATTAGTTTCCCCACATGTAAAATGGCACGAATCAAGGAACCAGGAAGTAAAATCTTAACGTACCAAATGGCACTTGGTGCCTAAATCCTGTCAATGAGCCGCTCTGCATTTGTAAGGAACCTCTCATGAAGTATTTATACTAATGATAATGAAAGTCAAACAATGGGAAAGGTGGTCCTTCTTGCTGTAGGGACTATTCCTGGGAAGCAATGTAACTCAAAAGCTTTACAGACTGAATTAGGTGTAATTCTTACGGGATCACTAGCAGCTCATAAATAACTTTTAATGAGATTTCCAGCAAGTAAAATTGCACACGGGAGGGGAAAAATAGAGAAAGCGAGGGAAAGAGAGAGGAAAAAATGCAAGAGACAATCTCAATAAAAAATTAAAGTGTTCATGGTATCCCTCTGTTGTTTTGTATGTATACACAAAGAGAAAACAGGGATGGTTTAAGTAAAGAATTATTAGTATCCAAAATATTTAATTAACTGATCCAAAAAGAGAAAGACTTGCTAAAGGTCACAGCAAATTCAGTGACACTAGCCACTAATCTATTGAAACTTAGAGAGCTAAATCTAAGGCATGTTCCAGAGTTAAGCAGGGAAATAAATCAAGGTTTGCAAATGTCATTTAAGTTTTCACCTGTCCCAAGATTCAAAATTATTGGCTTCACAATGAAAAGCATATGTTGCGCCCCTTGCCTAGGGAATAGTAATGAAGTGAGGCAGACACTCTCCAGTTCTACACTACCATCTCTCCCCTCTTTATTTCCCATCGAGTAAAAATAATTACTGTATACTTGAGGGAGCATTTCTCTCAGTCTGCCGATAACTGCTGCCATGTTGGCTCTTCATGAGCTGCTCTTCTTCCTTGTGGGACTATGATTTGATTTATGAGAAAATAGTTGGCAAATTGCGATGTCCATCTTGATGGATGACATCATTTGGGCCATTTTGCTGATCATGTATGACTAACTTTTTTTCTAGTGCTGTTGCAATTGATAAAGTGCTGCAGCACAGCTGAGTTAGGGAAAGGAGCAGGAGGGAGGGGACAAGGGGAGAGAGGAGGAAAGAGGTGACAATTGCCTGTGCTCTGTAAGAACTGGAATGGCATTCACAGAGCAGAATCCCCTCTTTTTTGGTTGAGCTGTAATCTAACTGAAGAGGAATATAAATTTTATAGACTGAAAATAACGCAAAGTATATGCAACAACGGGATTAAATACAAATGCCCCAGCCCATCACATTAAAATTAAAGGGGAAAAAACCCTAAAAAGGATAAACCCTGAGTATCATGTTTTATGCTGAACCCTCTATGTCTAATCCCTTTGACACTTGAGTTATACTACCACTCATTACATTAACTGCTACTGTATATTATGTAGGAAGGGGGGTGGATGTATGTCCTGTAGGCCAGATTTGACATCTACAGAATTACTGTAGATGCCTGCTTCAAATTTAAGGAGATTTTGATCATGAGAGGTCTCAACTTTTGAGTTGAGATGGCTGCAATCCTGGGACTAATAAGTGGTCCCTGAAAGATGACCAGGAAACCAAATCCACTCCCAGTGAGCTGATCAGGCAGCCTTCCCCAGCAGCTGCAGCTGAGTCAGGAAGGGCTGGCAGCTGTGGTTACCTCAGACAGACCCAGCCAGGCACCTCTGCAGGAGCTCTTGCAGACCCTGCAATGTCCTTTTCAACTGTGGGTAGATCAGTAGGCTCCTGGCTGGTGCACAGCAGTGGATGCTCCAGCTTGACCACAAAAGGATCTGTGTGGGAAGCAGAAAGAAAAACTTGCTGCACTTTTAGGGGAGGACAGGTTTTCTTTAATGCATTTGCAGAGAATCTCAGTAGCCTTTGATTAGTTTTTGAGTTCTCCCAACTATATACATATATGTGAAGTCAATCCACATCCTCCAGAGTTGTTTAACCTCCTCCAATACCTAAGAGGTTAATACTGATAAGATGAAATCAGAGATCCAGAGATCTTACAACAGTAAGAGCAACTTCAGGATGACAGGAGACAACTGACATTACTTAAAAGAAGAAATTTTTTACCATGAAGACAATCAAGCTGTGGGATGTCCTGAGAGACAGAGCTGTCTCCATCCTTGGAAGTTTTGGGAGAACAATTGGATAAAGCTCTGGCAAACCTACTCCAGTCTCATTGCTGAGCATTCTTTGAACAGAAGGTTGGACTAGAGACAGGCTGACCCTGTTTCCAACCTGACTTATCCTGTGATCCTACATGGTGGCTTTACAGAGCAGGGACTGTTTGAAGGCATTCTGCATGGCCAGCAAAACAGACAGTCAGGCAGCCAGTCTGTAGTTCTCTTATGCCAATCTCCACCTGATCCAAGACAACTGCTCCTCAGAGATGAATGTGCTTTAATATCTGGGAGATCTTAAGGCTGACACTTAATTTGGCCTTGCATGTTTCAGATCATTTCATCCAGTCAAAGGTTTAAGGACACTGCAGGCATCAGTGCTCCAGCCAGAACTTGGATGGTGCTTCATGCTCTAGCAAGCACACTGGAGGGCAGCCAACCTCAGGGAGGGTCTAGCCTGCAGAAAGGGGGGATGTACCTGAAGCCAGCTACAGTCCTTTAAAAGTTCATCAGCCAAAGAGACTGCTGCTCTATGTGTAAAGGGTGTCAATGGTACTAATGATTAGGAGGAAAAAAAAATAAAAAGGAAATATTTGATAGATTTTGAAAGAGCGTCATATCATGCAAAATTACCTCTCGGACCAATAGATTCATAAGTTGGAATGTATTAGCATTGCCTCTACACAACACATGTGCTTTTAAATCAGTTTTTCTAACTGTTGCCTTAGTTTTAAAAGCACTCTCTTGTCTATCTGGAAGGCATATTTGTAGATTGGATTTTCCAGTATGGTACCTTCCAGGAGAATCTTTTAAAATTATGAACAAGCTATGAAAATCTAGGATCCTAGATGTTTTTCTCTTCCAGAGACTGCTCTGGATTTCTGTTTGACTGTAGGGCAATCATTTACCTGTAGACTTCAATAGACAGTTGATAAAACTGTCTTTGTCATGTCTATGTGTCCTTCTGAGGATGTACCTGTAGAACATACCCATTATTCAATATTTCCATCAGATTGGGCTTGCCAAAAGGAGCTGGGAAAAAAATTTCTGTTTTATAACTGGGGAATAAAAACTGTGTTCAGGAGAATTAAAAATTAGTATTTTTCTATGTCTGTATTTCTGTTCTCAATATGTCAACAGTGTTTTTTTTCCTAAATTGTTTTTTGTTTCTCTTTTGACTAGATCACCTAATTCTTTTTATGGATATACTCAGTGTGTTTGGTTTTGGTTGGGGTTTTCTTGGTTTTTTGGGGTTTTTTTTGGTGGGGGGCATGTGGGGAGAGCTTGTTTTTTTGTGTTCTCTTCTAACCTGGTTTTTATATTTTGCTGCAAGGGTCAATACATAAGAATTTACAAGGTTTAAGTTTTCTTTACATTTCCTAAATGCATGGATCTGCTTTTCTCATTAACTAACTGCTGCGCACTGATGAACTCTCTCCACTTTTAATTCATGGTAAAACACTTTCTGCACATTTCAGTGTTTCACTGTTTTATTGAATGGTCACAGCCTTTTACCAAGGCTGATTTTTATCTGTTGCTGCACTTCTTCAGCCAACTTTATCATGTTGAAATTATAATTTTCAAAGGAATTTCCTTTCTCCCCCTTCTTTATTCTAGCTGTAATCTAAAGTGCTTAACTTTATTGCTATCTGAATCCTGCCAAAAGCACACTTTTATGGTACCAGTTATCCAGAATGTCCTGTAGAAGTGTGGGACACAGAGAGAACAGAGTGTTTCATATAAACTGCTTTCCCATTAACTATAACAATAATCATCTCAAAATATAGTGTTTCATCTGAAGATATCTCATGGCCTCAGAAAGCCTCCTAGTTGGTAAATTAAATCTGAGTATCTCATGGCTTGGTGGGAATGAGCAGGTTGGCTTAGGCTAGCCCTGAGGTCTCCCTGACATATTTACGAAAAAAAATGGGAAAAGGCTTGGAAAGAATGAACCTTCACTCCCACCATTGCTCCAAAAATGAAAAGATTCAAAGTGTTTATCAGCAGATTATGCCAGTCCCATGGCACTGGCCTTGGACACAGCTTCCAGAGAGAGCCAATGGTCCAAGCTCTGAAATAACATGTTCCAGAAAACAGGACGAAGAACATCATCATAAAGTCTGTTATAACTCCATGGGCTCTGGATCTAAATGAGACACCTGAGGCTACCAGCCTGTGTGTGCCTACCAAGGGATCAGGTCAGGGATGGGAAATGCTGCATCCCTGATAACACAGGTCTTTCCTGGTTCTGCATCTGTGGAACACTGGGGACTTCTCCAGGATTTGTCTAATTGCTGCTGACTGTCCTGCTGTTTGCAGCCCAAGATAAGGATGAAAATGTTAGGTCAACATGGTGGGACACAGACCTCCTTCTTGGTGAGTGAGGAACATTCTTGACATGAAAAATCCATTTTGAAAAACCAAGGCCATGGAGGAAGAACAGACCTTCCTCTCTCCATCCTGTGGGCTACTCCCTACCCCAACTGGTAGGACATGACATCCACATGCTCTGCAGATCTCTGGCCATGCTGAGTCCTTCCAGAAGTGCCTCCCTGGAACAACCCAACCCAGCTGTCAGGAGCACAGGTCAGTCAGCCTGAACTCAACCCTGAAGTCATCGTCCAATCCCCTCACCCTTACCCTGGGGGAGACACTGCAAGGAGCCCTCTTACCTGCTTAATCCCAAGGGCTGCTTTCTTTCCCAAAAGCCTAAACTGGAAGTCAGACCATCTGGATTGCAGCCAGACGTCTGTCAAGTCCAAGAGCAGACTCTTTGCCCTGGGGTGAATTTTAACTTTTGTGGATTTTTCTTCTTTAAACATGGGGTAGGAGCTCTCCAAGAAAACACCTCAGGAAAAAAACAAAAAACACAAATAACAAAAACAAACCCAAAAAACCTACCAAAACCCACACGTCAACATTGCCTGTACAGAGAAAAGAAACCCAGCCTGCAAGATGTGAAGAACAGCAAGATTTACCAAAATGCCTGAGCAATAATCTTGGTTTTCAGAAGTACTCTGCCTCTGGGCACTCCCCATGCAGCCCATTTAGCTTTTTCATTCATTTGTGTCAGCAATAATTTGAGTCCAGGTTGCTCATCTTTCTTGAAAATGTCTTATTAATTTCTCAAACCTACTGATTGTGCTGGAGAAATTCCCAGGTAACCAGTGTTCTCACAGGCATGCCAAGACTCACTCCTGGGCTCACTCGGACCATAGCAACTCTTGTTTTCCTCCTTACCCTCATGTCTCCTGCTACCCTCTGTCTGTATTAGAGACTGGTGCTTACACCATTAAAATACTTTCTAGGGGCAAGTGGTTTCTGGGAGCACTCAGGGCACAAGCAGTCCTTGATCTGGGCAGGATTTTGCCTCCAAGGCAGATCCCATCATACATGTGCCTCTTAGATGCCAATCCAGTCACACCATAATGACATGCTGGATATCACTTTTCTCCAGTAGACACCTAAGCCCTGTACAAAGCAAAACATAAGCACAAGCAGAGCAAAAACACCGTCTTGGGACATGCACGTGAAGAAGGGCAGGAATCAATAAGGAGAAATCACTTCCATGCCAATACAAGGCCTGGGAAGGAGGGCACCCAGGGATGCTCTGGCTTCCTCATTCCCAGCCCACCCTCCCACCTCTGTGCACTCCTTATTCCTCCCAGAGATAGTCTACACTGCTGTCTGATTGCCAGCACAGGGGGGCCCCATGGTGCAGGAGTCTGCAAGATCACAGTGCTGCTCCTAGGAGGCAGCAGGGATCTTGTCTGATTTTCCACAGAGAAAATTCAAAGCAGAGGGAGGGGTGGTGGGCATAAAATGACCCCGCGGTTCTCATATTGTAATGGTTATTTATTTTGTTTAGAGAGCACACATCCCAATGCATCTGGTTAAAACAGAAACTTCCTTAATTATGCATAGGGCTTTGACTCCCAAAAGATATGTTATGTATAAAAAACAGAAAAGAAAAAAGAAACCCAAGAAACAATCTACTGTTTGTTTGGATGCTCGATACCTTCAATTGCAAAAGAACTGTTCCTCTCCAAGCCATCATTACCTATGCCTGTGCATTTTTATTTGAGTCTCAGCTTACTGCAGAAGCCTTCTGCTTTGATTCTCAGCCTCTGTACCTTTCCTTCTCAGACTATAGTTTTCAGGGGGGCTGCAGCATAGAGAAAATCAAGTGCTACACAGAAGCTGCCTGATTTCCCCAGGAATTTTTATGTGGAATCAATCTATGATTCGGAAAAAAGCAGAATAAATCAAATCAAATAACACTCTCACTAAGCATATTGATGAGGGCATGGATCAAGCAGGACAGACATCCAGTTATGTAAATGATAGCGTGGAGAACACAGCTTTGTTAAGACAACTCAGGACGGCTCCCAGGGGCAGACCTGGAGCCAGAGTAACCCAGGATTTCCTCTTTGAATAAAGGTACATCAGTGTAAATGAGAGCAGGTCCATGTACTACAAACCCAGCATGTTTTCCTCATTGGTAGGAGAAGTGACAGCAAAAGCAACAAGGACCCTTAAAGTTTCTCCTGAGTTTGGTGAATTTTTCATTAATGTCAGTGGGGCTGAGGCTGCACTCCCAAGGGCACTGGTGAGTTGGATCATTTTGGCAAGAGGCAGCTGCAGCCACTTGTTCCTCCTACCCCACAAAAAGGAATGAGCACCAGAAGCCTTGTGGGGAGGCCCTGCTCCTCTGTGGCAGGACAGCCTCAAATTCTCTGTGAATCCAGCATTGGTGTGGTGGAAAGGCAGAAACAGAGCAGCATGTCACCTATTTCTTTACTGTGCAGGTGACTGAACCCTGGAACAGGTTGTCTACAGGAGTTGTGGAGCGTCCCTCACTGGAGAGCCTCAAGAACCATCTGGACATAATCCTGTGCCCCTGTGCTCAAGGATGACTCAGCTTGAGCAGGATATTGTAACAGGTAACCCCTGATGTCCCTTCCAGCCTGAGCCAGTGACTGGCCAGGAAAACCTGCTGGCAATCAACACCTTTTTGGGAGGCCAGGGACAATCTTCCTGTCTTAGAACTTGCTTCCCCAGCACAACCTGAGTGTTTATCACCCATGTGACAGCACCCTACATTTGTCTTTCCACCACAGGATCTGTGGTGCTTTTTAATTTTCAAACTCTAACTTTTTAGGAATATGGACCCTACTGCATATAAAGAAATGGAGCCACACTTCCAGCTTTGTTGGCCAATTGGCTTTATAAGCCATTAAGACAAATCCTCTTGGTGCAAAAGCAAATTCTATTTTTCCTGGCTGCCTTTACAAAATTATCCAGATATATTACTCCTTTTGAGTTTTTTTCCCCTGCCAGAGATACTTAGAAAATAAAAAGCAAGCCAAACTAACACACCTGAAACATCTTTGGCAATAGTACTTATCCTTAATTTGTTTCAAAATAAGTTATTTTTGTAGTGTTTGCCTGGTTATTTTATCAAGCAGGTGAAGTCTCTGTTTGAAGAAAAGATGATATTTGCAGAAACAAGGAATAGTTTCTCATCCCTTAAAATGAAGGGAGAATGAATCAAAATAAAAATGGTTTTGATTATAAAATGAAGGCTTAGAATGAGCAAGCTGCATGTGGTTTTTGGCAACACTATTTGAGTGAGTAAGAATTGGAGCCAATCCTGCAAGATGAGTAGGTCTGAAGATAATGTAGACTCTAAAGAAATATTTCTGTTCCCTGCTTCAAATTCCATATGTTAGTTGACTTATTTGCACCTCTGAACAGCTCTGAATTAACATTCTGTCTTAATTGTTTCTGAGCTGGTTTTTTGTGGGTTTATGGGCTAATTTGCAGTGTCAATGTCAGCAGTTTGGGTCTGGAGCATATAGAGGCATCTAAACAAAAGGATTTTTAGTCTGACACAACGTATGGGTTTGGTATGTGTGGAGAAGTAGTACAACACTGGAAACACACAGCACAAAATATTACAGGTCATTGTGTGAGGAAAATGCCTCTTTTGACCACTATTTTTAAGTTTTAAAAGAATTTTAAAACCTCAGAGACATTAAAGTATGTTGTATTTGAAAAAGAGGGAATAGGACAGAAAAACACTGTAGTCCAATAGATGGCATAAGTGTAACAATGGAAATTCAGGGAAATAAATTAGAAAAGAATCTTTTGTCTGGTGGATTTACTATTGCCCATAGCTTGTGGTTTCAAAAGTGAAGGGGGAGGGAGAAAGAGGAAGAGAGAGAGAGAGAGAGAGAGAAAGGGAGAGAGAAAGGCGATTATAATTTTCCAACATTTTAAAATGAAAATCCAAAGGAAAACTAACTCAAAATTCCAGCTACAAGCAACATTTGTCGTTATGAATATTTGGTTGTTACTCATAGATATGTATTAATAAAATATGCTGGTTTCAGCCAACGCCCCTAGTCCAACTTTAGAAGTGTTTAAAGGTCAGGTCTGGATTCATATTGCAGCAAATGAACCTTATCTCTGCACTGTGCCAAAAAGAAAGCCACCTGAGTCTGAGCAACCCTGAACTTTAAGCTGCTTAAAGCCTTTAGCCAGGCATGACTCTGGTGAAGTTTAGTCATTTCTAACCATACACTTTCCTCTTTTGTAGAGCCTACAGTGTTAACCCTTTTGCTTGCTTGATCTTTAAATGGGTGAAGAAAGAAAAATACTCTCAAGTAACTATTCTATGTCCGGAAGAGTAGGAGATCATGGACTTGGTCATAGGTCTTGCTGTCTTGTGAATAAAAATAATCTACATTAAACCAAAAAGAAAATTGCCCATTAGGATTATGTAAAAAAGCATTAGATCTCCTTAAGCATCAAGTTACCAAGATACGTTTTTGCAAAAGAAAAAAGGTCAGTTACAACTATTAAACTTGTATATTGTTTTATACTAAGCCCTTCCAATGGCCTCTCTGAGGGACTGTTTAGTTTGTATTACACTCTAATAAACTCCAGGTGTGGAGGACAAACTGAATAATAAGAACCCGATGGACCAGACTAGTTAAAAATAATGTGGTACATTCCTAGTTCTCTGCATTTAATTTATTGTTAATCATTGTTATTACTTACATTTATTGGGTAGTTTTTCTGGATTTATTAGGCACTACATTTAACAGTGTTATCGCTTGTAACTGACTATCAGTGGAATAGAAAACATATTTTCTTAAAGAGTCTTACCCTAATTAGTAAGTTGTTTCCCTATTGAAATAAAACAGACCCTAGGAGAGTCAAGTTGACTGACTTTTTTTTTTTCTTTAAAGTCAGAATAAAAGTTCAGCTAGGAAACCTGTGTTTTCAAGACCACCTGTCAGAGCTGACAAGTAGAAGTATCCACATACCCTACACAGAGCTCTGATTACTGAGAACTAGCAAGTCAGAAGCGTGAAGGTTTTCAGCTTCATGGCTCAGCTAATCAATGGATTATGTTCCTGACCAGTGTAACGTGTAGGGGGGAGCTGTTAAAAAGATGAACAAAAGGCAGTTTGAGCTGTTTTCTCAGCAATCCCATACTGTACAGCCAAGCCAGTGGGGCACGTGCTAGGGTGGATGATGCTTCAGGGTGGAAGATGCCCCCAAAGGCAGGCAATAGCAGGACTCCCAGAGAGCACAGCAGGGCAGTCAGGGCCAGCAGCAGCTGCCTCAATTCTGAAAGCTCCTCATCCCCTGGGCAGCAGAGCCCCTTGCAGGTCACCTGTGACAGCCTCGGGATAGGAGCCAGGCAAACCCTGCATGAAGATCAAACCCTGCAGCCGGGCCACCCTTGTGGTTGTGTGCCTGCCCCACCCAAACCTCAGGCAGCAGTGCCAGCTGTGTGCCAGCTGGCCATGGGCATCACCTCATGAAAATAAAAGAGCATGATCAACATATGTAGCTCTGTGGTTATCTGCCTGGATGGACAAATCAAAACTGCTCTTTTGGTGGCAAGATCATAATTCACCACTGATGATAAAAACAACGACCTTGTTCCAAATGCCCAGAGTTTCTCTTAAGAACAGGAGTGCAGTCTGAGCTCACCTCTGGTCTAATCAGGAGGCCACATTCAATTAAGAGTAAGCTGATATCCTTAAGCACCTTCTCTTTGGAGATCTCAAAGGATTTTTCACACAGCACAGGTCAGTTAGTAAGCTTACCATTAGAGATACCTTGGCATGATCTGCGTTGGAGGTAAAGTCTGGAGGAAACTCAGAGCTCCCAAGCTCTGCATTCAGCCACTGTAACCAGAGGTAAATGGATTGATTTTAGAGCTTTACACCACTGCAAGCACCATTACATTTTAACAGTGCTTTGGGCACTCACCCACACCACATCTTCTTGGTCTTTACAGGCTAGGGGAGCCTCCTGGTGACAATCATGGCTTTACTTCACATCCATCATGACCATCCAAAACACAAAAACCCTCAACAGGGTGGGAGTGAGGACAGGGAGGTAGGCTGGGTTTCTCTGGGCATCCACACAGCTGCTCTTGCAAGCCATGAACTCAGCCTCAGGTCTCTGGTGACTGTGGTGTCAAAAGTGGAAAGCTCCCCAGCGGCTTCTCTTCCTGTAGAACCAAATATAAATCAGTGCTGGAGGAAGTGCTGCTTGCAGAGAGAGATGGAGAGGGAGAGAGGGGAAGCAAGAGCCAACAGATGATTTGCTGCTCTGCTCATCCTAAATCCCTGGTATTTAACTCACAGGAAAGCAGCAGGAAATTTTTACTAGTTTGAAGGAAAAGGGGATGAACAATAGTAGGTCAGAGGAATCCTGATGACAGCTCCTCTATACTGCCAAAATGGGGAAGTAGGGATCACCAGAGCAGTTCCTCCACTAAAAATGCTTAAGTCACTGCTGCTGGAGACAACAAATCTAAGCCAAGCCATTCTCAGGTCTACAGGGGGCAGATGGCCCTTCCTAATTTACAGAAGCCAGGATATGTGGCCATAGGTGGAATACTGCTCAGCCCCTTGGCTGTCTATGCCTGAGGTCTGGTGCTACAAGCCTTGCAATGCCCTCTTCTACAGCTGGAATGTCTGCTGCTAGCTGGAAATCCCCATGAGCAGCCCATGGCTTGTATGGGTGCTCCAGCTTGCCATGGTTCAGCAGCAGTGTGGGCAGTATTTGAACTCAGGTGATGGAAAAGCCAGGTTAGCCCAGAGTGGTTTTAACCTGCTATTCCTCTTTTTCCCAGCCCCATGGGACCCCTCACTGTAGACCTGCTTTTGCTCTGATATTGTGGTATTCTGAGTTTCAATAGTTTCATTTTATGCTGGCTGTTGGCCTTAGGTCTTTTCCCTTCTCTCTGCCCCAAATTTGGTGTCTATGTGGAAGGGCATGTTTGCAGAGGTACAGATTGCTCAGAGGATAGTTTTAAAGGAGAGCTTTTGTTATTGTTCATGTTACATGTATGAAAATAAGTATTGCTTTTTCCTCTGATGATATCTTAGTGCTCCATCTTGCCCCATCATCATCACATCTGTTTTCTACAACTCTCCCTGATTATAAATCACCCTAAAAATCCCTCACCAGGAAGACTGTTTTGTATTCTGCTCCTGTTCAAAGCAGAGCTCTGATCTATCATTGTGCAATTTGGTCTGAGATCCACATACTGGAAATGGGTCCCCAAATGTCCCAGTCAGGCCGTGGGTGCACTTACAGCAGGGACGGAAGCCAAAGAATTGCATCACTTTGCATGTACCAGTAAAATGATATCTCAGGCAGGGACAGTGCAGGTTAGTTCATAAATAATAATAATATTTCATGCTTGTATAATTCTACGCCTCCATTAAAACCATCCAGGTAGACTTTGCTCTGAAAAAGCCCTCTCTGCCTCCTTCCTATTCCATCCCCACATTTTGAAATAAGTTGTTAGTTTGGGGCAAAATGTCTGTATTTTAATCCCCCCAAAAAGCATCAGGTCTTTCTAATTCCCCCTCACAGAGGGGTTGGGATGCACTGGGTGGGTGATAAGGAAGCAATGGGACATCAGCAGTGGTGGAACCCCAGAATCTCCTCTGAAGTCAGGGTGAACAGGGAGGGGTCAGAAAAATGCATTTTCCTGTAGAACAGGAACTGCTCAGAGGCCAAGAATGGGGGAAATTGAATTCCCTCCTGTGGACTTCCAGCCCTGAGGAAGAGCTTCTAGCCCCAGCAGAAGGGGCCTCAAAGGAGGGAAGCCTCTCGGTGGTTGTCTCCAGTTGGGAAGTGGGGCACACACATGGAGATGTGCTTTTTTCAGCAGTGGGGTAGGAATCTGTGGTGTAACCGAGGGTTGTCTTCCCATCATTTGGTGTGAAAATTACTCCCAGATGTCGGAGGGTAACCTCCTAAATATACCAAAATGTACTCTCTCAAAACAGAAGAAAACAAAATAAATGGGATTCCAACCAGTCAGGAAGCTGTCTTCTGCCTCTCCAGTGGTCTGCAAAATTGTCCTTTTTAAAATCCTAATGGGACCTCCTGAGTTGAGTACCTGAAGAGGCAGGAACAGAAGAAATCCTAAGTTTCCTTCTTATTCACTCTAAGATAGGAAGACAGACACGAGAATTCAGCCTAGTGTGAATAACTTTATCCATTCCTGATATTTCCCATCATCTACAAAAGCAGTTTCTTTTGCTGGTTGTTGTTTTGTATATTTTTCCAAACAATACCCTTTAGCAACAAGACCTCCCTTTTTTTAAATGCATTTCCAGAGGGATTTGAGTCCAGATCACACACACACAAGGCAAGTTTCCAGCATTCTTATTCCTCCACTGGAAGAAATAACTAGAGCCAGCATCTCTGAACCATTTCCCAAACGGTTCTGTTCTTCTGACTTCAGTGACAGCAGTGCACTGTTTCTAATCCATCACAGGAATTTATCACAGTACATGTCAATTTGTTTCTCTTCTTGCCTCTTCTCACTTTAAAATGACATCAGGACAGAAACTTTACAGCAGGGCTGCTTCAATCCAAGTTTTAGCGACAGAGCACTTAACTGGATCCTAACCATGCACATTAAGTTTTAAGGGCATATACTAAACAGATCAGGTTTTACTGTAGTCTAGAATTTCCTTTGTTTCCTTTTTGGTGGTGATCTGTGTTAGAGTCTGAAATACTAGCAAAGAAGCATCTGGGTTCCTCTTTTTCTTTTTCTTTTTCTTTTTCTTTTTCTTTTTCTTTTTCTTTTTCTTTTTCTTTTTCTTTTTCTTTTTCTCTGTCCCTCTTCTTCTTCTTCTTCTGCTTCTTCTTCTTCTTTCCTCTTTCTTCTTTCTTCTTTCTTCTTTCTTCTTTCTTCTTTCTTCTTTCTTCTTTCTTCTTTCTTCTTTCTTCTTTCTTCTTTCTTCTTTCTTCTTTCTCTCTTATTTTTTTTTAAGCAGCTTGTCCTAAATAGATACTTTAGAGCACTATAATAGGGAGCACCCATGCTGTAACACAATAGGATGATCCCATTTGGCAATGGTCCTAATCTGACACAGAGGAGAGACAAATCTATTACTGAAGAAATCTAACATGCATACCTGTATGCTTTTTGGATCAAATCCATCTCTGACAAGTTACTACCTTCTTTATGTGCTGCAGTAAGGATTAAAAAACCCCCAAATCTCTGTTCTGAGTTTATTTTCTCTGCCTGAATAGCCAGTAGTTAAAAATCACATTAATGAAAGAAAACGCTGGGGAAAACTGCATCATTGCAAGATTCTGAAAGGCCCAATCCTACATCACTTATTTTTATGAGTCATTGTGTGAACCAAAGCTGAAAGGATAAATCAAATGTGTGAGGATTAGTGTATGAGTAAAGAGTCCAGGATCAGGACCCTAACTCTCAGCCTCATAAATTTCCTACTGGAGATGATTCAATGTTATTCATTCAGCTTTTAAAGAGGGAGGTGGAAGGCAGTTGTGTCCTTTTTCTTTTTAATTAGATTTCATTTATTTAGATTGGTATGGAGATGGTCAACCACAATAGGGGACCAAAAGCAGAGAGTATGACAATTCCTAGAAGCCTGTAACAATCAGCATGGGATCATGTTAAGTGCTGGGCACTTCATTTCCATGACACGTTGTTTGATTTCCTCAGAGACAAAATAAAAATGGACATGACTGAAGTTTATGAAGGGAGATATCTCAGTTCAAATGGGAACATTAAGACATCCCCAAACCAACAGCCATAAAGGGCCAAAGAATGAAGGAGAGAAAGAGATTCAGCTTCAAATGCATTCCCCAGAGTAATTACTGGAGAAACTGAGGGATGGGGGCAGAATTGGGGGTGGCCTTTGAATGGGATGAAAACCATGAGCATTACAAAAAGAAAAGGAGAAAAGGGGGGCTATGGGCAAAGAGGATGGAGGAAGAGAGCATGAGTGGCAGATGTCACTATTTCATTCCATCTCCTTAACTTACTGTTTGAAGAAACTCCTCATGTGTGACCTGAAAAGAGAGAGAAACAAAATGAAAACAGGCATCAACAAAGCACTCACTGTATGATTTCAAAAAAATGTAAATTAATGACTAGCAGTAAGAATCTCCAAAGGAAACAACATCCCAGTTTAAGCACTGCCATCAACAAAAGCTCAACAGCATATGGTAATGTTAACTTTAATATGAAAAGATAATAACAATCTTTAAAAAGTGAGTTGAGAAAAAACCTTGCTAGGTGCTCATCCTTTTCAACTTGCCTAAAAAGAAAATATCTTGGAAGGTTTTATGTTTTTCTTTTTTTTCCCCTCTTTCCCTAAACTGTTCACATTGCATAGTTAAATGAGGTTGAGATTAGTACAAATTTTAAATAAAAGTGCCTAGGATCTCTGACTAACAAGGCAGAAAAACAGATTTGTAATGGATAATTACATCTAAACTTATTTAAATGTAGGTCTATTGATTGAAGTAAATTCTATAGAGCAGATTCAATGTAACATTTCCTCCCCTACCCTTTTTCTAAAAGTGTTGTTGTTGCAGAGTGGAAAAATGAACATCTTTCATGGCCCATCCTGTGCACTTCCAGCCCTTGGCTGCAGCCTTGCTCAGCACCCTTCCCTCCTTCAGAGGCCACAGGTTAGTGATTGCATCTGTGACATGTTAAGCACACATGTATATTGCACGCTAAAATATTTTTTGCTCGTGCCATTACTTTGTGGGCTTATGCAAATTTCTGCCTTTCCAGGCACAACCTTTGCCTTTTGTCTTTGAAAATCTTTCCTCTGCTCTATGTTGTAATCAAACAGAAGGAAATTGCTTTATTCAGGTCACCTTATGAAGGCCTGAGAGTGCTGTTTACTCACATGAAAGATGTAACTTCTATTTGGACTTATATGAAAATGGGCAATCGATATTATTATGGTACCCAGAAGCAGATGCAGGCTCACATATCACTTCTGACCCCTGAAGAGTATCAGTTTCTTAACATGCCTACAATGGGCCAAAGTGACTGATTTTAAAGGTAAATATTTAAACCAACAACACCTCCATGCAAACGTGCACTACAGTGGTGTTTTGACCCATGATCCCACAGTGAGGGTGTGGAGATATCATTTTGCAATGAAGAGGCATTTCATGGTCAATTGGCTTTATCCAAAAATAATAGGAAAAGAAGCTTGCAGGAGGAAAACCAACCTAGTTTGGCACAAAATGCTAGCACTACTGGGTGTGAGTAGAGAAGAGTTTAAAAGACTCTTGTGCGCTTAGCCGTGCGCTGAAAGAATCACACACAAACAACAGCCACCACATGAATGCATCCATTATATCCTTTATTGAAGATCACAACAATAGTAGCACTTCATTGAAGAAAAGATGATTCCTCTATTATAGACAGGCCCCTCAGATCGCCTAGCTCAGCGTACAACTGCAAGATGTACAGTTCTCTCTGCATTTTCATGTCATTGCCAAAACACACAAAGTAGATTCTCAAATGCCTGGGGCTAAATTACAGCCCCTACGAACCACGCTGGAAGTTTGAGAGCCCAGAAAAAGTTCTGAAGGTTTTCTCTCTCTCTCTTCATGAGAGAAGCCAAAGCTCGTGGGTACAGTGTTTGTCATGTGAAACAAGGCTATTTTATATCATTTGGGGTTGTTTTATTAATGGTGCTGAAAAATTGTTCGCTTCGTTTCACTTTTGTCTCCTTTTGAACGTAGCGGGATGAAGGTAGAGTGTTTTTAACACATCCAAGATAAGAAAGAAATAGACCCTTTTGTCTCTAGAGCTGTATGCCATCACTATTAAAAATCTTTCATCTCATCTCAGACAACAAGCAGAGAGCATGACAAAAAATAGAAGAGTCAACAGTAAAAAATGTGTGGCAGGGGGTGTAGGCTGACAGGTAGAGAGAGGCACCTCTTTGCCTAGAGTTTCCTTCTGGAAGGGTTGGCCAGGGCAAAATCTGTTTTTCTTGGGCAGTCCTTCTCCTGTTTTGTAGGGGACAAATATTTGTAGGGGACAAATAGCAGAAGCCCACTTGCAAAGGTGCACCCACAAGCAGGTGAGGAGAGCTGTCCTGCAGAAGGGGATAATTCAGCTGATGGAAGGATCTTGTATGCCCTGGCATCATCATTGTCCTATAAAACTGGGGCTCCTGGGGCCCAGCAGGATGTTGTCAACAACATCAGGGGTGAAGGAGAGCCAAGGAGGGACCCTGCTGGCCTGCGAGGGACATCAGGGGCCAAGAGGGGAACATCACAACAGGTGCTGCAGTTGGTGACTGTGAAGGAATGCTCTGGGGCTGTCTGGCCACCTGCTTGCCACTGGACGGTTTTGCCCCGTGACAGCTGGCAACTGCCATCAGTTGCCACCTGTGGGAGATGGCACCGAGTGTCAGCTGAGACAACCTGACATTTCAGCATCCCCATCACCTTTCCCCACGCTGGAGCAGCTCCAGGAGGAGTGCTCTGCGTAACAGGATGAAAATGGCTCCTTTCCAAGTCAAGCAAAGGTACTTGTGGATCAAGTCTAAGTTAAACACACCATCCTAAACTAACTTATAAATGAAGTTTTAATACATTTCCCTTTGATATTTTGGAAATAAATTCTTGGATATTTAATTTTGAAAGAAAATGTAATTTGGAAATTGAATTATATTTCCTTTACAAGGGAATGAAAACAATAACAGCTGTAAAGGACTTAATTTTTTTCCTCAGCTTGAAATTACTTCCTCATATTGTTTGATGCTTTTCGCTCGTTTTGGAGCTACAGGAAGTATAAATGTTTCTTTCAGTTAGTCTGAAACACTGGTGCTCAAATCAGTCAATGACTTTAAAACAAGATGAGCAAATGCACCCAGCCCCTGTGTGCAGGGCTCTGCTTAGAAGCCCTTTCCAGTGTGTCACCTGGTGTCATCAGTCCTATTTCTCATCAAAGATTTGTCATTCATTCACTGATTAGAAGTCCAGTGGCATCACCTGTGGGTTTCAGGGGTGGGTGTTTACCAGGCTGGACTCCACAGATATTGCACACAAATCTAGAAACACCTACAGAATATAATAGAGATATTCTACCAGGACTTGTAAGAATCGATTTATAGACCTCCTGCCCACAACAGTAAAAAAATAAATCAGCAAAATAAAATTTGTGGCAAAAGAAGTCAGAGCTGAGAAGGTTAATGGTTAAAAGAAAAGCTTGTAAAATCTTGGAGGTCCCTTCAGCAACTCTGATTTATTTTTTGACTTCTTCTTTTTATTGTCACATTTTGCCTAAAATATAGTGTTTGCTATTTCTAATATTTTTTTAAATAACATTGTTCATCTCAGATTTCCCTGAGATGGCAGCACTAAACTCAACAGTGCTATTGAAAAATACACTATGGCCTTGAAAATGTGTATGATCAAGAAGAGCAAGGTTTCTGCTCCTTCCCTACAGGTGCCTTGGTTAAAAATTGGTGTCAGATCCATGTTAGCTTGCTTTCTAAATTGGGGGTGACACTCAAAAAATCTGCTTGGAAAACCACTGGCCTTTAAAAGAGACAGTGTATTATTCAATTCAATGGGTGAGACTGATTTTAAAAGCGGATCAACAGAACTGGTACAAAACAAATTTTTCAGCTCATTGAACATTTTGAACTTTTATTCTAGTTCTTCCTGTTGGCCATCAAGTTAATTTATACTTTCAGTTGACCAATTAGTTGAATATATTGATCTTGAATAGTTTATTGCTGTGTGAATTGGAGACAACTTACATTCTTGATCAGGTGAGTTTGTAATTAAAAACAAGAAAAAAATTTAGATTAAAAAAAACCAACTGCAACAGGGAAAAAAACCCTGTGCATAACTTTGTAAGATGTTGGCATCACTCCAAAATGCATTTTTAATTTAGTGGGTTTTGTCATGAAGGATTTAGACCAGAAGCTGAATGGAATTTCAAGAAGGAATGTGAATGTGAACAGCAAGAAACTGCAAGCCCTGAAAGTCAGATTTTTCTCAGCAGGATCAGTTACTATTCTAAACAGTGTTTAGTCATCAAATCAGTTTGAGGGAAGTGCTCATGATGCTGCCAAACAACCAATGTAGATTCAATGTCTGTATCTTGTGTGGAAATTTAACAAGCATGTTTATTGTTAAGTTTTTAAACCGACTGTTAGGTTTGGCATCTTTAAAAACTAGTGCTTACAGTCAAAGTCAAATCACCAGATCCCAAATGACTTAACTGGATGGTTTTAAAGTTCAAACTGGTTTCTGAGGCAGAAACATGGCATGGGGCTTTCTGAGCACAAGAGTTTTGGACATCTTGCAGTTGAAATCCCTGAACTGTGACTAGAATTAACAACTCTGAGCACAGATCTTATCCTAATTCAATCTCAGAAAAGAATTAAGACCAACTGGGTCCTCAACCTGAGGCAAATTTTGAGAAAGGTCTCCCTGCATCAGCCTTAATTTCACACTGCAATTGATGACCATCTTAATAAAAAGTCAGGCTGGGTTTAGAGTCTGAGCAGCCAGCAGTGCTTGCAGGACCGTGTCTGGGAGTATGGACATATTTTTCCCATTGCAAGACCTTAGTTTTGATACATTTCTTAACCCCTGCATCAGGGGCCATGAGAAGTTGCTCTCCAGGTGGTTGGAGCCAGTGTGATGTGTGGGAGCTTCCTTGTTACATTTGGTATCTTCTATAAAAGAACAGAGGACACAAGAGGGCATATACTCACCCAAAGCAATTCCTTCATAGTTTGCAAAAAAATTACTTCTACTTTCCTTTACAGCTTTTTATCCTTTTACTTGTGGGTCCCAAGAGTGACTGCTGCTCAGTGGGTTGCTGGAGCAAATGGTTTTCCTTCAGTCCTGTTGGTCTGCAGGCAGGACCATGGTGTCCTACAGCTGCCAGCAGGACAGGGATGGTGCTGGGAGCTTGTCCAGGGGAAGGGGGAGCTGCCTGAGGATGTAGATCCCAGCTGGCCTGGGACTGTCTTCTTCTGCCTGGCTCTGTGAAATGCATCTCCAAAATGTCCTCTTCAAAATCTTCTGGAAAGAGAACATGCCAGAACACTTTTAC
>VXBB01000858.1:95308-120427 GCA_013399915.1 Illadopsis cleaveri | reverse complement strand
ATTTCCACTTAATCCTTTTATATTATAGTCACAGTCCTGGTTTGAAAATTTTGTTGTTCTTTTTTTTTTTCCCCCAAGAAAAGTTTTTAATTAGAAAAAACAACTGGTTACAGAACAAATAAGTAATTTCAGTAAAGTAAGGAGGTTTTTTTGTTTTTTGTTTTATTTTAAAAATATAATAAAGCGTAGAGCAATACATCAACACATACACACTCTGAAGTATTTGAACTGGGTATTGCCACTTGTAGAAAAAAGACTGTAATGACTACAATGTCAAGTTAATCCAAGCCTGGGAATTTAATACAGTAATAAGGGAAAGCTGGAATCAAATGTAGCTCTCTCCCACATCACCAGTCTTCACTGTGTGCACTGCTAACCAGTGGTGGCTCCTTTGTGTGTTCACTTTTCCCTTTGAGGCTCTAGGTCCCAGCCATGATATCTGACATGTTCTGGGTGCTGTTGTCCTTTTTATTGCCCCACTGTGCTCTGTGTTTTTAATTTGTTGGAACTATCTCCCTTTTTTCCTTGTGTTACCACAGCAATTCCTCTGCAGACTCCCAATCCCTCAGTGCAGCCCACCATGGAAAAGACTGCAGTGCCCCATTTGTCACTGAAATCCCCACAGCCTTTCCTTTATCCAAGAAAGCTTTTCAGTAAACATTTCAAAGAACAACAGATGAAGACATCTGGAACATGAACTCCTCATGCTGTAAACAAGGCATTTTTTTATTTCAAAGTGTTTTGTTTTGTTTTGTTTTTTGTGGATTAAATAAAGTATCTTCAAAAGCTGTTTTTTCTTCCTAATTAGTTATTAATCTATAGCCAAAGAAGCAGTAACATTTAAATATGGAGCAGGCAGCTCCCATGCCCACATTGGGAGGCACAAGAAACGCCCCTTAATTCATAACCATTTTGGAGCTCTGCAGGATTACACACAAGGGAGATGCAAACCCATTTTTTGGGAGCTGCAGGTTTCCATGAACACCACTGGAATAGCTCACACGGTCCAGCATTACCACAAATGGGCCTGATAAGAAGAAAATGAGCATTTATCAGTTCCTTAAGGAAAGGAAAAAAACCCAGCCAGTTTCAAACCTCACAACAGCATTTTCTGGGTGGTTGTTGCTGTGTGCTTCTATGGGGGACACTGCAGCATCACTGCTGGGAAACACCAACACAGGGATTTACCTAAGGCCACACTCTGTCACCTCATGGGGCCCGTCCAAGGCTGCTACAGGGCAAGAAACCATCAAAACTCATCCTCCTACTCTGTTTTTTAAGCTTCAGGTGTATTTCTCTTAAGTGCTACAATGGCAAGTCACTAGAAAAAGAGAATTTCAGACAGAGAAACAGCATTTGTTCTGGTCCTTCAGTGACCGTGAGGATGGGTTCTGTGACCTGCATTAAATGAGATCACTGGGGTGTTGTACAGAACTGTCTGGACTTTATTTTCCTGGCTCCCTTAGACGTGGCTGGGTTAAACATGACAGAGAAAAAGCCACCCTGCAAAGGGTCATTGCAACAGCTTCCCTTAACCAGCAACTCCTGGAAGTACAGGCAGGAAATTCATTCAGTCACAATCACAGAGCTGATTCCAAAACTTGGGAAGTGCAGGCTTTTGGTTTCCCTGGTTATACACAATATATATGTGCATTCTAATAAAAGCTTCCTAGATCATTAGAATGGTTTGTCTCTAAGTGCTATAGTTTTTGACCTTTTAAACAATTGTAACCATTTGGATCAATCCATTGCTTTTCTGCAGAGAGACACTACTAAATTTACTAAAATTAAATGTCTTTTATTTAAAATACATGAGAAAAACAAACAGAAATTATTTCTGACTCACTTTTAATGAGTGCTTTCTAAAATCCAACTTCTGACACAAATTAATTCAACTCTGAGTTAAATAAAAACAAATTAATTCAACTCTGAGAGCTTGAGCATCCTGAACTCACCACAACCTCTTTATAAACCTAGAATCGAAATTATTTCTGACAGTAATTTTAATAATTAGCAGGAGAGATGCATCACCATAATAAATTGCCAGATTACTGCACTGAAACCTGTGAGACGAAATGGAATGTGAAGAAACTTATGTCCCATCAATCTTGTTTCTCTGAAGTCTGCCCTTTTTTGTTCCAAAGGTGTCTTGCTTACAAGAGTTTTGGTTGGTTTGGTTTGGTTTGGTTTTGTTTTAATTTATCTGGTTTTGTCTCTAACTGATCTTTGTTGAATGAAGTCAGGCTGTGCTTCCCATCACCACCAGGCTGTGTCTCCTGCAGGAATTCCACTCTCCTGCTGAGCACCCTCCTTAAACCCAGCTTTGGGCAGCAGTGCTTCTCGCCAAGTTCACAACCACTCTACTCAACACAAGCTCTTTGGGATCACCCCCTCAGAAAGGTGTTTTCTGTCATTCCCTATGCTCCAGGTTACTGCTCAGACCATCAGCTTCCCCTGGGTTTGTAACCTGTGATGCCTTGTCTTGTAGTTTTGGGGTTCCAAGTGCTGCCATGGGTACACACCTTCTCCCACTTCCGTTTAGCTCCACAAATTTTTTTTTTCACCTCTTTGCTGTGCCACCAGGGCCATGCACAGCCTGTTAGTGGTCCTGTTAAGGGAGAAGATGAAGCCCAGTGCCTGGTTTTTGTGAATGCAGATTGAGAACTAAACAGACACTGCAGAGCAATACTTGACCAGTGCCTAAAGAGTGACTCTCCCTGAGGGAAGAGGACAGCAGGAAGAGGCTGCAGGACTTCCACTGCCTCTGAGGACTTACATCAACATGAAAAAAAGCATTTTACAAAGGTCTCAGTGAAGAAAATACCAGCAGATTTAATAAACACACCACTGCACTGGACTACAACACAATGAAACAGTCTTTGCTTTCTGCAGCAGTTGCTGGAGTTGCAGAGTGTTTCTTAAAAAACACAGATTAGATTAATTGTATGAGATCAGCCAAGTTAGGAAAGAGTTTGCTGAAATATGTTATAAAGTTAGCACTTAAGATAACTTCTTGTCAGCTTCTGTTATAGAATCAAAACCAAGAAAAGAGTTTTGATTCCATAAATCTGGTTTATGAAGTCCCTGCCTTCCCCACTCATTCCAGCTCTTAATCTGTAGTTCAGTGCACTCCAACTGTGCTGAGATAATTTATTACAGGCCTGTGTTATAAATCAAACAAAGAATAACTAAATTCAAGGGAGCAGATGCCATATCCTGCACAGACTGGTAGATGGATAAGCCTAAACTAAATGTGTTAGGGCAGCTATCTGAGAGTCAGTCAACACAAACCACTGCATCTTGCATTGTGTAACACTGTGAATCAGCCACACAATATAGAAACTGTGGGTATCAGACAAACCAGGAACATCTCTGGCTCCCCAATCATGAATCATGCCATTGAGGTGAACAAAGAAAATAATACAGGAATGGGTAGTAGAGTCTCACATTGCTCTGAGCCAACCATCAAGCTAAGACAAAAAACAATCTGCAATTTATAAAGCCAAATTGCCAGTCTTAGAACATATTAACTGCATAATGGCTTTTCCATACAAGGAACAACCCTGAAAATTTAATAAATCGATATTTAGTTGATTTATATAGATTAAGTCATGGTGAGTATTAGCACGGCTCATGATAAACTGAATGGTTATGACTGCAAATGGTTGTGAGATCCATTAAAACCATGTAACAGACATTCAGTACAGAAAGATTTGCAGAATGTGCCTTGAACATCCCTACAATGGGTAAAAAAATGCTCTCCGGGTCTCCTTTGGGAGACTAGAGAAGATCACAGGCATTATCAAGTCCCAAGGCCCTGACAAAACAAAAGTTTTCAGATTAAATTTCCAGATGGTCCTAGGAGCCAGACCATTCCCCAGGCTACAGGGCAAGGAAAAAACCCCACGTGGTCCTTGCCAAAGAGATGTGAAGGAAACAAAACAGTGAGTGCAAGATCTGGTTCCTTTGTGGGGAACTGGGTATCAGCAAGGCACAGGAGAATATTGGTCCAGACGCAGTTAAGAACAGAAAAGTCTCATAGTTCCTACTCGCTGCTGTGTTCTGCTCTGGATAGTCACTAATTGCACCCCATTTGCTATGGAATAGCCATCTGTGTCCTGTGTGTGGAGGAAAAGCTATCAAACTACAGCTTCAAATTCACATCAAAAAGATTTTTAAATTACATCGGGCTTTTTTAACATGTTTTTTTTTACCTTTGATCAAGTACAGGAAAATCACCCTCATTTCTACACATTTTGTGGAATGTCTTGCCTATATTTGGCAAATTAGTTGTTTTTTTCCCCTCTTTGTCTAGTGTGGCATCTGCCTCGGCTCCATCATCCACTCCCACTGTAATTGAAGAAATAATTTTATTAGTCACCAATTGATTGTCATACATATTGGCTTGCAGATTTAATTACCAAGCCACACTGGCTGAGTCCCCAGTTGTAGACTGAGAACACTTGAGATCTTGTCTCCATTAGTTCAGACCATAATCTGTCAAATCTTTTGTATTCCCAACAAGTAGGGTACCACAGCACAGGAACGTGGCACTGTTGAGGTTTATTTCACACATTTTCTCTCTCTGAATTAATGCTCTTCACATGACAGGATCCTCCCTGACCATCTCAGATCTCACTGTGCACAACCAAGATGAAAATCCACATTCAAGCATTTTCATTCAACTCTTATCACTGAAATTTATGGCCATATCACAGCATTAGATACAGAGCCATTTCCACTCCCTTCAGGAACACCAGCAAACTCTGGGGTTTGAAAGCACTGATAAAATGCCTCCAGGACATCCATCCTGCCCTGAAGTGCTGAGGGTAGTTTTGGTTTTCCCTTTACAAACTGCACGTGTTCTGTAAGCTGGTTGTTCTTGGTGAGTCAACTTTGGTCATCAGCAGGAGATGGGGACAAAATTAACTTGTAGCTCAAAGTTAAAAGCACGGAGAACATTTACTGGTCTCTTACCAAGCACTCTCAGGGGCAAAACTGACTTGGCTGGCGAAAAATTGGTTTATTTCCAATGGGTACAGAGATCAGTGATGAGAAAGAAATCACTTTACCTGCCCCCTGCCCATCTTCATGCCTCCCTCCCTGACTCCTCTCCCATCCCAGTGGTACAGGGGTGGGGAATGGGGATGATGGGCACCCCACAACAGCCCCACTCTTTAGTTCTTTCCTCCCTGCACCTTCCCCCTGCCCTGCTGGGATGTCCCCACACCACATGGGAGTCTCTGATAGAAGTCCTGACTCCCCCACTGCCCCCAGCCACAGGCAGCCCAAACAACACCTTTATTTTAAAAGACATTTTCACAAGTTCTGTATTTATCCCACAGCTCTGGGAGGCATTTCAAGTCTAAGATACAGAGGAGATGTAAACAGGAGGGGTTTGATGTACTGAAGCCCTTGGTCACTCCTGTGAGTCGTGCACAGGACCAGATCGGTGAGAGCTGCTCTGCTCCTCGCTAGACCAAGATGAGAAATGAAAACACACCACTGTTTATCTCAGAAAGTGCACAAATGGCACCAAAGCTATTTCTTGGCTGTCCAAGCCCCTTGGGGACAGCTATGGTCCCATTGATGCCTCTGTCTCAATAAATGCCACTACAGGAGCCCTTGAAGAAAGGCCAGGCTGCATTTGAAGAAATCACAGTAACCACACCCCAGAGGTACATTTTAAGAGCCTTTTAACCTTTAACTAGAACTCTTTTGTCAGCAAAACTAAACAGAATTTGGTGCTTTTTGTATCTTGGTGCTTTTTGTATCGCTTCATGTATTTCCTCATTAGTCATCCCACAGGTTCCTCTAAGCACGAGCTGATGTCTGTGTGTTTGCCCTAAAAAACATTTTCATTTCCAACCACCAGCGATTTGAGTGTTACTCACAGAAATAGCTTCAGGTATTTGTTGTGCAGGATGACTCACAGAGCAGTTGATTGTCTGAAAGTGGACAACTAAATGACCCCTTTCAATGACCTGGAAGCAAAACCACTTCTGTGAGGTGATGCCAGTGAAGCCACTCATGTCAGGGGGTGGAACTGGCTGATCTTTAAGGTCCTTTCCAACCCAAACCATCCTATAGTAATGCACAAAAATCCCAAGGGCAAGCAGATCCCATCATGGTGAGGGAAAATCAGTGCCCTGGGACAGGAAAAAATACTGTCACAAATTTTGAAGGTATTTTCCCCTCAGCCAAATATTGCATATGTGCAGTCCTTTGTAAGGTTAGTCGCTGTCCGTGTTCCATAGCACTTTTTAAAATAGTAGCATTGGGTACTTGTTCCTTTCCAGTGAGACCATACGCAGGACAGTCTGATTTATAACCAGCTGAACAAAAAACCCAGTTTAGCACTCATTTTTTACCAAACCTTCCACCTTCAGGAGTAGAGCCCCAGAAGACGCTGTGATGGTAGTCCAGGCACATGTGCTCAAAGTACACCTGCTAAAACATAACCCTGAATTGGCAAAGGCTTTGAAAAGAATTAAACATCATCCTCCAAGTAAGATCCCAAAAATACCACCACAGCTTTGTTAACTTCAGTGCCAGGTAAGACAGTTGTGTTCCCTCAAAAGCAGAGACAACTCAGAGAAACACTGAACAGCAGGGAAGGAGTTTGCTGGGAAATCTCCCCTCAATGCACTGTATCCTTGCATCATGGGGTCTTTAATTCAGGCCTCCTCCCCTTTCAGCAACCTCAAGAGACATTCTGTGCTGGAACACACAGCCCTCAGCCACTCTGGGCCCATCAAAACAGATTTTCTACCTTCTCTGAGGTCTGGCTTGCATGTCTGTTCCTGCATTTTTCCAAAGTCACCGCTGTAGCAGTGTTGCAATGCGTGTTCTTCCAGTGGTCAGCCCATGTTCGGCTGGACAGCCTGGTTAGCCCCGACATGCCTCAACAGGATCAAAGTGTGGGTTCTTGGCTCTGCAGAACGCTTGACTCTCACTGCTATGGCCGTGGTATGAATGGAAGAGGGGACTCTTGGAGGAGAGGAACAAAGGTTTATTGGGGACCACGAGGGGACCCCTCACCCCAGGTCCGGTTCCTCAAGAGAGACCCCGTACCTGGGCTCCAGGGGGAGATTTGTCCAAGGCTAGCTGAAGGGGTGGATACAAACTTTGAACCAATGGGACAAAACTGGGGAGCAGATGCCAACTGAGTTACATAACTCATAACAAATCAGAGGTACACTGGGGAGGGGTCTCAGGGGTCTCTGCCAACTGCTGGGCAGATTCCCTCGAAGTTTCTGGACTTGAGGGATAGGTCTTCCAGTGACCGACAGGGAGAAAAAGATACATTGGGAGGATGGGCAGAGAGAATCACAGGAAAAAGGACCAATGGGGAACTGTCTCTGGGCAAAAGGAACAGAAACAGCACAGAACATAAATCAACTTCTGATAAGAAACAACTCTGAGGCAGCAAAGAGGCCATCTTAGGTACATAAAACTAAACTAAACTTACAATGAAAACTGTTAAACAAAATCCTGCAACCCCACATAGCAGTGCCATTGGCTTTCCTCTTGCTCAGAGGGAAGTCCTTTACACACACCTGGAGCCTGGAAAACCTCTCAAGGAAGGATAATAAATGGTGCTGGGGAAGGAGCACTCCTATCCCAGCCCATCTCCACTGGCAGTAGCCAGGACAGTGCTTTGCCACCACGCAGCTGAGATCCTTTTCTGGAATCAAACCCTGTTAGAGGCAGAGAGCCTCCTCTGGCAGGGCTCAGCCTGCACACAGCAGATAAATCCCCTGCACTCTTCTCCTTGCTGAAGCTCTGCAGCTCCTCAGAAGAGTTCCATGATGTCTTGGGTTGCAATGCAGGATGTAACCAAAAGCATGTATTCTATTGCCCTCTGTTGAAACTGGTTGGGGAAGTGTTTTTCTTCATTTCTTCCAGACCCATCCTCCCTGCAGGGGATATCTGCTGTTCATGGGCCATCCAGGCTCACTGCAGGGCTGAGACAATTCCATCATCCCATGAGGAGATGCTCCACCCAGGGGGAGCAGCCCAGCATTCCTACCTGGATCAAACCTGGCATTCAGAACAGCAGCACAGCCTGTTTGCACTGGATTCCCAGAGGGAGACCAGACCCATCTCACCAGCACTGGAGCTTCAGAGGAAAACTCCACCCTTCTACAGGATCATTGCTCCAACAGAACCACATCTGTCACTGCAGGAGGACTGGATTGGACTGATACCAACACCCTGAGCAACAGGGTGTCAGGTTGTGTTCTGACTCTGGCAGTGTTTTCTTTTTTTTGGTTGTTTGTTTGTTAGCTTTTGTGTACCACTACACTTTTATTTTTAATATTCCTGGTACAGAACTGGTTATTCCTATTCCCATATCTTTGCCTGAAAGCCCCTTAACTGAAAAATTATAATAATTCAGGGGGAGGGAGTTTACATTCTCCATTCCAAGGGAAGCTCTAGCTTTCCCTGGCAGACACCTGTCTCTCCAAACCAGGACACATGACAACAGGGGAGTCATCAGCTGGTGCTGAGGAGTGCTGGTGTTGTCCAGCTGAGCTTGCAGAGAGCTTTACCTGGGAGGAAGGGGACAGGGAGATGGTAGGGAGTGCCCAGCCCAGGGTGTCAAACTGGTTCTGCTTGCTGTCTGGGAGCTGAGCACTAGATCCTCTGGAAGGGAAATAGCTCACGTAATAGCCGGCCCATGAATTCCTGGAAGAGGTTATAAGGGAGGTTCTGGAATTCCCTTCCACCGAAGGAACAGATCAACAAAGTCAAACATTTCTCTTTGAGCACAGAGCAGCAGATCTTTTCTTGAGGTGCCTCTTTCTACAATTCTAAATGCATGTAAGTTTTATTACATGTGTTACCAAGCTAACCAAATACCAACTTTGAAAATGTGAATCTTATCTTCATTTGGATGTGTTTTCATCTAGCATTTTCATTTCTCAATTCAAGGAAAACAGTCTGCAATGTTATTTAAGAAAGGAGTTCAAGTAAAAAAGCTTCTGCTTGCTTCACTGATTTTTCTCCTCAGCAGTGTTTCCTCAAGGTATAGTGCATGGAATAATTAAATAATTAACCATTCTACGACAATTTTCTGCTTAAATGACCATGCACTATATGTAACAGTCTTCTGTGTTTGCTTAGGGGTGAAATACAAATCTAGAGAGAAAAACATCTTGAAAGAACAGGATGACATAATTAGTACCATCCTATGGATCTTGTGGATCATGAATGGTTTTGCAGAAAAGAGTGGTGGAATCTCATTCTGGGATTGCTTTTTTAAAAACTGATTCAACCAGGCAACATCACCAGCTTTTGTAGATCAGTGAAAACATATCTGCTCTGTTCCTAAAATGAAAGAAGTGATAACTCCAAGAATCTACAGCACCTTTTATTTGAAGTGAAATGTTAACTCTCCTATTAACTTCACAAAATCCCTTCAAAAGTTATTTCAAATTTAACAGGAGTATAACACTCATTTCAGGGCTTATTAGGAAAATTTCACTAACAGTATTAGTGATATTGACAGCTGATATTCAGCTAAATATTTTGTTAACTCATCTTAAATAAAATTAGAGTTTCTGGTCAGTTCTGGGAAGGTCTCAGATATTTTCAAAATAGATCCTTCCAGATGAATTTCATAAACACAAAAAGTCACTGGGATTAAAACACACCAGACAAAAGAATAATAAGTTTGGGTTTAACCACCTTTAAATAGAGTTCACTTCCTCCAAAGACCTCCGATAAAAAGAGACAGGAAAAATTTCATTTAATGACCTATGATCCAGTATGTGTGAAATTAGGCATAGCCCTTCCCATTCCTTCATCCAATTTACTATAAACCATCATTCCATAGTTACCACATTTTTAGGTTATATAAACAGAAAAGGAAATTGAAGAGCAGAATTCTTTGTCCCTAACAACAACAACAACAACACCAGAAAACCGCCAGAGTGCTTCGATCTCCCAAATTATCACAAGTGAAGTTGCAAATAACAATTTCCTTAATGTGCTTTTCCCCAGTTGTTCTACATCCTTTGCATATTCAGTTTGCAGCCTTTTCTTAATCTCACAGGCTATTATGATCTGCTTTCCATTCTGTATCACCATGGATATCTTATGTTCACAAATTATCCTGCCACATCATTAACACCAAATGTTCCAATACAGTAAAATTACCTCGTCTTTAGTCTCCACCTTTTAATCAGCAAACGAGGTCAGCTTGACCTTCTGGGGTACCCAAAGCCCTTCTGTATTCACCTGTATCAAGCAATAAGTCTAAGTTTTTTGCTTCTGAAAATCTATAACTCCTCCATGGGATCACTGAGTGCATCCCTGTGTTCAGTGCAACACTTAAACAGGCTGCAGCTTTAGAGTTCATTTTGTTTTCAGTACCATTATTCTTCTATTAAATGAAAGGTTTTTTGCTAAAGGAAATGAGACAATTCTGTTGGTGACATCTGAATTTTAGGTCTATTTGTCTTTGTGACTGCAGGGGTGCAAGATGGGATAATTTTGCTGCTTCAAGCACCTTGAAGCACATTCCATCATCAAGCAACAAGTCTTGTCTAGGAAAAAAAAAAGATATTTTTGAACATGCTGCACATAATTATTTCACTGCCAGATATAAGGACTTCATGTTTCTCTAATTATTTTCTTTATTTAATTGTGGAGTGCTGGTATTTGCCAGCCACAAGCAAATGGAGGTGTAATTGAAAAGGCACATCTGCTATCAGTAAGTGTAGCAAGACAGAACAACACTCATAAGGTCTCTTTTTTTTTTAAGCTGATATTTGTAAAACCAAGATTAGGAAAAAAAATTTTACAAGATAGGAATTCTCAAGTGTTGGAGTCCTTTAAAATATCCCTCAGGAGGCTGTTCTGGGATCCCAGTGCCCCAAGGTAGAAGAATGGTCACCAGTGTTACTAGGGCATCCAGCCTTAATGGAGGCAACACCAGTTGGAAAACTTTGGTATTTTCACCATCGTTTGTTTAACAGGCTCTTTTCTCACCCCACAATCACCAATTAAGCTGATGAGATCTGACCACACATCTTCACATTTTTGGTCCTGTTTGAGCTCAGAGCTCCTGGGATTCATTTTTGTTTTTTAGATTTGCATATCATGAGTGATTCACAGCCATCATGTGATACAACTCCTTCATTTGAATTCTGCCCCTCCCCCTCCAACACTCATGATTCCACCTGAAATTGTTTTAATTCCCTAAATTAACACCCTTGAATTGTGTACTACTGAACTACATCCTATTTAAATTATTCCAGTCATGCCATGTCAACAATTTTCTCCTCAGAAAAGCATAGAAATACATGAAAGGAAATCCCCAACTGCCCATCACAGTCATTCATAACACTATGATGCAAGGTTGGCCAGCCAGAAATTAAATCTGTGCTGAGTTTTAGGATCATTGAATCATGGCATGGTTTGGGTTGAAAGGGACCTTAAAGACCACCCGGTGCCACTTCCACTGTGCCAGGCTGCTCCAAGCCCCAAAGTCCAGCCTGGCCTTGGACACTGCCAGGGATCCAGGGGCAGCCACAGCTGCTCTGGGCACCCTGTGCCAGGGCCTGCCCACCCTGCCAGGGAACAATTCCTTCCCAATGTCCCATTTGACAGTGGAAAGCCATTCCCCCTTTGTCCTGCCACTCCAGTTCCTAATGAACAGTCCTCCTTCAGCTTCCCTGTAGCCCTTCCAGATCCTGGGAGGTGCTGTGAGAGATCCTGGGAGGTGCTGAGAGGTCTCCACACAACCTTCTCTTCTTCAAGCTGAGTTCTGTCTCAGTTTATGTTTATCTCATGTTTTTAAGTCTCCTCCCCAGCAGGGCTTGGATGATGATTGAGGCTGCAACCAAATACAATTACAAATTCCTGATGGGCCAGAGATTGTTTCTTTATTCGTGCTTAGAAGTGGCAGAACAACACAAGATATTTGCAACCTGAAGGGAGATTTTGGAAAAAAGGTATCATCAATCCAACATATATGTCCAAAGTGGAAGATCCACCTCTGCCTTAATTACAACATCATTACTTGGATGCCACACTTGGCTGGGCTGTGTCACCAAGCTGTGTTTCAAGCCTTGGGAGCAGCAGAGTCAGGGTGAGCACAGAATGCTATGACTTTCATTTAGCATTCTGCACTTGAACAAAAATTAAAAGGTCATCTCTTCAGCTTCTCTGGGAAAAGACTAATCACTGTACGACTCGGGGCATCCTGGAACAAGTAGGAGCAGCTTAATGTTGACAAGTTCATTTATCTTTTGGCAAATTCTACCAATGAAAATGGACCAATAAAGGGGACTGTTCATTTAAAGAAAGACTACATGTTTTGCTGTCTGGCCAGGATGAGTTTTGTTCATACCCACTGACAGCAAAGAATTTAAATGCCAAAGAATTTGAATTTTCAATTTTAGCTGTGAAAAATAAAGTTGCATCACTTTGGAATCTGAAAACAGCATTTCTTGTTTGAACGCTGGGTTTGGAGAGAAACCAATGAACCCTTGACAACTTCATGGCAAACCCCAAGTCCTACCAGGGTTAGGACTGACACCAGGGATAGATTCAGTCATAAAGCCAAATGATTTTGTGATTTGAAATTCCTTGGTTAATTCCTGTTCATTTTTCTCTTGGATTTGCTCTGGGGCATGAAGTGTCATTATCCCAAAGTCACGTAAAAAGAACATTTCTTGAAACTCCAGATAAAAGCATTTTCTTAGCAATTATAATAAAAATAGCTGGATGTGGTCCCGACAAGATTCATGACTGGGATTTGTATCTGTTTACCACTGATAAAGAAAAGGACTCACAAACAATAAATTAAAATTATGCAAACTAACACTGTATGTTCCCAAGTTAGAGTAGTTGCTTTTCAGCTGTGGACTGCCTGTAAAATATCTGTGAATCTCAAAAAACAAATTCTTTAGTAATCCTTAAAACTCTTTAAAATGCCCCTTTTTGGCATTTGGCGTTTTTCTTTTCTCATTGCTGATGCACACACGAGTTTGTTCCAAAAATGAATGCCTGTCACAAAGAACATAAATGCTAAGCAGCCTTGGAACGACTCAAAAATGCCTGTATTGCTGAAAAAAAAGAAATATCCCTTCCATTGGCAAGTTAGACTTTGTGAAGGAACTGGAATATCGAGCTGTCTGACTAAGGAAGATGGATGACTCTTCCTGAATTAGATGCTTGAAACCTTACTTCTGCTCAAAAGGGAATATAATCAATTTGGGAAAGAGTTGCCTCCAACACCGGGAGCACTTTATCATAAATAGTAGATTGCATTTGAACTTTACTTGAGTGTTTTAAAGGTATTATTAGAGCTTAACCTTCAAAATGAATAACAGTTTATTTGTGCAGCTACTCAGGGAAACAGGTTGAGATATCAACTTTAAATAATATTCTACCCTGTCCTTTACACCCCACTTTTTGTATTTATTATTAGCTTGGTTCATTACTCGTTTAATTTATCCCTCTTTATGCCCAGAGGCAGCAGGGTGGCACCTGAAGGGCATGGAGTGAACAGGAGCTCAGATCCCCCTCTGCAGATTGGGAGCTCCAGAGGGACCATCAGGGAAGAATTTGTGGAGCTTCCAACCTTCCCCTGCTCATCCAGAGCCTCCAGAAAGGAGCCCAGGTGCTGCAGGGAGTGTCCTTGAAGGTCACACCCTGAGAGAAAGGGGATCTGGCCTGGAATGGGGTCATTCCTTCCGTCCCTCCAGCTGGTGACTCCTGAGGGCTCAGAACTTCCTCTCTGTAAATTCAATGAAGGGCTGGCACTAAGCCTTTTCAGAAGGAGATGTATCCAGGATATCAGACCCAGAGGGAAATCCCAGCCATGAGCTTACAAGCAGTCCAGAACGCTCTGTAGTTATTTATCATTTTTTTTCACGTATTTCAGCTAAAATTTTTCTGAATTTCTTTTCTGTTACAGAATTCCTCAGGGAAGGTGGACGTGATGTATACCTAGGTCTTGAACTACCTGAGCTGAGGCCTGGTCGAGGCCTTGCTGAGGCCTGGCCTGAGGCCTCAAGCCTGTGATGCAGTTAAAATTACTTAGTGAAGTTGTGGCACAGTTAGAAATTAGATATTAAGGTGTCTGGGAAAGATAATGGGGTTTGTGAAGGTCACTGTATAGAGTTGTTAGTAAGTATTTGTTAGCTACCGTAAAAGTAAGTTCAACAATGTGTGTTTGCATTCTTCTCTCTGCTGTGTGCCAATGAAAGAGCTATCCATTTTGTAAACTATATAGAAATGTATATAAGCTGCCATTTCAGATGAAATAAAGGAGAAATGTAGTGTTGACCATACTGGTTGGACCTTTGTTTGCTTCGACCCAACTCTCTTTTATAAACAGGGCAACCCTGGCTTTACTTTTCTGTATTTCAGATGCAACACTGGCCAGAAGGTGAGATGCAGGAATCACAGGTTGTTACTCTTACTTAAGTTCTGGCAGAACTTACACTGCTCTACAAATATCCAATCTGAAATGTTCCATGTAATTTCCAACCAGCATCCACCCACACATGGGTTTTTTATACTGTTGATGGGGTTTTTAATAGAACAAAAGTTATCTAATAACTTAATTGCCAAAAATCAAAATCCATCTGTATTTTGGTGCCATTTAAATGTCCCTATGAATAATCCAGCCCTGGATTTCACTCCTATAAGGTCTACATCTCATTTGCTAACAACATTAATATAGGAAATAAATCTGGATGCTCACTTCCTTTTTGAACTTGGCATGAGCGCATGTATTAACTTCCAAAAGCTGTGCCTTAGTCCTTTGTTTCAGAAACAGAGATCTAGATCAGAAACATCAGCTTTCTTACAGAGCAACAAATATAAGGTAATAAGAATTACTGGTTTTTTTAATATTTTCCCATTGTGCTTAAATATCTTCGTGCTCAGTACAAGTCATATTTAAATTAAAGCACAGTTATGTTTAATGCCTATGGAAGTAGCATTGGTGTAAAATCAAAGACAGGAAGAAGTCATGCAGGAAATAAATGAAGTGCTAAGTTGAGACAGACAAATTTTAAGGACTGTTTTTGTTCACTAAATGCTCGAAAATACTTCATTAAATATTCAGCAGAAAACAACAAAATTCTGTAATCATAAAATATGGTGCAATTTCTAGGGCTGCTAAAAGTCAGAGCATTATTTTTTATTTAAAATATAATCTATTTGCACTGAAACAATACATGAGTAAAATCCATGGTTTTCATACTTGTAGCCTTCCACGCAGAGCTCCCCCTCCCCTGGCCTCTGGATAACAGCATTTGGATATTTTGCTGATTTTTCACATCCACAAATTCCATCTTCAAGGTCTTAAAAAGGTAATATGATGTGAGAAGCACCAGACTAGAGGGAGAGGCATCATCACCCATTGAAAAGGGGAATTTCTTGGGGATTTTTCCCCCACTTCACTGCAGACCTTTCCGCGGTCCTTGGGAATATTTCGTGTGTCTCTTCCTTTGAGCATTTTCTCCAAAGCTTCATTTCACTGTGCAGCCACCAAGTAAGAGTCGTTCAGGCAGTGATGCAGAAGGATGCAGCAGGGATTGCTTTCCCAGTATTTCCCTGCCTGAACAGGCAGGCAAGAGGAGAATGAAAAATATCAGGAGAGGAGGGAATAACTCCATGGCTTACCCCCAGCTAGCCTGACGTGCTGAAATGTCCTGCTCTGCAGGACACTGGGATCTCTGGCCACTGCACTGAATTGCCACAGGATCGCCTCTCTCCATACTTTTGAGTGTCTAATACATTTTTAAAATTTTTAAAAAAGATTTTGTTGAAATTTTTAAGTATTTGAGATAGCTGGAAACAATAAAAACCAGGAACATGAGGATCAGCTCAGAGGCTCTGTGAGGGAAAAAAAAAAAAATGGGTTACAGCATCCCTAGTTTGATAAGCTTTTTTCTCACACACTTACAAGGCTGGCTGGACTAACTCTCTTCCTAGAGAACTCCCAGGAGAGGCATGGAAGGCCGGGAGAATGAAGAGAGCACAAACAGAACCAAAATCTCTTTAAAAATGGAAACCTGCATGAAAAACCTGGAGACAGGGTTTCATTATCAACAGACCCATACCAAAGTGGAGAGGACTCTGGCAGAGTTCTGCAGGATCCAGTTCTGCAGTGTGGCCAGCACTAATCCATACTTGAATGTTGATTCCTTGCAAGACAGCTTTTAGTAAACAGGCTGCAAAAAGCAGAATCCTAAAGCTCTGTGGGCAGGCAGCAGACTCCTGACTTCACCTGAGGAATAACCAGCCAAGTGTAGGCTCTGGGGAATTCCTGTGGGGCACAAAATGAGCAAGACTCAGCAGTGCCACACTGGAGAGGAAAATCCCAGAAAATGCAGATGAGACCTGGAGCAGGAGCTGCTGAACACATCCAGCCTGTCCTGGGCCACTCACCATGGAGACCTCTGCACCATCCTCAGAGAAAGAGATGAACCAAAGCACAGAAACCATGACAGATCAAAAATGTGGGAAGGAACGGGAGCCTAAGCCCACAGAGCAGCAACATGATTTCCAAATATCTGGGAGATCACCATAAAGAAGACAGAAAAAATCTGTTCTCCCTATTTATAGCTGACAAAGCAAGAGGTCATGGACTGAAATTAGGTTCAGGCTAGACTTCAGCATATGGTCCATGGGGAAAGCTTTAATGACAGGCTGGAGAAACAGCTGTCAAGACTATTTTAAGAACTTGTCTTCTTTGTCCTTCCCCACCCTACAGCTCTGAACTGCAGAGAAAGGTTAAGCTGTGATAAATGGTATCACTCCCTCGGTGCTGTCAATGTGAATTTGGTGGGTGTGTCTGTGAAAAATGATGCTATCTGGGTGCAGTGTAGTACTCTAACATAGAATGTGTAGGTTCTTGCACCTATTTTGGAAACAATAATGAAAACTGTCACAATAAGAAGCTAAAGTGTAAGAAACCAGGAGGCTGGAAAGTGGTAAGAATGTTCCCAATATGAAAAATAATTTTATTATTTAAGTATATGGATCCAGATGAACTGTCTTAATTACATTCTCTATTCTGTTAGACAGACATGTTGATTTTTAAAACATTTTCTGATGCTATGCCATCTTTCTCCTTTTCCAAATCATGAGAGTGTCTTGCGAGGAGCTTTTACTGCACTGCTAAAGTAGTAATTTTATGGAGATATATCCTTAAGAACAATGCTTTCCTTGGGGTGAAAATGAATCCTGCCGTGCTGCTGAGCAGGCTGGAGCATCCTCCCATTGTCAGAGAGTGCTGGGGCTGTTCTTAACACAGTGTGTGCTTAACTCTGACCTCGGGAGGGTCAGGGGCAGAACAAACCAGCTGAATAGAATCTTCTGAAAGTTTCAGAGGCAAAAAAAGACTTTCTCACACCTCTTTGAACAGCAGCAGGGCTAATCCAAGGGATAATTATGGAATACCTGCAGTCCATTCTCTCAGGATGACAGCCTGAAGCTGGGACCTGCAGAGCCCATTCACACCACTGCTCTCAGACACAAAGTCTGGCCCTTGATGAATTTCGTAGGAATATTTCAAGTGAGAGTGGAACTGGAGGTGGGAACATCCATCATCACCCAGTTACAGTGTGGTAGTGGGAAAAAGAAAAAGGGAGAGATGGAACCAGACATCCCTGAAAGTCCTGCTGTGGCTGCATAACTGTGTGACATTATTAGAAAAATGCCTAAAGTGAGTTATGAAACTAATTAAGGAAATATAAAAGCACGGATAAAAAGTTCCTGGTTAAGTATAATTGATAGTACAAATCCAATTTGAAAGGTTAACAAGCTCTTGAAAATTGTTGAATTAAGTACAGACTGATGTTTTTCATATAATTATATACAGCTAACAGATGGTATAGTCCTTTTTATTATATTGTCAGCTATTAGATTTTCACTTCTAAGGAAAATAATTGAATTACACTAAAGATATGTATGGTTAATTTAAATGATTTTTTTCATTTTCTAATATCTGTATGTACTGATCAAATGCATAATATTTACTATTTATAAAAAATCTGAAAGACAAGATTTAAATAAGAATTCAGAATATTTCACTCCCCTGTCTAAAACAACTTTTTTTTAGATCTAAATTAAAAGCTTGATTGGCTTTACGAATAACATAACTTTAGATATGTAAATATCTTTTCAGACCAACTGAGAATTAGAAGATTAGGGAAACAAAGCAGCAGGGAAAAAAACTACTCTTAATTCAATAATTCTAGCTGAAAAAAGCCAGTGAAAAATTAAATTAATATGCCAGATGATATATCAGATACACCAATTCAGAAAGACGAGGAGAGAGGTGATTACTTCATTCCTAAACCCTGCAGTCTATCTGATAGCTACTTTATCTGGGTTCTGAAATCCCTGAATTAAAGCCATTACTTGCTTTGGTATTCTTAAAACAAATCTTCATATAAGACTCAGAGTTCTGGCTCCTGTTGTGCTGTTTCCACTACTGAATAAGAAATTCAACAAACTTCTTACGTACCAACCCAAAATTTTAGAGAGTTCAGGATTCACAGATGAAGCATTGCAATAACAAGGTATATTTCTCATTACAGTCAATGAGATTTCAGCATCTGAGGGCACCTCCAGGGAAGCCAGAGACGGACTTTTGATCAGGAACTGCAGTGATGGGATAAGGGGGAATGGTTTCTCAGTGCCAGAGGGCAGGGCTGGATGGGATATTGGGCAGGAATTGTTCCCTGGCAGGGTGGGCAGGCCCTGGCACAGGGTGCCCAGAGCAGCTGTGGCTGCCCCTGGATCCCTGGCAGTGTCCAAGGCCAGGCTGGACTTTGGGGCTTGGAGCAGCCTGGGACAGTGGAAGGTGTCCCTGCCCATGGCAGGAGTGGCACTGGATGGGCTTTCAGGTCCCTTCCTGTGGGCCTGATATTTCTGGGTCTGAGAGATTTTAGCCTGCTAGCAGCTGATAACTTTTTCCCAAGGAAAAATTTCTCAAGAAAGTTTCTTCTCAAAACAATCTTGGCAAACAACTCTCCTTTCCCAAAACAATCTTTCTCCAGGTGGTGTTTTGCTGTTTCTCTAGTTAACCAATGGCATTAGAGAGGTGTTGTTCCTATTCACAATCATGTTAAGTCTGTATCAGAACACCTTATAAAAAGTAGTAAAAATTAAACAATAAAGCCTTTTTTTCTATGCTCTTTGCCTTCTGAAATATTTAGTCTCTCATCTTTCTTTTGTGTCCTCCAATGACACCTTCCAACCCAAAGCTTTCTGAGATTCTGTGGTTCTATGATTTATTAAGGAAGGGCATCCTCAAATTTATTCTTATAAGTATCAGACAACATCAATTTAGTCCAAACTGAAAGTGGAATTTACAGCAAGCAGGACTTATCACAGAATCCCAGCCTGGTCTAGGTTGGAAGGGACCTTAACACCCATCTCACCCCACCTCCTGCCATGGGCACTGACACCTTCTACTAGACTGGGTTGGTCAAGCCCTTACAAAGATAAAAAAGCAGGACATGAATGACTCCTTTTGTATCAATGTTCATCTCATCTAAAGAATGACTCCTTTTGAATGTTCATCTCATCTAAATTTAGCAATTTTAACAAGCACCTCCTTGTTAAGATTCCTGTGTAATCACAGGGACTGACTGGCAGACACATGCCGTGGCTCTTCCGAGGTGCCTGTTTGAGTTCACCAGAAACAGCAGAAATCCAAACAGGTCCTGAGGAGAACACATTCAAAACAGTCCAGTCAGATGGAGAAGGGAGGATATTATCCACACTTCAGAGCAAATGTGCCCATATTCCCCACACTCATCAACATCAGTTTCCTTGGGCAGGGAACAGAAAGCAACACTTCCACAAACACCCTCCCAGCTGTGCTTTCATTTTGAATTCTGCAGGCTAATGCTCATCCCTAGCAATAACCAAAGGCTCTGCTGGCATGGCCTATGAGGAATCCAGGAATGGCTGTTGGTGAGGCCATAAAAATGGATAGCCTGAGCTTGATGGCTCTTGAAATAATCTGACTCCTTTGTCAGCTGGTGCAGGAAATGAGGGATGGGAAACGCTCCTTCTGTGAGCTAAGAGTGAATAACTGACCTGGACAAGTTTGGGCATCCTGCAGTCTCAACTTAATGAATTCATTGGACCCTTGACTAGAGTGAAATAAATAAAGCATTGCACTTTCTCACCTGTGGGACAACTGTTTTGTCACTTGAAGGAAACTAAAAGTCATCTAAATGTTCATGAGGGTTAACAACTGACTACAATCAAAAAGCTGATACAACAATGGATTCAATTGTACTATTTCCCTCTCTTGTAGTCCTCGTCAAAAGACTGGATTTATGCCAGCCTTTTTGTCCTCACATCTTTGTCACAACAAAGAAGCATTGTAGTTTTGCAACCCTGTATTTTCTCTCCAAGATAACAGCAAACAATATTCCTTAGACATTTTCAATGTTCTATAATTTTACTGAATGGTCCTTCTTATTCTTCCTTTTATAGTCTCAAAACTGATGAAAAAGTGATGAAACAGCCAACAAAATAGAACACAGAATTGTGAAGAGGGTAAAGTAGTGAGTCTGGCTACTGTGTCTCATGGAGCAGCATGCAGGGCATAAAGACTTTTGCTTCACTTTTGATCATTTTTGTCACAACTTTCTTGTGAAGTAACACCACACTACACAACAAGCTTACACAGAAACTGTGGATCATGCCAAGCACCACCAGTTCCCAGCCTAAATAGAAGGTATTAGAGTTAAGTAGGTATAGTAGGGATAGTAGGTAAGTTAGAATTGATTTCATGTCCTTCAGCAAATGCTTAGCAAGCCACAGGAGCCCCTGACTCTCTCTGGGCAGACACGTGCAACTATGGCTCCAAATAAATCCTAAATAAACTTCTCCCTTGCAGACACTCCTCTTCATGTAGAGAAGATGAAAGAGCCAACATGTGACACATTTCTCACACTGTTTAATACACCCCTGGAAGGGATGTGAGCCTGTGGTGATGGGGGGAGTGCAAGAAACCACCCTGCAGGGCATTGGTGGTGCCCTAAAATGAACTGAAGATGAAACCAGTAAGGTCTCAGTGGGGAAAGCAAGGTACAACACAGATATCAATCCTTGTGTGTCAAACCCTTGCTTAGGCTCTCCAGCTGATCTGTGGGGGTCCTCTGTGCTCTCAGACTGAGGGTAGAGATCACAGGGAGAGATCAGTGTGGCATGGACACAGTGCAGACAGAGAATGGGACAGAACAGAGAGAACAGAACCACTGCCTGCAGCTTCATCCCCTGCACTGCAGGCACTGCACCTGCATTGCAGTTCTGCCTGGTGCCGTGTGCCTGCAGACACAGGGTGGGCAATGAGGAAAGCACCTTAGCTGTCATCATCAGAGGCAATTTCGTCACTGGAGCTTTCCTGGTACCCAAATGAGTTCTTTATGTCAATCTTCATTTGAATTTTTTTGCCATAGATGTGAACGTTTTGCATGTTCTGTGTTGGCTACAGCTCCACAGACTTGAATTTAGGTCTACACTTTGGACACCTGAAGATGGAAACTGGGAAGGAGTGGAGAAGATGTGAACAAGGAGAGTCACCTTCCAACACTGCAGAGTCCTGCTTTGTCTGGGTGCTTGTCTGGAAGCTGCCCTGGCCTCTGACCACCTTCACCTCCCTCCTCAAACCTTCTGGGTGCACAGCAACCCCACTGGAACCTGGGGGATCAGCTCCTCTTCTTATTCTTCTGGTGGCAGTTTCTTACAAAGTGGCAGGTAGACATTTCTGTTGTTCTTCAGGTCCTTGAACATTCTGTGTGTGCCAAGATTTCAGGTGTCTGGTACTTGATGCTGAGCCTGAGGTAAAGGAGAGTCTCAAAGGGGTTTGGCACTGTGGCCTGAATCTCCCAGCCTCATTCCTGCTCCTCGTTGGGAAGGCACAGCCTCCTCCAGAGTGAAAATATTCTCCACAAAAATGAGCTTTGGGCCTGGGCTAGGAATAGAAGCTCTCCCTCAGGGAGCCAATCCCACAAAGAATTTGGGTACATGCAGAACGTTTAAGGATAGAATATTAAACATTTTGCTGGAACATATCTAAAGTGGCATAATCTAACAGAAGCAAATGAAGTCGGAGTGGACAGCAACACCTCTCATGTGAAATCCTGCTTTAGGACATAGCTGTAAAAAACATCAACACTTACAAACAGCTGAAAAAAACACAGAAGTTGTTACTGGAGAGAGCTGTTACTTTTTTCAGCATTTGATGCCTTTTCATTCCTTGGATGGTCTCACATTTTACTGGGCAATATGAAGAAGCGTAAATAAAACACCTTCACATAAATACACAGACTGATATTAAAAAAGAATTATTTTTAATAATAAATTAGAAATTTTTATTATTAAAATAATACAATAATAGTAATTTTTTAAGGTAATAAATATTAGCTTTTTGAATGCTGTCCATTCAAGCTGTGTTTTTCTGAGGGTGAAGGCAGGTGCACAGACATTCCTGTGTGAGATGCTGCCTGACAGGGCTCTCAGAAGGAAGGATCAGAGGAGTTCACACGCAGCTCAAGGCAAAACACACCAGCTACAAAAGACCATGGAAGACAGCAAGTGCTTCAAGAATTAGAAACACTTCTTGACCAAGGAAAACTGAAGGGCAAACATGATCTTATGGACTTTAAAAGGATTCAGGTGATTTTCAGTGAAACTGTTGCAGTCCTGTGAGAGGAAGAAACTGGTTTCAAGCTATCGCAGATCAGCTTGAAGATGTTCCTGCAAGGAACCTTTTCAGATGTCCAGGAAGGGAAGAGGACTCTGCCTAGCAGTCCCTCATCCCTCTGAATACAAGCAGGCAGAGTGGAAAAGCAGGGCAATAATCTATAAATTATGGGGATGATTCTTAAAAATTCTTTCTGAGCAAAGAAAAACTCACACAATGCAATAATATGCAGAATATGAGCACCAAAGGACAAGGGAAAAGAGAAGGAGAGCATTAATAGACACCAAAGTAAAAGAAGGATGGACAATGAGATTATTCCAGGGTCTAGATTAGATTTATTTAATGCATTGGAAAAGACTGGAGAAATATATATTTTTTTGTAAATCAACACAGTGCACTGCAAGAACAGAACAGAGAACTAGAAAATGGATAGGCTGTAAAAAGAGATAACAGGAAAACAATGGCAATCATGATGGGGATGCAAGGACAGAGGGAAAGAGCAGAAATACAGGAGGTGGTGANTGCCCTGGCCCTTCTCTCTCATTATATAATTACTTGAAAAATTAAAAATGTGTGAACAGACAGAACCGCGCTGGCGCCAGGCTCTGGCACTGCAGGAGCTTTCCTGGTTTATTCTGGAAAAACAGGTCTGTGACAGCAGCAGGGTCTGGTTATTTCCTGGGTTGGTGGAAGGGGCCCCTCAGGTTTTGACACAACAAAATAAGCACTTCACAACATATATACATCCATCAAAACACTATGCTCAGTACATACTCACAGTGAAATATATATTAAGCTAATGATCATAAATTAAATTTTTGAGTACTAATATTATCACCTAACATGGAGAATAACTAATAGGGCCATGAGACAGTTCCACTTTCAACTTAAAAAATAAATAAAGCCAGACTACAAACAAAGATTTTCAATTAAAACAAAATGAAATAAACAATCAAACAAAACCAAAACCAAAACAACTCCAAACAAACAACTTCCAAACAACAAAACCCCTGAAAAATTAGGAGCATTAATATCCAAAATGGACTTAAACCCTCAGGATATAAATGAACTCAAAAATACAAAATCCTCTAAAACCTTTCCGTAAAGAAGCGGAAAGAACTTCTTCAGGAGGCTTCTAGCCCTAAGTGGGTGATAATCAGCCCTAAAGAGATAATAGCTACACTCTAGAGGGAAAATAAGAGGCATGAGAAAGCTACATTTTAGAGATAAAACTGTAAGAAAAATTTGAGAATGGCCCTAGATCAAATGTTTTCTACATAGTGAAAAGTGCCTTCAGTCCTATAAATAAAATATATAAAAAAAGGACAGGACATTAAGATGCTATAGGAATGGATTTAATTTTTTTTAAATTTATTTTTGAATTAACATTTTCATTTGGCTTTCAATAGGGGGAAAAGTGAATAGCCTAAAGCAAAATTGCATTGTCTGATGGGAACAAAGTACTGAAAAGGTGCCACTGTCAAAAAACCCCACAGATCAAAGGATTTAATGTGTTTACACTGCAAGGACCTTAGAGTCCATCCTGGAATATATGAAAGCACTGAGGGATGAAGTGCAAGTGAAATAGGAAAGGCCTCTATCAAATGGAGGTGAGTCACTGCCTGACCAAAGAGGAGCTGAAATCACACTCAGACTTCAGACACAGAGAAAAAGGGGACCAAAAAATAACAGCAGCTCCATTAGTTTTATCTCAGTGACACTCCAGGCTCTTGGACACATTCTATGGGAAAAGTGCAATGGAAAGCCCGGAGGCAACGGAGCAGGGAGACAGGGCTGGCCTGGGATGGCAAAAATCCTGCCACACCCTGTGGGCCTGATATTTCTGGGTCTGAGAGATTTCGGCCTGCTAGCAGCTGATAACTTTTTCCCAAGGAGAAATTTCTCAAGAAAGTTTCTTCTCAAAACAGTTTTGGCAAACAACTCTCCTTTCTCCAAACAATCTTTCTCCAGGTGGTGTTTTTCTGTTTCTCTGGTTTAACCAATGGCATTAGAGAGGTGTCGTTCCTATTCACCAACCATGTTAAGTCTGTATGGGAACACCTTATAAAAGGTAGTAAGAATTAGAGAATAAAGCCTTTTTTCTATGCTCTTTGCCTTCTGAAATATTTGGAGTCTCTCATCTTTCTTTCATGTCCTACAACGACAGCACCCCACCAGAGCAGGCTTCCGAGGACCACAGCCTGACCCAGTGTGCTGGGTTTGCACGGCCTGGATTGGTACCAGGGGGGGTCACAGGGCTGGCTGCTGTGAGAAGCTGCCAGAAGCTTTTTCCATGTCTGGCAGAGCCAGTCCCTGGAGCTCCTAAGGTGGAGGTGTGGTTGGCCAGGGTTGGGCTGGTTAGAAATGGTGGTGCTGCCTCTGGGATAACAGACTGAAGAAAAAAAGAAAAAAAG
>VXBB01000858.1:63478-95268 GCA_013399915.1 Illadopsis cleaveri | reverse complement strand
GGTCCACGGGGGATGCAGAGATCCACCCAGAGCCCCTGAAGGAGCCCCCACTGGAGCAGGGGGCTGCCTGAGGGGAGGCTGTGACCCCATGGGAGACCATGGGCAGAGGGCCCCTGCTGGAGCAGCCTGTCCTGGAAGGACTGACCCCATGGCAGAGTGACCCACGTTGCAGAAGTTGGAGGAGGGCTGCTGCCTGTGGGATGGATGAATTATGTTGGAGAAGTTCCTGGAGAACTCTCCTGTGGGAGTGACCCCAGGGTGCAGCAGGGGAATGACCCCTGTTCCTGAGCAGTGGGAGAAGCCATGGAGGATGAACTGACCAGAATCACCATTCCCATCTCCCTGCACCACTGTGGAAGGAGGTAGTTCCCGGAAGGAGGGAGGGGCAGGGATTAGGTGTTTTTAAGGGTTTGCTTTACTTCTCATTATCCTGCTCTGATTTTGTAAGTAATAAATTCAATTAATATCTCTAATTCCATGTTGATATTCGATGGGCAATCTTTTCCAGTCTTTACCTCAACCCATTAACCCTTCCTTATATCTCCTCTCCCAGGTCCAGCTGTGGAAGGAAGTGAGAGAGGGATTTGGTGAGTGCCTGGCATCACTCCACTACACCCAGTAACATGGACATGAGGGAAACCTGTAAAATACATGAGGTATTGGCCAAGAGAAGAGAAGGAGAAAGCGAGAGAATGATGTGAAGTCAGGCATTAATTGCCTAATTACAAGAAATGGTGTGAAATGTTAGGAGGTGGCACCTGGAAACAACAGAGCTGGAAAGCTGCACCCCAGATTTCAGTGAGGACCAGAACCAGAGCAGGCAGGAGGGTGATCAGAGGCTCTCCCTTAAGAAGAGATAAAAGCAGGCTAAAAGAATTCCTTGTTTAGCAGCAAAACAGCCAGCTGCTAACAAATGCAGCTGTGTTCAATGTACACAGAGGGAAGGGGAAAGAAGTCCAAGCACGGTGCTGGCAAAGGAGAGATGGGAAAAATGGCATGAGAGGAGCCTTGTAGGGACAGGTGAGCCCCTCCAGCCCCGTTCTTTCTGTTCACAAACACTTCACAGCAATAATTTAATCCCAAATGCCTCTCCTGATGTTGAGCACACTGAAATGTGTGTTGCTGTGTGTCAGTTTGGTAACCGGAGCACACACGACTGCAATAATACATTTTGACAAACTTGGTGGGGGGGTGGAGGTTGTGTATTTTATCTCTGCATAATCAGAGGGGGGAAAAAACCCTCTCAGTGGATAAACTCAACAAGAGTCACAGGAGCACAGGATTATTCAGCTCAGAAAGGACTTCAGAAGGTTTCAACTCCAGCCTCCTACTCATGGCAGGGTCAGCTGCATGAGGTTCAGTTCACACTTCCTCTCTTAGCAACCCGTTCCACTGATTAAAGATTTGATTGGGATCAAGCTTTTCCTTGCATCCAGCTGGAAAAAAAACCCAATGCACTCCCAGACCCTACAAAACACAATCAAACTATGCAAGAGAATTTAGCAGCAAAAGACTCTAAGTAATAATTGAATGGTTGCCTCAGCTCAGACTTCTCTCTTTTATGAACTATTGATTTCAATGCAGAATAGTCTTAAACCTGCTGAGGAGAAGAGTTCAGGTAAAACATATTTACTGCACCGAGCAGGCTCCTGCCATTATTGAATTTTTGACACCTCTTTGAGAACTGGTCAAACCCAAATCCTTTCTTTCAATTCTCTGTCCCACTTTCCTTCCAGGACCCTCAAGGACAGTCCTCATTTCGGGATGCTCACAGATCTGAGAGCAGTAGAGGATGAGATATGGGTGAAGGGAAGGAGAGCAGAAGCAGGGTGTGAGCTAATGCAGCTCTCTGTAGGCAGTGTGACAGAAATGGGTCTTGAAGATGGACATCAGTGTGCAAGGTCCTTGCAGGGATGTTCCAGAAGGTCACACCCTGCTCAAGAGCCAGCAGAGCGCTGCAGAGGATGAGCTGGCATTACCTTCCTCTCTTGGGTTTCTGAAACACCAATTTCATCTGATCCAGAAAAGAATACTTTTTAAAAAAATTACAGATTTGTGCAAGCAGAGGACAGCAAAGATTTTTCTGATCTTGGAAATGTATATTGAAAAAGAATATGTATATGTTTGTATATATACATATTCTTTTTCAATATACATTTCAATCTATATGTATATTTTTTAATTTTTTTTTCTGATCTTGGAAACATATATTGAAAAAGAATATGTATATGTTTGTATATATACATATTCTTTTTCAAATACATTTCAATCTATTTTTTTTTTTTAATTTTTTTTTCCTGATCTTGGAAATGTATATTGAAAAAGAAATCATCCAGTACCCACTTTGTACAGGCTGTAGGGCTCAGCACTACAGATGAGTGTGAGTGCGTGTGAGTGTTCAGCAGCTCATTTAAATGTTCAGGAGTGAATAAATAGGATTATACCTCCAGGAGAAAAAATACTCTGTCAATATCAACTCAATATTTGTTGCTAGTTCAAATATCTTTCTCGATTTTCGTGAACAAATCCCTGATAAAAAGTTGTAAAACATCCTTGTAATCTTTCCAAATTTTAGTATTTTAAAAAATACTGATGGGTATTTCCCAGATATCTCTAATTTTGGCAGATTGATGTCATGAAGAAATATAAATTTCACTGAATTTTTTTGTTTTCCTTTCCAAGAAGTTCCTAAACTATTTCACAGTGTTTCGAGTGTCTCCTGAAAAGACACAGAATCTCTTCATTTCCAAGAAGGGACGTAGACCTCACCCCATCTGAAAATAATGACTTCTCTTTGGGGCATGCATCTTACCACTGTGGCAAGAAATACTTAAAGGTAATGAAATTAAGTTTAACTCATGAACACTGCTCTTCATTCTTTGTACAGTGATCCCAGAGAAACAGATCAACATATCTTAGATTTAATGAAGTGCCTCTTAGATATTTGTTGATCCTAAAAACACTTCTCCGATAAGTACTTTTGTGTCCGTCCCTGAGCAGCTGAGATTCGAGGCTGGCCCCACGTTGGACACCAATTGTGTCCGTCCCTGAGCTGCTCTCCTGGCTAGCTGTGCTTCCGGACAGAACACAACGAATGTTCTGTGGGTTTGCTCTGATCTCAGCCTGGCAGCGTGGTCTGAGGCCTTGGAAGAATGTGCAGACTCCGGCGTGGGTTTAGCAGACGTTTATTCCTTGGGGGTCCACGGCCAGAGCAGGAGGGGAGGCAAGGGCAGGAGCAGGAGGGGCAGCAGGCGAAGCAAAAGAGTCAGAGAGCGACTGGGCCTTTGTTATCCCCTTAAGTATCCTTCGTGACCACTCTGGGCAGGGGCTAACTTTTGGACCAATCTCTGGGATGGAGGGGTTGGCTTTAGATTTGGGTGCTTAACAGGACAATGAGGGTGGGTGGGCACCTGAGCACCCATTGAACGGGAGAGCACCTTCTCACAGGCACACCGGGGTGATTGGCAAGGCTTTTGTTTCAGGGACAAAATACCAGGAAGTGGGATAGGGGGGTAGGGAGGAATATACCATTACAGACAAATAAACAAGAAACATATACAAAATTGAAAAACCCTAATCATGCACTGCAACATATTTTAGTTACTCATCATCATATTCTTTCATTTTCCTCGTCATCCTACTGGTACCTTAAAGGAGCCACTGCTTTTGTTTACCCTTATTTCAGCTTTTTGTTTGTTTAATTACCACATCTGAAATTCTGTTTTGTAAATCAATCTCTTCTTTCAAGTGCTGATTAAGAGCAAACACTCAAACAAACTTAGACACAAACAAGAGGAGTTTCCCATCCTGATGCCCCCAAGGTCCACACGCATCTACTGTGGGTGATTTTGGATATTTTCAGGTGCTGAACACGACCAGTTTGAACAGATGTGAATTTTGTCTTGGGTCGATCCTCTGGAGGAATGTTATCTTCAAAGACTGAACAACACCCTCCAGGGATGGTGACTATTTACTGAGGGCCTTGGTGCTTTTCAAGCTACAACCTGAAAGCACAACAGTTGCAACAGCACTTTTTCTTTCTCGAGAAAATTGTATATGAAAATTTAATTGCTGGCAACGTGGGCAGAGCTGACCAAAAGCATCCACCACAACCCTAAAATGAATGTGCACTGTTGGAGGGCACCAGCAATTTCCTCCCTTTTATAATTCAGCAACAATTTCCTCTGTGTTTTTGACATGTTCTCTGGCCAAATTACCAATTTATACTAAGTGGATCTAACAGAGTTGCAAATGTTGGGCAATATTTGTTTCCAGCCAGTAACACTTTAAGGTCTTAAAATTCTCCAATTCTCTAACCCATAAGAATCTATAATTATTTCCTCTTTCCATCCCATCCCTCAAGAGGGATTGCATTTCTGAAACTTGTAAAACACAGTAAAAAAGGCTGAAGAATTGGCTCTTTGGGACCAGAATCACATTTGGGGAATTTACAACCATTTCCAAATGTCAAGAGAGGCTTTTAGGCAAGGAAGGCAAAAAGCCAAGAGAATTAGAACCCTTAGAATGAGTCTGTGCTGTTTATGTACCTTATATCTTATTGTTTTGGGTGTGTAGCAGCAACACAGCTCACAGTTCATATCTGAGACCCTTTAAAAAGCAGCAGAAATCTCACTTGTCTTCTCCAGAGATCTTGATCATCCAGTGCTTCCAAACCTCTCTTCTGCCACTGCCAGACCCCACTTTTTATCCTTTTTGGGCAACATCAGGCTGGCCATTCCGTCTGCTGGGCTCCTGCAGGAGAAATGAGGCTGTCTGGTGTTTTACCTTCAGGTCTCTTTGTACCTTTGAGTTCAGAAACACTGAGGTTACGTGACAATTACACATTTAAGATTAATTGTTTGGTTTACAGCCCCAAATACTTCCATTTTAAATAAGCCTTGCCCAGGACAAAATGTGCAGAACCAGGGTAGACATGCAGATAAATCATAAATCAGTGTGGTCATTTCTAAGTTTGTAGGGGTACAGAAAAGAAAGCCAGCAAAGGAAGCTCTTGAAATAACACTGTGCTGGCTTGGGGTTGTTTTTTTAAAAAATCTGGCTCAGAGCAAGGTCTGTGATTCTTTACAGCTGTCATATGCTATTGTGGCACAGGGTGATTCATTCTAAAGCAGTGTAAAGGAGACAGCAAGAAAGACATGCCTTAACTCTATTTCCAGTGTCATGAATCCATGGAAAAAGTCTCAGTCAAATCTTTTCATTAACATTAGAAGAACATGAAGATGTTGGGAATATTTGATATATGCTCAATATACTGTTGAGTGAAACATAAATTAGTGTGTTTTAAAAAGTAATGAGAACTTAATTCCCAAAGAAATGATGGACAGGACATGCAGAAGTCCTAGCTGGAATCTCACGGAGAAGTCCTCCATGGATAAAGAGACAGATGAAACTGACTGGGAAACAAAACTTTTAGTACCTGGAGGCTGAAAAGATCATCACCTTCTTCAAAATCAGAAAGGTGAGAGAGGGATGAGAAAGAGGAGAGAGATGTTTGAGGGAGAGACAACAAAGTCCTATACAGTTATGAAAGGAATGGGAATTGAAAGGGAGAATAGGGTGGGGTTTTTTCATTTTGCTTTAGGTTTGGGTTTTTTTTTTACTGCACCTCCCAATGCTAGGAGCAGGTGGCATCCAGTGAAGCTGCAAATAACAGGCTCAGAAAAATCAAATCCAGGTGAGTTCTTCACACAATGTGTGGCTGAGCCACAGAGGTGGGCAGTACAAGGGAGAGCGGACAAATTAAATGGACAAGTAAAGAGTAACATGCCAGGAGAATCCCAGAGGAACAAACAGTTACAGGGAATAGTCTGTCCCAAGGAAATGCCCCTGAATGTTTGCTCTGCTCTCACCTGCCATCCTGCTGGACACTGCCAAAGGCAGGACTGGTTTGTTCCACACTGGCACTGCCAGGACAGCTGGCACACTCCAGCCTGCCAAGGAAACATTGTGGCATTGTAGAGAGAGCTCCAGGCTCTCCACGCAGGGCTGGCGGCTGGCAAAGGCTGCTGTCACCTAAAAGAGACCCCTTAGCACAGAGTCACCCCCAGAATCTGCCTACTGCACAGCTTCAAAGAGCTCAGGGGCTTCTTCAAGCTTTTACCTTCAGGGTAGCCCATCCCATGGATTTTTCTCTGCTATCACACAAGAAAAATAAAGGTCTCCAGCTTCCAGCTTAGCTCCTGCCCTGACCCAAATCCTTGCTTAGTGGATGTCTTAGGGATTTAGTGGAAGTTCCGTCACCTGCTTTGAAAGATTTGATGGATTTGATTGTTTTTTTGATGTTTGGACAACAGTAGCTGGAGCCATAAAGAATCTCAGCATCTCAAATTCCACCCTGGATAGCCTGGATACTCCAGATGCCCATATCATTCAACAGGAGGCATAGGCCAGGTGAGGGGGAAACAACACAAATCCCCAAAAACAATGGAAAATATTTGCAGAGTTAATCATAATGTCAACTCCCTTTTCTCTTTTTCTTTTTTTTTTTATCTCTCTCTTTCTCTCTCTCTTTCTTCTTTTTTTTCTTCCTTTTCTCTTTTTTTTTTTTTTTTTTCTTTTTTCTTTTTTCTTTTTTCTTTTTTCATTTTTTCTTTTTTCTTCTTTCTTTTTTCTTTTTTCTTTTTTTTTTTTTCTTTTGATCCTTAATTTGCCAATCCATGATTGTTGTGTAAAGAATTCCCAGAATGGAGATGGTGTGTTCTTGGTGAGCAGTGCCCCTGGGTTCAGATGGAGGGGTTGGTGCTGAGCTGCCCTTGCAGAAGGCAGTTGTGATCCTGTGCAGCAGGAGCTCAGTTTTGAAGTTTCTGGCAGCAGTGATAACTTGAAAAACTACTTGAATATTGAGCTTTTAATCTTGTTGTTCATGCTTTCGTGAAGTGAAAGTTAAAAACATTTTAGGTGAAAAATGAGCTCAAAAGGTAGTTCAATTCACAGTATTAAAATGTAGCTTTCCAGGTTTCTTACACTTCTGGTATGAACAATTCAGCAAATACAAAAAAATAACAAATATTATTAAATGCTGACATGCCATAAATCTGCATTTTTTCTCCTCAAAAGCAATATTTCTCCAAAGAACACTACCTGGGTGTATTCTCCAAAGGCAAAATGTTCTGATAATCACCTGGGTGTCTTCTCTTCTCTGTCCCCCTGTCTCCCCTGAATCCAGTGCTCTTTTTGCTTTCACACCCACAGTGCCCAGCACAATTTGATTACAATGAAATATTTTTCCATTCTGTCTTGCATTGGTGTTGTTGTCACTGAGCTGCTTTTTCCCTCCTTTCCCAAAATAAACATCAGTTTATTTTGATACATTAAGGCCACCATTAGGCCAGAGATTGATTGTGACTCAGGTCTGCTGGTGTACATTACAACCTTGTCCCAGTTCTCCAAGGAAAATTGTTGCTCAGGCATGAGAAAGGATATGAGTTAAAGAAATGGAAGATAAGAAAGGCCCTGACTGCCATGAAGAAATTCCATTTCTGCCCCATCAAAAACATAAGGATTTGGTGTCTTCGAGGAGCTCCAGAAACTGAGATTGAAATTTTACGAGGGCAAAGTGCTTCCTACTTTTGTCTTAGAAATAAACAAGTACTAGTGATATTACATCAAGCAAAAAACTGATTTTCTCCTGTTTGGTAAACTTTTTTCCTGCTTGTTGAGTGAAATCATTCACAGGGGAAAAGTCAATGCAAAAGAAAAAAAAAAATAGGACAGAAAAAAATAGAAGTGGAGGAAATTCTTGAGACAGAACTGTCTCTGAAGTACTTTTGGAGAGCATTACTTTTATTTAATACAGAGGCATCTGATTTCACTCCATCATAGACCATCCATTCAACAAAGTAATTCTTATCCATCTTGATTTTTCCTGACTGTAATTCTTATTTTGCTAATGAATTCTTCCTCTACCAAGCAGTCTGGAACCAGATGCTTCTATTTCTAAGTCCAAAGCCATTTCAGGCTAACTGTGTAACTTGTTTGTACACTTTTCAGAAACACACTAAATCGCAGATTAAAGAAAAAAGGCCACAAGCAAGACATTGAGAAAGTCACAAGAAAAGAATGAATTCCAGCAAAGGATGTACCTTCAGATTCAACAATTTGTTCTCTTAATCATTTTTATCCAATTGGTTATATCAAAATATCAGTATCAAAATGAATGCCAGCTTTCTCTTAATACCTGCTTTCTCTGCTCTCTCCTCCTGAGAACACTGTCACTCTGCAAACCACCAGACTAAATAATGCATTTCTAAGTTCAGGAGGCTTAAAGAGTCCAAGAAGACAACAGCAACAAATTCTGAGGAACAGCACTGCTGGCTGGAATAAAAAAAGCAAAGCAGACAGCCTCAATGGCAGCCATAAAATAAAAATAAACCAGGATTTACCCAGATAAAGGTATTTGAGAAAGTCACGTACCAGGGCTGTCTTTTAAAATTCTGTTTCTTTTTTTTTAATGTGTTCCAGAAAAGCTTTTATTTAGCCATATTTCCACGTTTCTTTCTTTAAAATAATATTCTGGTGGGGAGTGGGGTTTGAGATTAGTGTTCAAAACCCATGTGTGTCTTGGGAGTGCTGCATGTTCATACAGACCAGTGCTATGTTAGCCATCATGATAGATATGAATTAAGAAGATAACAAGTTCTTACCCATCTGCCAATCAATGGAAGTCATCATCCTCATGCAATGAGAAGCCTTTCTGGTCAGGACCAAAGTAAAACCAGGAAATTCTTTCTACTGCTGATCATGTCATTTCTCTGCAGTAAGAACCTCTCAGATCTTCAGCATCTTCTGTGCTTGACTGACTCTTAAGCAGAGCTTAAATCCAGAGCACAGCATAAACCCACAGCCAGTATGCTCCAAAAATCACCTCAGTTGATTTTTCCCTCCCAAAAGCACAAGCTTCTATCAATCAGCATCTGATGTTTTACCTATCAGCTTTTCAACCTATCAACTCTTTGTGTTTGCTTTAATTTTTCTTAGTATTTACTTTTTTCTTACTATTTCTTTTTGGCTAATTTAGGTGAAAAAAGATGATGTCAAAACAGAATATTTTCATATAATCATAGGCTGTCTCAAGTTGGAAGGGACCCACAATGAACTTTTTTGGCAAATTTGGCAGCAGAACCAGACACCACTCAGCACTGGAACTGCTGCCTCTGAGACTCTGTCCCATCCTGTTGCAGCCCACATCCAGGAGGGTTTCAGAAACTACACGAAAAGTTCTGCTTATAATACAAATTTTCCTAAATACTAACTGGCAAGCTGCCTTCCAAAAGCTTTGGAAAATTAGAAGAAATTAAGGGTCTTCTGGTAATATTATCAAAGAATCATAATGGCATCACGGGATGGTTTGGGTTGGAAGGGACCTTGAAGATCATCCCATCCCACCTCCTGTGCCAAGGGCAGGGACACCTCCCACTGTCCCAGGCTGCTCCAAGCCCCAAAGTCCAACAGCTGCTCTGGGCACCCTGTGCCAGGGCCTGCCCACCCTCCCAGGGAAGGATTATTAGAAATAATAATCCAGAATTCACAGAAATCTCTTTATCCTGGGCTTATTCTGCCATCCAAAACTTCTTTCAATCCAATCTCAGACCACAGCACTCACCTCTACAAGGACCAACTCTGGTGTGAGTTTCACATTCACTCATCAAATGTGAAAATTATTCTGGAAATAAAGCTGAGGAAAACTCCAGAAATTTTAATCGAGCATCTATCTGATTCCATATTGCTGCTCCTCCTATAAAGATGGGTGAAAAACCAGGATGCTTCCAAAATCCCTGCCTCCTCCTGGTTATCATAAAACTAAAGGCTGTGCTGGCTTTGGGAACCTCCACTCAGGAATTTTGCAAGGCTTGCACTCATCAGAAAACAAAACCTGAAAACCCAGAAAAAAACCCAAAGACTCTGTTGATCAGTCTTCCCAGTTTTGGGGTACAGAGCTTGTCAGGAAAGGTCCACACACGGAGGAGGCAGCTATGCCCAGCCATGGAGCTTCATCTGCTTCCCTGGAAGCACAGAGGGAAGAGCTGGGTTTCAAAGGGTGGCTCTGGTGCAGGGCACCATCCCAGAGAAACACAGCCCCACTCCTTTCACAGCCAGAAGTCCTTGAAAGCCTCTGGCTTGTTCAAACAGCAAATCAAACCAAGTTGGTCCAGCTCAGAAAATGGCCAGCTCAAGCTGCATGCTGAGAGGCCTGGAAGAATATCCTGTTAACCTCATCCTTTACTGAAAACACTGCATTCCAAACTGACCTGTCAGCTGCCCTGTCAGCCTACCCTCTGTGCTGGGAAGGGCCTGGGACAGGCACTGGGACACACAGAGGGGATTTGGGACAGCCAGCACGGCCTCACCAAGGGACAATCCTCCCAACCAGCCCTGCAACCTTCTCTGATGCAGAGACTCCATCCCTGAACAAGGGAAGGGCTATGGGTTACATTTATCTGGAATTCTGTAAAGCCTTTGGAGAGATGGAGCATCCCCTCCAAGAGAAAAGGCTGGGAGAGCTGGGATTGCTCAGCCTGGAGAGGAGAAGTTTTGGGGTGACCCAATTGTGGCCTTCCAGGGCCTGAAGGAGCTGACAGGGTACACGGAGAGGGCCTGGAGCTCCAGGACAAGGGGAATGGCTTCAGACTGACAGAGGGGAAATTTAGATGGGATCTTGGGAAGGAATTGTTCCCTAGGAGACTGGGGAGGCACCACAGGGTGCCCAGAGAAGATGTGGCTGCTTCTGGATCCCTTGAAATGCCCAAGGCTGGGTTGGACAGGGTTTGGAGCACCCTGGGACAGTGGAAGGTGTCCCTGTCCCTGTGGAATGGGGCAGGTTTAAGGTCCCTTCCAAACTAAACCATTCCATGATGCCATGATTCTGGTAATTACAGTAAAGGGAATAAAGAGGTTTGCTTTCCTGCCCAAATCCTGGCCCAGACTCTGGCAAACTCAAACAGAATGTGAGAAAACTGAACATAAACAAGTGAAGCTACAAAATACTTTTTGTATTGCCAACAAATATCGGCAAACATGAGAAAGAGATTTGATTCGTGAGCCTAACATCAAAATTCCCTGTGCTTTCCACCAGCTGCAGGGGAAGATTTGGGAGCTGCACACGCATTGCCTCTTCTTCTCTTCTCCAAAGCCCTGAAGGTCTGAAAAGCACTGTGGGGTCATTGCAGGGAACAGGGAAAACTCAGTGAGGTGAGACCTGAGCTTTGTTAGTCCTTTGGAGCATTGCAGGTTCAGACCCAGAGCACAGAATGCTGAGTTTGTCTGGTTTGCAAAGCCCTTTCTGGACTGCCAGGGACAGCCTGGGCGCTGGGCTCTGCACCCAAATGTCAGAACTGGGAGCTCTGAGCCCCTTGTTTTGCACACACACGTGGGAACTGCTTCGTGTCTCTTGTATAAACACAGCTCAGCACGCAGAATGTTCCTTCAGCTCCTCTGTGACAGGCTTGAAACCTAAACCAAAAGGAGCTGGAATCAAATATTCCAAATGTTCACTCTTGCCACCTCATCATTAGCAAAATCCTTTCACCCATAATTGTTCTCATTACAATAGAAAAAGGCCAGAGCATGACTACAATGCTGAGATTGGTATGCAAGGGATGGCATCTCCGTGGCTGAACTGAGAGTGCAGCACAGGCGTGTGCTTCAAATTGGAGTCAACAGTTACTCCACACATGGGAGAGGATGGAGCTGAAAATGAATAGAAGGATGTGACAATCTGCCAAGTGGTGTGTAAACATGATGGCAGCCTGAACAGCCTGAAAAGATTCCCAAAGAGATCCTTTTACTAATATTATATGTCCAAAGCATTTTTTTTAACTTTTAAAAGATGCATTCTGTACTTCCTTGATCAAAATTAGTCATTTACTCATTCGAAAGGATTAATATTATGCATACTTTTCCCTTCAAATAATGAAAATAATGGCTTTAATTAATAATTATTTCTGCTCAAAAGTAGATTTCATGGCTGTGTTGGATGGAGATTTGTCTCTCTCTGGTTCATTTTGATGGCTGTGAAGTCTCTGCTACCTGGAGTTCACTCTTGCAATGTCAGCTTAGGATCTCAGCCTCTGTTCCTCCCTGAGTGGCCAATGGTTCTGGAAAAGGGGTATTCCTGGCCAAAGTGACCTCCTGCTCACCCACAGCATGAGCTGAGGAAGGAAACTTTGGACATTCTTAGTTATCAACTGAATTTTAAATTTGAATTTTAGAAATTGGTTTCCATCTTGGGCTTCCTTCCCTCCTCTTGTCCTGAGTACACGAGAAAGCTCCAAGTTGGGTTTTCTGGCTCCCTCACACACGATCTGTTTCCCTGTCACAGCCACAGAAGCAAGAGCAGACGTTGGTAGAACATTCCTGAGTGTCGTTCTGGGCTCTGCAGCCAGACTTTTGTCAGGCTGGTTTGATTTCCTGAGGAAGGTTCTGCTGGATAATTCCCATCTGCAACTCCGAGCCACTCCTGCCAAATCCACCCCAAGTCTCCAAGGAAGATTTCCTCCTCTGGATTTTTGCTCAATGCTACTTTTTATTAGTTTTCTTCAAGAAATCTTCTCTTTTTATTTGTTTGGTTTTTTCCTGGTTAACACTGCTATGAAGATGGAGAGAGGCAGGTTTTGGAGTAAGGAAAAGATGCACATTCCCAAAAGACAGCCACAATCTATGTCACCTTAGTGTTTGCAAATGCTGCTAAAGCCAGCAGCAAAGACTCACAAAGATTTCAGTAAAAAAATTTTCTATTCTCCCACAGCTGAAGAAAGATTATAATTTAAACACATTATATACATGTCAGATGGAAACTTCCTTTTTGGTCTAACTGCCTGGAAACCATTTTCCAAAGAACTTCTGGAAACGGCAGATCACTTTTTTTTGCATTTGTACATGAAAGATTAACACATATTTTGCAATGACTTAAAACACCCTACAATTTCCAAGTGTTTACTCACTCCATATTTGAATTAGTAAGTGAAATTCAATTAAAGTCTTATTGCTGAATATTACCTTTGAATAGAATATGCCAAAGTTCGGCATGACATTAGAAATGTCTCCAGATTTAGAGAAATTAGGACAGTAAATGGGTTAAGGCATTGTCTGAAAACTAAAGAAAGGTTTCCAAATGCTTTTTGAAATTATGTTTGTGCATAGGGCAGGAATTAGGCAGTTATTTTCTGCAGGGGAAAAAAAATCATGGCAATGTAAAAAGCCATTCTCCCCACTCCTTTACTATAGGAATCTTATCTAGATTTTAAACTTTTGGTAAGTGATGCGTTTAGCTTATCTCTGTGAGTGAGGGAGATGCCCAAGCTGTGGGATAAACATCACACAGATGGGAACACTGGGGACACACAGCCCTGATTTTGCAGGGCTAGACAGGTTTCCTTCCAAACACCTGGTTCATTTGCAGGTGATTTACCAGGATCCAGGCAGGGGTTGGAAAGGCTCTTTGTGGGTGGGCTGTGCCCTGAGCGGGAAGCCCTGCTGAGGGTGCATCCCTGCACCCATGTCCGTCCTCATCCCTGTTCCTCTTTCCATTCCCATCCCCATCCCCATTCCCTTCTGCATCCACTCCCTACTCCCATCCCCATTCCTGTCCCCACCCCTGTACCCTCTCTGTTCCCATCCATATCCCTTTCCCCCTTCCCACTCTCATTCCCCTCCCTATCCCCATTACCCTTCCCATTCCAATTCCATCCCTTTCCTCCTCCCCATTCCCCTCCCATCCCCATTCCCTNCCATTCCCTCTCCCCATTCCCATTCTCTCTCCCCATTCCCATTCCCATTCCCATTCCCATTCCCATTCCCATTCCCATTCCCCACCCCGTTCCCATTCCCGTCCCCGCCGGGCCGGAGGCGGTGCGGGAGCGCCCCCTGGTGCCCCGCGGCCGCAGTCCAGGTGCGCCGCTGCCGCGCTGGGGGAGCAGCGGGTGAGCACCGGGTGTCACCAGGTGTCACCAAGGTGTCACAAGGTGTCACAAGAGGTGCACAAAGAACGTGCCAGGCGAGCACCAGGTGTGCAGGCTGCGCTGCCGGGTGCTCCCCATCCCTGCGCACGGCAGGACCTCAGCTACTTGTGTCCCTTCTCCTCCCTCTCCCTTGTTCCTCCCGGGGTTCAGCAGGGCTGAGCAAGCTGCCTATCACCGAGTTCTCTCTGTGCAGAACCCCCCGGTCTCTCCATCTCGGCGAGTTCCTGCTGACAGGACTTTCAGAAACGCCGAGATCTGGAGCATACAGCGCCCTCAGCATGGCTCAGCAAGCTCTTCTCCACTCCCTGCCCTCCAGCTCAGTGGGCACAGGGAATCCGAGCCTTTCCTGCCTTTCCTCACCCCCAGCCTGACACAGGGGACACACCTCCAACACAGCCGGCACCTTCCTGCTCGCAGGAACCCAAAGTACGATATTTTCGCAGTCAAATTCTTAGCAAAAAAGGTTTATCCTATGATTCATTCCAAAATGTAGAACAAACCATAAATTTATGGGGGAAACAGCTAAACTGTTTCAGAGAGTGTAAGCCCTCAGCCTGAGCCTCTCTTGTTTCCATTACACGGATGAGAAAGTGCGGCTGTTGTGCATAAGAAAAAGGTAAGTCATCTTCATAAATATCTCCAAAAGGCCATTTAGCTCCATCAGCAAATGAGGGAAATGAGCTATTTAGCAGAGCTTAGTGAGTGAGTTTTCATTTCAAGGTTGAATAATGGCTTAAAAAAGAAAAACAAAAGAGGCTTTGAAACTTTTCCTAACCTTCAGCTCCACTAAACATGAAAACTGAATGCTGAATTCAGGGGAAGTGACCTATTTCTCAACACTTCAAAAAGCTTAAAACTGCAAATGACATTGACAAAACCACGTTACTTAGCTTCCTTTACACAATATGCTGAAAATCAAGTGGAATATAAACTCTATTACAGGCAAAAGGCCTAAAGGACAGAGTTCCTGGAAGAAATGTCCTAAGAATTTGTCCTAAACTTATTCTTGATTTTGCTTCTTCTTTTATAGCATCTCCCCAATGTCTGAAGAACTGATCTATGTGTAGTCAAAATGTGCCCATTTGATGGAGGGGTCAGTTACAATTACAAAATAAATTAGGAAGTTTTTCCTGATCTTGCTCTTCAGTCAGAATTTTTCACCCAGCACTGCCACCACCAGGAGAAAAAGTATTTTGGTTACACATAGAAGAACGACATACTCAACATTTTACTTCTTTTGTAGTTAAGTAGAAGCCAGAATTGAGTACAAGATATTGCAGGGTTCACACCGAGGCACTCAGGTTATCTGGTGCTTTCCTAAAACACTAAAATACCTGGCTTTTTAAAAGCCCCTAAGAAACCAACCCAAACCATTTTCTACACTATTTGTCTTCTTAGCACTGCTTTGTCAAAATCAGCCATGAGAGGTGATGGAAATTAATTGAATTAAAAGACTCTAAATAAAAAATTGGCTAATTTTCACGGTAACTAGCAAGCCTTTCTCCAATTTAGGCTTAGTACCAGACAAGATCTCTAGCAGCTCCAGTTCTCTAAAGATGTCCAGGGATAATTTTCAATTTTGAAATAAATTGCAGATACAATCTTCTTACTCTAATTTCCCCTGCATTCTTTGTTCCCATCTGATATCACCCTTCCCAGGTCTGATTCACAGAAAGAAAACTCTGGAAGGTGGAGTTTTATTGAAAACCCAGTCAAATGACTGAGAGTCAGAAGAAACCAATGCAAGCTTGAAGTGACTGCTCAGAGCTGGGTTTTTACAGATGGATCATGGCACAGGCAGAGACAGACAACTCTGTGTGATTCCCCTTTTTTTCCTGGAGCAGGAAAGTGTGTTTGTGCAGGATAGGGAGTCCTGGGTTTGCTTTTCCTCCCTCCCCAGCACCACTCGTGTCTTGCCCAAGCATCATTTCTGTGGTAACCACACAGGCTGGTGCAGAAATTGTCAAACTGGGCTTCCAGAATCCACACCTATCCTTGTTCACAGCCAAAATAGGATTAAAACCTGAGAGCTCTAGAGTCTCTCCAAGAAGGCAGATCAGGGAGGAAAAAAAAATGTGGCTGCAAAGCCAAACCTTGGGCCTCAAAGCCATCTCCAGGGGAGCTCTGAGCCCCTCCAGCTGGGGCTGTGTCCAGTGGGGATTCCCAGCACTGCAGGATTGGTGCTACTCAGGAAATCACCTTTCCCTCCTGTTCAAAGGACAGTGCTGATACAGCAGCATGGACTCACTTTTATTTACTTCTTCATAAGCCTTTAATTAGAGCCTAGACCTGTAAGGAAACAAATGTTTTCTGAGCTTTAGTTCACTTTCTGGAGCTCCCAGAAAAAGAGTTTACTAAGAAATGAGGCCCAGATTGAAAACATTGCTGAGTGCTGCTCACAGCTATCCCTTACCTTCCTCAAGAAGATGTCTGAAAAGAGAAACTCTTCAGCTCTTCCAAGCTTGTTTTGATTTTATGTAACTGCTCATTTTAGTGTGGTTTCTCCTGCAAGTACAATCAGATCACACTGATGTTCGTAGCCCCAGGCAGTCCAAATTTCCTGGCACAACAATATTACAAAGATAGAGAGAGAGAAAAAAAGCATGAGCTCTTTATCATCTGCAACTGAAAGAGCNGCTCTGCAGGTGAGGTCTCACCTGAGCCCAGGGGCAGAGGGGCAGAATCCCCCCTCCCAGAGATGCACATCTGTGAAAGACACAGGTTCCACTCGGGCTGGGATGTCCCTCAGTGGCAGCTGAATCAATGTTGTTGTCACTGAAGTGCACAGACCCCTCAGTGGAAAAGCATCAACTGCCCTGGTGCCCTTCAGCTCCCAGCTGGCTCCCTGCAGACACAGGGCTTCTGGGATCTGGGGATAAGGGAAGCACAGAGACAGGAACAGTTTCTTAGCCTGGTTTTCCCACACTAATTTCTTAACACACTGGTGATTTTCCATTAGATTTGCCAGAGAGACTGACACCTTTAATGCAGTTACATTCCTGCAGGATTCATGCAAATCACAGTCAGGTGAGAGACACTTTGACCCCTAAATTAAGACTATAGAACTTTGATATGATTCAGAAAAACCGAGGTCATGAAGTTTGTAAAATGACCACAGAAGATTAAAGAAAGTCATTTATGAATGACAGGAAGAAATCAGGTAAACATTTTGTTTCTGTGCATAATTTATTTCCTTACTTTTTTTCTTACAGCTATAAAAGTTCAGTTTGAATGTTTACAGAAAGCACATTCTAGTTTTACATTCAACAAGCTGATCACCCTGATTTAATTAGGAAGGGTAATGCATACCTTCAGAGGAGCTCAGCAGGCTTTTAGAGAAACTGAGGGGGAAAGCAGCTGGCATCACTGATAGTTCTAGGATAGATTAAAGTACCTTTCTTTGAAAACAAACAGTTTAATAACCCCTTTTCAGAGAAAGGAGCATTTAGAAACCTCGTCACTTTTTTGACAGACTGTTTTGCAAAATCCCTTCCGTGTCACTTGTTATATGATGTATGTACACACCTCACCACAGCCAGTGATACATCATTTCTATTACTGCAGCCAGTGCTGCTTTGTTTGTATAAAAGCCTGGTTGTGGACTGAAATGATGAAAAAGATGAACATTAAGCACTGGTTACAGATAAGAGTGCAACAGTTCTTCAGAAGAGACAGAAAGTCTTTGAAGTTGCTGAGAAAGTTGAACAAATGTAAAACCAAAACACAGCAGCCCCTCAGCCCCACCTGCCACGCTTTTTTTCTTTTTTTTGGTTTCTCCCCTGCTGTGTACACAGAGAAAAATACAACAGCTCAACAATGAGCAACAATCCTTTCACATCAATCAACAGTTATGCTTTGAAATAACGTGGGTATATTAATTCTTCAAAGCCAGACATTGGACCAAATACTCCCTGCAAAGAAAGCTGTGATCTGTTACAGACACCCTTCAAAAGCTGAGAGCAGTGTATGAAAATAAGGGAATACTAAGGGTTCAAAACTCCTCATTCTTGTGGACATGAGGAGAAAGTACATGAAATAAAAGTGTTTGGAGTTTTTAGGCTGGGCTTTGCAAACACTCAGGGTGTGAAGATGAATTGTTCATCTGCCTAAGGAAGGAATGTATTTGACCATTTTCTTGGAGGATGGACACATTTCTTTCAATCAAACTGGAAATGAGGCCATTCCCATGTTACAGGTAAAATATGCACCTGACGCTCTGGAAGAGGGGTTTGCTACATTCTCATTAACCATCCATCTCCTGGTATGACAATCACTCAAAACAGAAAGATGGAGCTGGATTTTTCCTGATTCCGAGTGTAAATTTCTAAAGGCAGAACAAGGAGAGGATCCACTGCAGAAAATACATCCATTCAGGCAAAGAATATGCTTTAAAAATTGGGATTTCATTTCTTCCTAGATGGGACAGCCTTCTCTAGTGTATAAATTCTATCATTCTCAAGTGTTATCATCAGGACTTCCCAGGACCACAAAAGCTTGGAGGACACTGTAGAATCCTCAGTCACAAAACTGCAGGCTAGGAAAGCTGCTTCCCAAAATGCACAGCTCCTGCTCACTTCAAATGTGAGCCAGTGAATCACTCATTTTGGCACACGTTTGACATGTGCCAGAAGAGTAAATCCCATTTTCAGTTTCTGCCAGTAGCTTTCACAGCCACCTCAAGAGCCTGAGCTCCCTGCTGAGTGGTGGATGGCTTGTTCTCAGTGTCCATCACTCCTCGTCCTCGGTGTCCATCACTCCTCATCCTCTGTTTCAAGCAAAATGAGGACAACCTGACACAAGCAGGACAACTTGAGTGTCGTGGGAATCTCCTCCAGAGTGCAATCAGCAAGCATCCTTCTGCTGATGGCCGTGGGCATCAAAACAGGCCCTGTATGCCTTAATTCCTGCAGGGAAAAATTCCAGTATGACCCTTGGCTCTATAAACAATTCCTTCCACAATCACGTCTCACCCCAGAGCGACGATTTTCTCTACAGAAAAAAATCTTTTACAATTCTTTCTTTTCCCCTGCTTCTTTCACCTGGGTTACAAATATCATTTCAGTTTCTGTTGGAGTTCTCTGAAACCTCAAGGACACCATGGAAACACATCCCCCTGCCACAGATTGTTCAGAGCTGACTCCAGAACTTCCCATCTTGGGGCAGGTGACCATTTACCAACCATTACTGGGGTGTCTTTAGGAGCTTTCTTTGATTTCTGATATTCCCCTGTCATCTCCAATTCCATTTCACACATCACAATCCATTGGTGGCACCACAATTTTTCTTTTCTCCCCACAGTACCTTTTTATTCTGCCATTTCATTTAGATCAAATTAAAGCAGGACTATTACTTTGTATTTGGGGGGGGGTTTGACATGTGAGAAAAACATATCTTCCCTTTCTTTTCATAGGATATATGAATTTAAAGTGGAACCTTTATTAACTTGCTCAAGCATACTGTTTACCAAGAAAATTCTTTCTCTTATGTATTTTATAAAAAGCACAGAGAAAAAAAAGGAAATTCCATTTATTCATGCAAATTAGAGGAAATGTGCACTCATTTGGTAAATATTATCGGGTATAGAACCATAGTTTTACTTAAACAATTTTAATAAGACAAGTTCAAAAAAGTGGTATCTAATTTATGAAAACAGATCCAATAGTAGCTGACACTGCTACCTCAAATTCACAATTGCAGATTAGTCACTTTAGAAACTTTGTTCAATAATTTCTGAAGGATTCCACAGACTCTGGTATGATTCTATTATGCCGTGACTCACAGCTGATGAATGTTCTTTCAATTCTCACTTCTGCAGAAATAAAATTCCTGAATGAAGGGATTAGCTCCTAAAAAAGATTTTTTTTCTTTTAAAACAGACCACAATTAAACTGTCAATGAGTTAATTAATATGATTACTTTGAATTTATTAATCAGAACCTGGCTACATAGAGAAGATAATTAGTCTTGGTTATATATAGTCACTAGTCCTGGTTATTTATATATATACACACTTATAGAAGATATAGTCAGTATATTCTGTTGAATTATTTCATTAACTTAATGATGAGGGAGGAAAAATCACACCCACCTCCACCTTCTACCAATCACAGAGAAAATTCTGCAAATGTTATTTGAAAAGCCATGGAATTCTGTGAAATAACATCCCGAAACATGGGCAGTGCTACCTTGTCCACAACATCAAGTCCAAACAAACAAGTTTCCTTAGGAGTATTTTCAGCAAGATTCCATCTCTGTTCAAATGCTCCCATTTACATGGGATAAAACTGTGAAAAAATAAGATTTTTTTTTTTGCTGTTCTGATAGAAAAGCAAGAAAAAAACCCAATATCTTACTACATTTTAATGCTTAGCTTGTGGAAAACTCAGTCAATAACAAGATTAAATCCAAACTCTACGACTGAGGGATGACAACATGAGTTTTGGTTTGCTTCTCACCCCTTCCATTTTTTGGTTGTTACCAAGAGGTTTGTTAACAAGCTGACCTCATCAGAGGATTTTCTGTCTCTCCAGAATGTTCCTACACTTCCCAAACATTCCTGCAGCTTTCTGCCAACTGCTGAAGATTTTTTTGTGTCACTTCAGTTTTCCAGTCCACCAAATCCCTTTTTTTCCACCAGCTCAAAGGAAATTACCAATGCTGCAGCAAAATCAAAATATGCAAAACCTGACAGTTAAAAAATCCCCAACCAAACATCTCCCTATGCCAAACACACTTTGCTAATTATTGAATTTGTCTTTATTTCCAGTTTCAACAGCTGAATTTTTCTCTGTGTTTGTCAGCCAAGTAGGAAATCCCAGCACCACTGCTTCATTTCTGTGCTTAATTAGCTGCAAAAAATGGAAAATCACCTCTCCAGTTGCTCTTCGGTGAAACTCTGTTTTTATTGTGAATACATCCCTCTAACAAGTACCAACACTTGAGTCAAAATTTCTATTCAGCACACATTTATCCCCTGGTGCACCCACAGAAAGGTCTTTTTAAAAAGTTAAAATTATCATTATATTTTGTATTAATTACAAGAAGCAGCAAAACTGTTAACTTTTTATGAAATCTGCCACAAATAAGTCTGTTTTTTATTTTGTCAACAGAGCTATGAACAGTCCACTTTGCCCTACATTGTCTTGAAAACTTGAACCAAAGAACATTTGTGTGATAGCTTGGATGGACTTAACCCCCTAACAATTTGCAATCCAAATGCAATAATAACATCCTTTTCCTCTTATTTGCATATTAGTATTAGAATACCCCAAAAAAATACTCCTAAAGTCACTTCTAGAACACCTCAGTAAGAGCATAATAACCTTTAATCAAATAGTTCTGTGTTGCCAAGAACACTCTGGAGTAACATTTTACCACCAGCTTTCTCTGCAAGAGCAATGGGGGTGATTATAATTCAATTACAGACAAAGGCAGGACACAGGGTACAAGGGACATTCTTTTTTGTCTCTTCTAGGAGAAATCAGATCTGACTGTGAAGGTCTTGTACAAATGAGGGAAACACACATCTGTGTGTTACTTTTGTTTTCTTCATCACCACCACACTGAGCAGCCACCGACTCTATGTGCTCAACATGGCAGGCAGAACTTCCTTTTCCCATCACATTTCCTAATAAATCCCCACATAAAGTCAGCCTGGTGTGCTGGCAGACTGAATATCTGCTCATTATCTGCTTTCCAGGGCCGTTGCTAATGTTGTCAATGACGTGGGTCTTGAATTTGTTGAAGAAGACTCCACCTTGAGAGACCTGGAAGGGTTGGATGGGTGGGCAGAGTCCAAAGGGATGAAGTTTAATAAGTCCAAGTGCTGAGTCCTGCATTTTGGCCACAAGAACCCCCTGCAATGCTCTGGGCTGGGGACGGTGTGGCTGGGCAGTGCCCAGGCAGAAAGGGACCTGGGGGTACTGGTGACAGCCATGAACATGAGCCAGCAGAGTGCCCTGGTGGCCAAGAAGGCCAAGGGCACCTGGCCTGGATCAGGAATGGTGTGGCCAGCAGGAGCAGGGAGGTCATTCTTCCCCTGTACTGGGCCCTGGTGAGGCCACACCTGGAGTGCTGTGTCCAGCTCTGGCCCCTCAGTTTGGGAAGGACATTGAGTGCTGTGTCCAGCNACTCAATGATCTTGGAGATCTCTTGTAACCCAGTGATTCTGTGATTCTGTGTGTGTGAGAGGGCACAGTGCTGAGAGCTCAGTGCCAGCCTGCCCAGCCCACAGTGCAGGCAATCCCCTGTAGCATGGTCCTTGTTCCAAGGGTTCCTGCATGTTTCCAACAGCCACAGGTGCACAGGGGTTTGTACTCCTATTGCCACTGAGTTGCTCCAGAGGATCTGGCTTCTTTTGCCCTTTTTCATGAAGCAATATTACACTTGCAGACTGTGTATATTATGAACTGTTTCTCTGCCGATTACCTACCCCTCCAATCAAAATGATTTTCTCTGTGATCTCATCAGCATCATAAGGAATACACCAAACTGATTTGGTCCTTTGTAAGGCCTCTGGAAGACCAGTGCCCTCCTGGGCTGCAGGATGTGCTGTCTGGGCTGGCTGATGAAGGTGCAGAGGACACAGGGTAACCAACACTCAGCTGTCAAAAGGAGAGAACCGTTGACCAAAGGTACACGCAGAATTCTGATACCTGGAAAGACAAACTGGTTACTGGGAAAAAGTTGGTCACCTTGGAACACTTCACGTTTTGTTGTTAAAAGGGATAGTAACCCATATATCAATAAATCATTTTAAAAACCAAAGAGGTCTGAAAATACTTTTCCCAAAGCATTGGCTCCAGCACAGCCAGATCAGTAAATAATAAGATTTGAGGATTCAACTTCTACTCCCTGAGGACAGCAGGGGATGTGGAACATTTATCCAGGGACCTCATACATACTAATCTATGGATAAAGAACACCATGAGAACAAAACCAGGACTTTGCTGCCACAGAAGGATGGGAACAGCATTATGGAGAAAAGCCACAGAACCTTCTCACACACAAAAAAGGAAAGGTGTTCTGCTTAGAACAGGAGTGCTTGTCTGTTTTCAGGGGGCAGCTCTCCTGTATTTTTATGTCTATATTTTTTGACAGCAAGTTCACCAAGATTTGATTAAGTTTAGTAATCATTTCTCCAGAATTTATGAAATTCTTAAAAGCAGGAGACTGCTGAACAACATGTTCCAGCAAGAAAGAAACAGTTCCAGTCTTTCCAGCAGAAGTAGAACTNGAGGGGCCAGAGCTGGACACAGCACTCAATGTCCTTCCTAAACTGAGGGGCCCAGAGCTGGACACAGCACTCAATGTCTCCTAAACTGAGGGGCCAGAGCTGGACACAGCACTCAATGTCCTTCCTAAACTGAGGGGCCCAGAACTGGACACAATACTCAAGGTACTCAGCTCCTTTTCCAACATTTGTGATAACCAGGTTACCTTTTCCTCATGACAATCAGACAATGCCTGTGTGTGAATGAAGCCAGGAACAACGTCCCCCTCCAAGGGAGAAGCAGCAATGCTGGATTCCCTCCAGAAAACCTCCTTAGGTCAACTCTGCTCAGGCAGAGAAGAGAGTTTCACTCTCCAAGGAAAATATGCACAATTTCCAACCTAGTTCAGACCAGCAGAAGACCTCTGGGATCTTCTCTGTAGCAAAGCCTTTTTATGTGTACTCCCTGCCAGTGAAAACACACATCCACCCAATGCCAACAGCACAGTTCTGCAGACAGAAATGAGACCAAATGAGGTGAAGCACTGGAGGCTTTCAGGGAGAAAAATGATAAGATGTTATTTCTGTAACAGAAACAACTCCCTTAGTATTCTTTTCAGCCAGAATAAAATAAGAGTGAGAAAAACTCTCTGTTTCTAATGACTCTCAACACAGCTGTGAGACACATTCATTTGTGAGGCCATCTTTGTAAAAACATGTACTTTAAAGCATGCAGGAGACAGTCAACCTTTAAAGAGAGAACAGTTCAGAACCTTAACACAGCAGAATTGGTGATCTGCCTGTAATAATGACAAACCTTTCTTTGCTGGCTCTTAAAAACCAAAGAAAGCTAATTACAAGGATGACTGGTTCTTTGGTTTCCATGCTTAAATACCTAATTGAAGAATCAGGCTGGTAACCAAGGAAAGGAGAACTACTTCAGGTCCATACACACCATCAGGTATGGCAGGGTATTATGGAAAGCAAGACTTTTATTATGACCCTGATGAATTCAAAGAAATCTGTTAAGGGCTGGACCTTAAGATATCATGACAAAGTATCAGCAATAATTTTTTGAAGTAGCTACTTTCAATTTAACTTCAAATGTAATCATCGCATGTTTTTATGTCAAAGTTATCATTGGCTTTCTTCATTATTGAAATAGCGTGTACATGTATATATATATATGTAGGCAAGCCACAGATATCAATTTGAGTTATCTTGTTAAATACATACCTCTCCAACCTAATGTAAAATAGAAAAAAAAATAAAAGCCCAAACCGCTGGACAAAGGGAAATAGATTTATCATACACAACTACAAATCTTCTCTTCCTTAATATCAGGAAGGAGTAGAGAGGAGCAGCCACATCTACTTTTATTTTTAGTATATGAACGTGTAAAACACAAAGAATAAGCACTTGGAAAAAATACTTGAATACATCTGAATTAAATAAAATCTTTCTCTTTATTTGCTTTAACAGCAAAAGAGATGTACCTAATTTAAACTCAGGCTTTTTGTTTTTTTAATGACAAGTGAAAAGATGATTTATTAAAAAAAAGCCAAATCAGTAGCATAAGTAGTGGAAGCCCTGGATTAGCATTCTGCCTGTGCTTCTCCACTTGGCCTGGCTGCAATCAGGAAGTTTTAGTCTCTGTCTTCCTCATCTGATTGCCAGGAGAGCTGTGCTGGCTTCCTCAAGAGAAAGAAAAGAAACCAGACAACACAAGGCTCTGAACACAAACACCCATGAGAAAGGCAGAAAGGAATACAAGAAAACAAGTTTCCCACTCTCTGTGTATCTCTCATTCTCTCACTTCAGCTATTTTTGCTTTCACACCAAAAAAAAAAAAATCAGCTCTGTGACTTCTCCCTGCAGCTTCCCAGTGAGCCTCGTCCATCCAAATTGTGTTTTCCTGCCTTGCCTTCCCACAGCTGGGAAAAGGCATCAGTTTGCTTCCTCTGGAGTCAGTGGATAATGTATACAGAACAATCCTTTATTAATTTTCATCGAAAATAGAGTGGATGGCCTTCAGAATACCTTGACTGACCTTGCTATGAGACCCTGAGCTGGGCTGAAGTACAACTACAGTCTCCACTGAATTCACAGCAATAACAATCAAGGCAAAGGCATTTTTATTCTTCAGGGGGCAACCCTATGACACCTGAAGTTCCAGGGAGTATTTTAGACCTTGTTCACTCAGACTTTCTCCTGTGTTTTATGAAGCTTTGATGGAGAAAGCTGACACAGAAAAAAAAAAAAAAAATACAGCAATCTGTCTTTTGAGAATAGACAGGGGAGAACTTTTGCCTTGTTTCATATTAATTGAGTTGCTGCACTTGAAAACAACACAGTTTAATGCACTGTAGACACCAAAAACTACCCAAAATGGTTTCATTTAGTTACCACACTACCACACCCAAGCCCCTCACACCTTACGACTGAATCCCTGTGAAAGTCTTACAAACTAATTACAATGTACGATTGCAGAAATTATAGTTTGTTAGATCTACAGAAACTAGTGGTCCATGAAAATCAGTGAGCCCAAATTAAAACTGGAAAGTATGAACTAAAACTGCACTCTAAACTAAAATCACAGGATACTACAAATCATTTTCCATTGATGAAACAAGGCATCCAAGTTTCTGAGCCAGAAGCACAAACTCATGAGAAAAGGATAGGTTTTCAGTTTGGCATCTTAGAAGTAATTAAAGAGTGTCCTAAAATCTAATTTGGCATAATAGCTATCAACTAAAGAGATTACAAATGTTCTTCTGCAGTAAACTCCTACTTTTAATGATCATGAAGTTATAAAATCCACAGTGTTCTGCTGCTTGTGCTGCAGCATAAAATTTCTACTTGGTCTCCACGTGATGTTAATGAGAGAATGTATTCTCCTACTATCAAGCTCAATTTTAAAGAAATCCCGGCCTTAGTTAAAACCAAATCAATATTCAGTTCTTCCACTGTTACTTCCTCCTATCAAAACCAAGGGGAAAAAAAAAATAACCTGTTCACAGGAGCCAGAGGAGAAAAAACCCACAGAGCAGTCAGCCTCACCTTGATAGACAGAAGTGAAAATTAATGCAGAAATACCAATTAAGCAGCAGGCCATTAAAATAAACAAATAAATAAATAAAGAAATAAAATAAACCAGGGTCTACAGAAGATGACTCACACAGAAAAATCAAATCCCTTGACGAGAGAACCACTGGGATGGAATCTGGGTAGTGGCTGACTGCAGCCAGTGTAAAAGTGCTTTGGTTCTTTTGGAAATGTGTTTCTAGCCTACAGCAGTCCAGAGGATCTTTGGGAATCTTTAGAGCTGATGTGTAACAGGATAGACAAAGAACAAATTGTTCTGGTGACCCTGTTCACTTTTAGTACAAAAGTTCAGGCTTCCGTAGAGGCTAATAACAAATGTGATATTCCAGATGTGACACATCATACAGAAACATTTTTAGCTTAAAGAAAAACAGCATTGCTTGAAGCATATTGTTAAACAGAAAAAGCATCCACAGGTTTGGAACCAACAGCAATGGAATTGCACAAAGTGGTGACTCCAATCAGTTATTTCAGAGCAGGGTGCCCAGGGAAAGGATTGTCCCTTTCAGTGCTAATGGACTGATCACATAGGCACATGGGACATTCTGGCAGGTGACAAATAAAGAGGCTTTGCATATTATGCATTCCATTCAGGAGTATTTTATATACACATGTATAACCCCAGGTGGTTAACAAGCTGGCTCACAGTTCCTGCTGGTAATGTAAAAGCTTTTCCTATAGGCCAATTGTACTGTGCAGAAATTAAGGTTTCAAAAAGAGAAGACAGTCATTGGGTGACAGCAGTGCTCAAGGACAAGTAACCAGTCCAAGTCAGATGACACAAACTACATGTGGAAGAAAATATTTTATTTCTTTCTTCACTGCTGTCACCAAAACCCCCCAAAAATGCCAGAGGTGCAATCANTTGGTATTGTTTTGTTATTAATGCTGTAAGTTTGTTTGTTTGTTGGTTGGTTTGTTTTGTTATACACACTAGTAAAGAACTGCTATTTCTATCCCCAAATTCTTCGCCTGAAATCCTCTAACTGCAAATTTATAGTTGGAAAGGGACGGGGACGGGGATGGGGGGGGATGACATGGTTTACATTCTCCATTCCAAGGGAAGCTCCGGCTTTCCCTGGCAGATACCTGTCTTCCCAAACCAAGACACTTATGTACCTCTGAATGGCTGTGCACATCCACAGCCCCACACACAGAATCCTAAATGAACTGAGCTAAACACAAAAGAAAAGAATGTAGAGAAGTAACCAGGTTTGAATTACATCTTTGAGAACAAAGTGAATCAGTCAGGAACTTTCACCAAAAGCAGACAGGTCTACAGAATCTTACAGAAAGAGAATACCCGCAATATAAAGTACCATGTACACTGTGCCTCAGTAAGATCAGGTTTATGTCCTGCTGTGACACTGAAGGACTCCAGGGACCAAAGCTCAAATGTGAGCACACACAGCCCTGCTCCCAGCAGTGAACAGGTACCTGAGGGGTTCCCAGGTTCCTGGTGATGGTGATCTGGACAGGCACGTCCCTCAGGCAGGACAGGACTCCATCCTGGAAGGTCAAATCCAAGCAGGAAAGATGTGGAGCTTTCTCATGCATCAGCCTGAGACAGGGAAATGCTCCTGCAGAGGAGTTGATTGAGTGAAAACTTCACTGCTAAATGTGAATGGATTTCTGCAGTCCACACAAGTCAGAGGCAGGAATGGAAAGCAGATTTACTCTGGAACAACAAGAGTTAGACTGAGACACCCTTCAGCCTGCACAAGCCACCCACACATCTCTCAGCCAGGAATATCTGAGGAGGAAAGGAAAACCATGGATTCCCCCCAGTTACAAACAATGTTATGACACTACACTGACTCAGGGGAAGCTACAGCTTCTCTGTACATCTCATGTGCATGGTTGGAAAGCCCTGGAAAACTATTAAGCACCAGAAGAAGAGGACAGAGAGACAGAAATGAAATTCCTTCCTTTTTTTTTTTTTTCCCCCAAGTTAGTACCCACCTCTTCCACTGGGCAAATAACATTCTTTCAACACCCCATCTGAACAGTTAATATCCAGCTTGGCTTCATGTGGTCCACTCTGCCTAAAATCCTCTTGCCTTGGGGAGCCTATTCCCTGAACAAATAGCATCTTCTCCTTAGAACTGGAGTTTTTTTCCTGCAACAGCTTCTCAGTTTTCACCTTCCAGAGCTTCCCAGACTAATTAAGGTGACAACCTGAAGATTACAAACACTAAATGAAGACCTGCGTGTTTAGTTGTTTGCTATTGAATTTCCCAGGTTCCTCAAAGGGTCTGTGGATAGCTGTGGTAGGTGGGCTACTGCATTCAAGAAGAATCTCAGCTCTCAATTCAAAATCTTTCAGGACAATTTTTTCTTTTTTTTAAGGAGTAGCCACAGCTCCTAGGGAGCCACAGGACAAAGTCCTGTGGGATTTCCAGGAGTTCAGCAGTCCTTTTCCAGACAGACAGCATCTTGTTTACCTGACAGCAGTGAAAGAAACATCTGTGCTGTGCTCTGTGTCTCCAGTTGCCCTTCCCAAGCTGTTGCAGGTGTCCCATTCTGATAACATTGACAATTATTATCTGCTTTTATAACACAGAGGAAAAAGAAAGTCTCTACTGAGGATGCCTGACATGCAGAAAATTTTCTTTTCAGTACCTCAATTAGAACACATTTTAAAATTTCAGTCTAAAACACACCAGACTGATTGTTACAGAAAAGAAAGCCACTTCTATTTAATATATTCCCCAAAGAAAAGACTGAAAATCAAGGGGTAAATAACCAGGTAAACACAAAAGTAATCAGAAAGCCAGGCAGTGGTGCTGCCTTTGCGAAATCTGGGGGCCATGGAGAACATCTCTGGGTATTTTACCACGGGTGGAAGATCCTTAGGCAAATGTCCCACCAAAGGACAGATTCAGCTCCCTGATGAGATGAAGTGGATACATATCCTGCCTGGAAAGCTGGAAAACTCTCTGCAGCTTTGTGTCCTGATTTTCATAACCTGTTGCAATGAAGAACCTTCCATAATTTAGTTGAAACTTTTATGTCCCACAAAATGTAGATCAAGGAATGCCTTAAGCTTAACCACGCAGGGAAAATTGTAGTGACACAAAGGCAGTTGAAATGGTTAAAACATTTTTTTTATTATTAGAAGATTGTTTATTAGGAGATTGTTTTTATCACAACATTCATGGAAATACAGAAAGATGGTGGTTCCTGGAGATTAATTACTACAGAAAAAAAAAATTCTGGCTGTTTTGCAAAGGTATTCAGAAGAAAGTCTCCAATTGTTTCCTTATCTTTGCTCTGTGGGTGGAGGAATTGCCACGCAATTGTTGGAAAAAGAAAAGGATGTTGGTGAAGCATATTTCACACACTGAGGGTTTTTTGTGAACTATATTTTTCTATACATCAGGAAAACAGCTCACTTGACTTGAGAGCACTTGATCCCACTTGTCCCAGATATCATGACGTGGTGCCCAATACCAGAATATTGAATTGTCAGAAAGGGAGTTTTCTCTCATTCCCATTCAGACTTAAATAAGGATTGAAAATCTGGTTCATTGCTAAGTTATGAAGAAGATGTGAAACACAGTGCAGAGGCTTTCTGATGCCTAATTAGNTGATGAGATGAAGTGGATACATATCCTGCCTGGAAAGCTGGAAAACTCTCTGTAGCTTTGTGTACTGATTTTCATAACCTGTTGCAATGAAGAACCTTCCATAATTTTGTTGAAACTTTTATGTTTTATGTAGATCAAGGAATGCCTTAGGCTTAACCACACAGGGAAAATTGTAGTGACAAAAAGGCAGTTGAAATGGTTAAAACATTTTATTATTATTATTATTAGAAGATTGTTTATTAGAAGATTGTTTTTATCACAACACTCATGGAAATACAGAAAGATGGTGGTTCCTGGAGATTAATTACTACAGAAAAAAAAAATTCTGGCTGTTTTGCAAAGGTATTCAGAAGAAAGTCTCCAATTGTTTCCTTATCTTTGCTCTGTGGGTGGAGGAATTACCACGCAATTGTTGGAAAAAGAAAAGGATGTTGGTGAAGCATATTTCACACACTGAGGGTTTTTTGTGAACTATATTTTTCTATACATCAGGAAAACAGCTCACTTGACTTGAGAGCACTTGATCCCACTTGTCCCAGATATCATGACGTGGTGCCCAATACCAGAATATTGAATTGTCAGAAAGGGAGTTTTCTCTCATTCCCATTCAGACTTAAATAAGGATTGAAAATCTGGTTCATTGCTAAGATATGAAGAAGATGTGAAACACAGTGCAGAGGCTTTCTGATGCCTAATTAGGGATAACCTAAATAGGGGGTTTTTTGTGAGTTCAGTGAATTGACAGTAGAATCACACATCTGATAAATGCAAGCATGAAACCATGTGATAGTAAACAAGAAGACAAAACAGTACATGAGAAGACCCAGAAATCTTTACAGTAGTGACTGTGGCCTTACTGTTGTAATCAAAATTTGGTGGAGGTGGTCTTGAAACCGGAATGCTGGAGTGGGTGGATAATTCAGAATGACCACCAAAGAAACAGTGATCTGAAGTGGAATTAATGTCGCAGACAGAGGTGGTCACAGGCAGGAACAGCTGCTGAAAATCCAAGTGAAAACCTTCTGCAGGCAGGAGAGGTCAAGCACCTGCTTTACAGTGGGGGTTTAGTGTCAGGCACTGAGAGGTGAAGGGCTTGGCAGCAAAATCTTTGGAATAAAAATTAATTTCAAGGCACCTCCTGACCATGTTCCAGTCTTTCAGAGCTGGACAGGGAGGGTCTGTACAGCTCTCTTTATTATGTGAATGTTCCTGAAGAAAAAAATGTTAAATTAAGTGTGCATATTTGCTAAAGAATTTGGATTAATATACATTACTGATTTACTGGTCTTTGCAGCTTAAGGTAACTGTAATGTCTTTAGAACTTTGAAACACAATTCTGTGTACTGAATGACTTATGCAAATATTGTAATAGAATTTAGTTTCTATGCTACTCAAACATAAAAGACTAAACTGATACTATGCTACTCCTGTCAACGTTTTCATTCTTCAAAAGAACCAATGCAAAGCATTCCCAGTTAAGCAACCTGCTGTCCCAGGATCACTATCCCTTCCAGAGGATTAGGAGTTCATCACACTGAGAGAAAATACCCTTTCACTGACCATAGTCACAGAGTTATGGATATTTTCCACTACCCCAGCCACACATTAATCACAGGTTCCAGCCCTGAATTTCTTGGCTAAGGAAAGGCAAAAAGCACAGGTAATGCTGTTGGACATGTTGAGTGCTCAGCTACCTATGTGAATTTCCATCAGAAATAGTGGAAATATGGAAAGTTAATAGAAAAGCAATAGTTGGAGAAGGAAAGCCAGGAAGTGCAATGCATTTGATATCCTCACTCAGACATAACAGGGACTCATAGGCAGAGAGTCACAAGGAATCATAAGGGACAAAGAAATGTGTGGACAGCTCCATTGGAGTAATTTTCCCCTATACACAAGGATTGATGT
>VXBB01000858.1:49854-62936 GCA_013399915.1 Illadopsis cleaveri | reverse complement strand
ACCATCCCTCCCAGAGGATTAGGAGTTCATCACACTGAGAGAAAATACCCTTTCACTGACCATAGTCACAGAGTTATGGATATTTTCCACTACCCCAGCCACACATTAATCACAGGTTCCAGCCCTGAATTTCTTGGCTATTTGTGAGATGAAAGGCAAAAAGCACAGGTAATGCTGTTGGACATGTTGAGTGCTCAGCTACCTATGTGAATTTCCGTCAGAAATAGTGGAAATATGGAAAGTTAATAGAAAAGCAATAGTTGGAGAAGGAAAGCCAGGAAGTGCAATGCATTTGATATCCTCACTCAGACATAACAGGGACTCATAGGCAGAGAGTCACAAGGAATCATAAGGGACAAAGAAATGTGTGGACAGCTCCATTGGAGTAATTTTCCCCTATACACAAGGATTGATGTGGAAAAAAGTAAAAAAAAAATAAAAATATTTATGGGTGAAGTGGCTGAGGAGCATCAAATCCTGTGAACAAGGGGAGAACTCAAGTGAAAGTGGGCTTTACAGAGAGCTCTGTGTGAGGGGAAATTACTCTTAAAGCTTCACACGTGTCTCCTGGGAATCAGAGAAGACAAAAGCTAAAGACAAAAGCCAGGTTGGACAGGGCCTGGAGGAATCTAGAAGGGTGGAAGGTGAAGGTGTCCCTGCTCATAGCAGAGGGTTGGATTTAGACACTCTTTAAGGTCCCTCCCAACCCAAACCATTCTGTGATTCTGTGCAGGGCGTGCAGTCAAGATGATGAAGTTCATACAGTGGGGAAGAGAATGTGCTGAAGAGCTCTGCTGAAGTTGAAGCTGAGAACCCAGCTGAGTCTGGGTGAAAGAAACAAGGACAACTCCAGCCACAGTGCTGCTCCATTCTCCCGTGTGGAAGAGAGAAGGAGGACAATAACAGAATGACTGTGGTAGAGGTGAGAGGGATTTCAAATGTTGGTGAGTGCCACCTGCAGTGAAAGGGACTTGGAGACAAAACTAGCAGCATTTCAGGAAGATTTTGCCTGGGTTAATGATGGAATTTTTAGCTCCTAATAATTATTTAAATTAGGATCATATTCAATAGCTCCAGCAGGATAAACCCAGAGCAACAGAGATTTCCACCCCTCAGTTTCTTTGCCTCTGCCTTACTGTCCTGTCTCCTACTTTTCTGTTGCCCCTCAGTTTCTCTCTTGTGCTTCACTTCCCTTCATCAACTTCTACAGCCAAATCCAGCCAAAACACCAACCACCACAACCTCTGGGTCAGAAGGCAGCACATCAGCTTCCAAACCCAATTTAATTTTTACTGAATTCTAGAAAACTGTGCGTTGTCAAGTTTGCTTTCATTAGAGGGACCTCACCCCAGCATCCTCCTGAGGGCTGCAAACATCCTGCAAAGGGTTCCCCAAACTGGACTTGTTCTGAAACACTCTACCCTGCAGTGGGGGAGGGAATAGAGGGATTTACAACAACCACAAACACATCTTTAAAAGGTCGTTTTGCATGGGACCTGTGACAGTTCAGAGAGACTTGCTACTCCTGTGGTGTTGGAAAAATAGGAAAATGAATTATCTGTTTTGGGGATGAAGCAGTAGGTGTCAAGTACAAAAGCACAAAGGATCACTAAAGGAAGAGTCTGGTAAATTGGGTAAATACAGGGTTGGGTGTGGGAGTTCATGGCTTAAATAAATGCTGAGACACCCTGGACAAACTGAACAACACACATCTGGAATGAGATGTGTTTGTTTAACAAAATATCAATGCTGTAAAATGCCTTGAAATTTTATTGATTTTTTGCAGAAAACATCAATGATAATACCCAAATCCTCTATTTTCCTTTGGATTTCATAATGACAGATGAACCTTCTGTGTGCTTTAGCAAGTGAAAATGGATAAAACACTTTCTTGTGCAAACCACATGAATTTATCTCTTCCCTCACACTTAGTCTGAAGTACTGTCAACCTTGTAAAAATAGAGCAAAACACTAAGAGAGTTAATTTCTTTTTTAAAGAGTACATTTATTCTGTGGACAGTAAATATTGAGACTCAACAGAATATGAGGTTTCTTTCCTAGACTTAAAAAATTGTTTTCTGTATCTTCATGGCTGTGGGGTCACAAGGCACCTTGTACTGCAGGACAGATGAAAAAACTCACAGTGCTCACTCCCGCCCTGCCCAACATCTTAGCAGGATGAAGGACAACTGTAAGGCTGGGAAACAAACCCAGTGTTAAACCAAGTGTGGGTTCAAAATGCAACTGCAATAAACAAGGCAGACACGTGGCCCCATACTACAGAATTCTCTTTATTCCCTTCAAAAGGATGACTAATATTTACTCCATTTATGTGGTTAGTCATGAAGTGAAGGAAAAGCATCACTTCAGCCACTGCCATGGTTTAACTCCAGCCACCAGGCCCCCCACAGCCACTCACTCCTTTTCCCAGGAGAGCAGGGCCTCACCCCATGTACCAGGGACTTGGGAAGACAAGTGGTATCACTTAAAACTTCCCCCCCTTTCTCCTTGTGCCCCCTGAGCACAATGTCACACGGTCTGGAACATCCCTGGGGTCAGTTGGGGTCACCTGTCCCAGCCATGTCCCCTCCCAGCATGGCCAGAGGAGGGGCAGGGAAGGTTTTGGCTGTGTGCAAGCTCAGCAAGAGCAGAAACACCTCTGTGCCATCAGCCCTGCAGCTCAGCTCAGCACAAACCCAAACACAGCCCCACACCAGCCACTGGGGAGAAAAAGAACCCTACCCCAGCCAAAACCACCATGGGTAGATAGCTCAAAAAAGCAACAACTTCTGGATTTACTCTCCCTCCAAAGGGAACAGTGAGTGTAACGTGGTTATCTTCAGCCATGGGATCCCCTTTTACCTCTGCAAACACCACTATGAACACCCTTTGTCATCCTTCAAGTGGATCCTACTTCTGTGATCACAGAGAGGTATAAAGCTCACAGAAATACAAGCCATGGATTTCCAGTGCCTGGATAACACAGAGGATAAGAGCTCTCATGTTCTTTTCTAACATCACTTTCCCACACTGGCTGGAACTACTGATGCAAAATAAACTTTCAAAATTTGCATAAAGAGTATGGCAAGACCCTGGCACGTCAGTTCTGTGGCCAGAGGGATCTCTGCTGCCCAATAAGTTTCAAAACCAGCTCCCATAGGGCACAAGCTCATTTAAAGAATGATTACAATGTGATCAGAATGAATTTGGAAGCCATGGAATTCCCAGGGGTCACCTCAAGAGCAAGGACTCCTCAAGGGCTTTCTGTTGGGAGGGAGCAATCCTTAGAGTTGGGACACCTTTGGGGTGTTGGCAATCAGGCAGTGGAACTCTGAATAAAGCAACAACTACTGCCATTGAAAAGCATTATTTTGGGTAGAACCCAACTACAAAAATACTTAAATCTCATCACCTCATAGAAATTATCATAAACTGAGTTGCCATTTCTTTTTTGGAATATTTGGGGGAGTATTTCAGATTACCCTATGTTCTCTATTTGTCCAGGCAGCCACTGATTAGAGAGAATTCCTGGGCTAAACTAAATTTGTCTATTATCATGCTAATAATAAAATAATGCTCTAAGTATTTTATAAATATGACAAAATTAGAGCAATCAGTTGGCATAGTTTTGGAAAGCAATCAGAAAAGGCATGAGGCTGTGGTAATTTTTTTCCTTGTGGTTTGGCTAGTAAAGGATATAAAAGATAAAGCTTCAAATCTTATCTCTTGTGGTTACAGACCATTGCAATAAACACATGTTTTTCTTACACCTTCCATCTGTTTCACACACAGCTTCAGTTCTTTCTGTACCCTCCCCAGACCCAAAGCTTTAGGTTCTATAATTTGGATAGCCATTACATTTTTTAAAAAATGTATTTACTCTTAAAATAGTGTAGCAAAATGTTTGCTATTGTCTGTCAAAAGAAGTGCAAGTTAGATAGGTTTTCTTCTTCTCCTTTAAATCAATTCACTAAAAGGTTAATATTTTTAGTGGCAGATCTTGGTAAGAACTTAACAGTTCTATTGCTGAGTCTCTATGTGAAAAGAATGAATTGTTTAAATCCTTTCTTGTAATAGCTTATCAGGACAACTGGTTTCCATGTCTTTGCATTTCCAAGAGTTTCCAAATCCACTTTTCTACCAAAAGAAAAAAATAGAAGTGCAGGAGAGAAAGTGAGAGAGCAGGTAAAGACTTTAGAGCTCAGCTGCACTGCAAAATGAAGTTCACCACAGTGCAGGTTTTGTTCTCCATGTTCTCCAAGGGGGAGCTGGTTTGTGTTGGTCAGTCTCTGAGATCTGTAGCTGTCAAGGAAAGGGGAGGAAATTCACTGACCTGGGGATGGAAGCTGGTTTGTACAGGCAGAAAAAGCTTGGAGCCTGTTTGCCCAGCCAGAGTGTGTCCAGAGTTATCAGCACCTCAGGTGTGACCCAAACCCAGCAGTTCTGCTCTGGATGCATTTCAAATCCAGACTGGACAATTTCCATCCTCAGACACAGCCCAGCTCCAGAGCTGTGCCCTCTCTGCCCTGTGTCACCCAGGTGCAGTTACAGCCACAAACACTGTCCTGTGCCACGGCAGGGACAGCGGTGACAGGGAGCCACAGCACTGCCTCCCCTCCTGGGGAGGAGCTCCAATAACAGCAGGCTGTTGTTTAGGCTCTATTTTGCAACTCACAAAGATGCTTCAAAGGAAAAAAAAACCAAAAACAAATGCAGAGATGCAAGGCCTATACTTACTTAACATGTCAGGAAAAATATGGGCAGAGCATCCCTGGGACAGACCCGACTGGCTGTGTGTGACAGAGCAAGGTCATCAGTCACTCCATTTCATTCACACACTAAATAAATCCCATGGTTATCTTTAACAGGTTGAAACACGCAAAAAAAAATCTCCAATAGATAAAGAAAAGCTCTTTCATGTGCCAGCTCAGATAATTATTCTTTTCAAAATCTGAAATGTCATTTATGTCCTGGATGAAATAACTTTTAATGCATTGCATTTAGAACAATCCCTTCACTGTAGTACATTGCAGCTCACTATATCATCTGCATTTCCTTTATTCAGTAAACTTTGATGGGTTTTCCACAACCCTCCCTCAGACACACAAAAAAAACCACAAAACCCTGAGATGTGGAGCCCACGTGCAAATGTTCATCAATTGCAAAGAAAAAAATTAGCAATAAATATTTATACTTCTGCTGTGGATTCCGTACAGATCATGTTAAATACCAACAGATGCCACATTCGTAAATGTTACCAGGAAAGGCACATTAAACTTGCAAACTGGAAAAGCAATCCCTCAGCTGCAGCCAACCTTTCAGAACATGGGAAGGACTTTTAGGAGACAGATGCAGCAGAGACTTTGACCTCTGTGTCTCTCTGCTGGAAAGAATGGATGCAATAGCTAAAAAAAAAAAAAATTGAAACTTTGGAAATATTTGAAAAAAAAAAAAAAATCCTTCAAGGGGAAATTGTTTTTTCTCTCTCTGAAAAACACAAACTGTTCAGAACAGCAGTGATCATATAAGCCTGTCACTGGATAAACTCTCATCTCAGGCAGGATGATGAATTCCTGCCTTGCTCATCTTTCAGCTGCTTCTCAGTAAACAATCTGAGGTTCCAGCTCCTGAAGGGCCAGGCAGGAGGAATCAGGGGTGACTCTCAGACCCCTGAGGACTGTGCCCAGGGCATGCCCCCACCGAAGTCAAGGCACCCTCTGCTGTTTTGTCACAGCCTTGGCTGTCCCTGGCCATCCCCTTGTCACCAACACAGCCATGTTCCTTGAGGTAATAACTTCATTGTGGCAGTGAAGGAGCTAAAAACCTTTCCAGCATATTCTTTCATTTTTTTTTTTAATAGAAGCAGAGCCATCTCTGCTGTTGTATTTAATTAAAACATCACTTTGCCAGAGCTTCCTCTGCAACTTTGAGACAGAACAATGTAACCACTATTTAAGAAAGCTACAAGAGTGACAGCGCAGAGAAACGCCTGGGAAAAGAGGGACTGTTGGCAAAGGCGTGAGGAGTAGCAGCAAAAGGGGCATAAAATACAGAGGTTATAAGAAGTGAAAAGGGAATTTAATATTACCATATGACAAACAGAGCCTATATTTATTCAAATTCGATTTGAGTTGGTCACTCCCCCTTTGACAAGAGAGAGTTGTATTTAATTTCAGCTTTTTAGAGCCTGTGTCTTCTCCCACTCTGTTATGCTGAGGCAAAGCTCAGTGATCTACAGCTGAGTAGCTCGCTGCCTTTCCTGGGAAGTTTTAGGTTGGATATCAGGGAAATGTTCTTCCCCCAGAGGGTGTTGGGGCACTGAGCAGGCTCCTCAGGGAACGGACACAGCCCCAAGGTTGCCAGAGCTCCAGGAGGGTTTGGACAATGCTCTCAGGGTGGGATTGTTGGGGCCAGGAATCAGGCTGGATGATCACAGTGGGTCCCTTCCAGCTCAGGATATTCTGTGATACATCCGAAGTTCTCACGGTAGGGAACAATGACAGGTAACTGAGCCCCTCATCCTCCCCCCCACCCTGCCAGCAACAGGACAGCCAACACCTACAGACCACCTGAGCACCTGCCAAGCCACAGAAATCATCCTGGTTTAACCAAAAGGCACCTTGCCATAAGATATTTGTGGGGAATGCAAAAGTGAGATCAACTCTGATAGCCTAAAATACAGCATTGCTGCATTGACAATCAATAGCCCAGCAGAAATCCTGTGCAACAGCCTAGGGAGGAGGAGTTCACAGAAGGAGTGGCAAAGTACTGAAATGGTTTGCCCGGGGAGGTGGTGGAGTCACCATCCCTGGATGTGTTTAAAAAAAGACTGGATGTGGCACTTGGTGCCATAATCTAGTTGAGGTGTTGGAGCACGGGTTGGACTCGATGATCTTGAAGGTCTCTTCCAACCTAGAAATTCTGTGATTCTGTGATTGACAATCAATAGCCCAGCAGAAATCCTGTGCAAGGGCCCGGGGAGGAGGAGTGCTGCCACTGGCTCTGCATTCCCATGTGGCTATCCACCCATGGCTGGGAAAGCAGGAATCAACCACAGAGCTGCACCTTATCCACACATTTTGTTTCCTGTGCTGCAATCCAGTTGCCAGTGTGACTGGCCTCCTCCAGCCCTGGAGACAGAACAAGATACTGGTGTGAACTTCACTCCTTTCTTGCAAAGGAGCCAAGAAAATCCTGCACTTGGAATGCTTTGCTCCATCCACTCAAACCCCACTTGGCAAAGAAGTGACCAGATGCTCTGGGGGACTGAGTAGAGGTTCGCCACGCAGAGTGGGTGAAATTAAAAGCTTGAAGGGTGGTTGTCTTGGCAACATTGTCTGATTCATATTTAAAGATAAAATCACTCTCCAAAGCTAATGTAAAGTGGATGCCAAGAGATAAGGAAAAAAAAAATGTAGGCACTCATAACATCTTCAGAGCATAAAGCTCTGCCTCCTGTCAGTTGCCTGAATTGTTTTGGGACTGCTTGGTAGGGTTCCCTCTGTTCATTGTAAAACATTCTTTTTATAGAAACTGTTAAGGCAAACAAACAAGTCTGGAAAAATACAGCATAAGCTCCTCCAAGACACCATGTGAAACAGCACGGTGCCTCAATATCCAAAGTACCACCTTTCCTTTTACACATATTAGCACACAAGCAGACAACCATAACCTTGCTGCATAGACATGGTCTCACTATCAATTGGAGCAGGCAACTTGCACAGGTAGGCACCTTATAAAACACAGAGACTGGTAAAGATTTCGCCCTTTTTATTTTTTTAACTGCTCTTTGTGCAGTGATTGATTTTTAAGGGCCTTAAGTGCTGTGTGATTTCTTCTGCAAGGAATCTCATGAGCCCAGGGTCTGATGAGATGGGCAGGAAAAGCCATGAAACCCTGCCAGAGACCTGGCACAACACAGGACAGAGTGGCAGTGCCCCAGTGCTCCTTGCTCCATCCCACCAGATGTCTGGGCAACCCACCCAGGTGCTGCCTTCCAGCAGTAATCTCTTAGGACAGAAATTCCAATTATTAATCATATTCAAGAAATTACTTTGTTGCTAAAATGCTCCACCTCTAATCTGATAAGAGCTCTACCTTAGAAGAATGTAGACTCTGCCTGATTTGGCATTCTTTCTGTACTTCTGCCAGGATAATGAGAACAGAACTAAACTGGAAGGTCCCAGATTATTTGTCTCTTTTTCAAGCAGTTTAACACCAAAAGAAAAGAGAAAAAAAAAAAAAAAAAAAAGAGGCAGTAAACCCTACATTTTTCTACATTTCCTTTCCATCCGTCTTGCTTTAATGGATCACTGCACTCAGCCCAAAATTCCACATGAAATCAATTCCAGCAGGAAATAAAAGAAAAATGTTTACAAGGTTTTCTGCGCCCCTTCAACTTCCCTTCTCACAGAGCTCAGGACCCAGTGAGGTTGGTGGGTTCCATCTCCAGGGCTCCTCAGATGCCCCTTTTCTACCCCACAACTTGCTCCTGCACTGTAAAGGGCCCAGGGCCTCCCTGTCACCTCTGATCTGCACTGACCTCATACCACCTTGTCCCCAGCCAACAGCTGAGTGATGATCATTCTCTCCAGGTCATCAGCTCCAAGTACCTTAAGACACTCCCAACTTTTTGTAACTTGACAGCCTCTGCTGTTCCTACCTAATTGCCACTTTCTCCATCCACCCATCTCTCTCCTCCATTATCCTCCTGAACAGCCTCTTGAGGCCACTGCTGCTGAAGTTGGGAGAATTGAGGCAAATTGCTGGAGAAGATTGATTTAAACACAGATGATATCTTCATCACATCTTCCAGTCTGTGAATAATAGACATTCCTTAATTCCCCTCCTAATGGCCATTTCTCATTGCAGAGAGGCTCATTCATCCCACACTCCCAGGCTCAGCTGAGCACTACAGAAATGCCATTTTTCTATCAGCCACTCAGCACACTTTCAAAGAAAACCTCCAGAATAATTTCACCATTCTGACTTGAATTTCTCTTTTATTAGCTATCTTACTTTCTCTAGTTCTGGCTTGCAGCACTGCTCTGCTCCCAGATGGCTCAATCTTTCCCTTGCCAAGGACAAGTCTGACACATTTGTGAAGGCAGGATTTTCTTAATGGGAAGATAGAGGTGGCAGAGCAGGAGGATGCAACAATTACATTTAACTGGCTGGCAATAAAGGATGATCCCAAATACCTGCTGTTAATGCAATCTAAGTCTCAGCTACACTTGAAATGGAAGGGGGACAAAGAAAAAATTTAGAAAGGGCAAACCCTGAAAGCTTTACCTGTGCCTGATGTAAGTGATAAAGTGGAGCAGGTAATTACCGATCTTAGCATCAGCAAAAAGAGGGGATTTGGGGCCAAAACCATTCAGCCTTGAAGAAGGGAAAAGACTGGGAAAGTTACAAAGAAAGAATCAACACAAGAAGTACATCAGAAAGTTCTTTTTGAATATATTTCAGAGCTAACAGTGCTGGTTTTAGCTGCAGGAACATGAAGCCTACCTAGATAGGTACAAAATACATTGTGGGGCACTTTCATCTTGCCTCAGGAATGTAAATAATGTATAAAAAATCACTTACTTACATATTAATGATGTCCTTTACAGAAGGGACAATATCTACCAGAAATTTTCCTCATCAATTGAGCCAGCTGTGTGTCCCAGCATCAGGGCTGATCACTGGGCATTCATCCCCAACTCCTGCAGGCAGGACCCAGACTCAGGAATCAGGGCAGGATTCCCTGATGTGGCCTTTCCTCCTTTGCACAGAGAAAAGTTCTGTGAAAGGAAAGATTTGGGACAGGAGCTCCTCAGGTGTTCAGATTTTTAATGTTACAGACATAAGCTTAAAAGGATGCTAAAAAGAGTTTTGGGAGGGTAGGGTTTGTTCAGCCTGAAGAGGAGAAAAATCCAGGGAGACCTTAGACACATTTCCAGTGCTGAAAGGANCACAGGCTCAGATTCAGAAAGGGGAACTGTCTTGGGGTGATTTTATGAAGATAGAATCCTCACGATTTTATGACTCCCTAACCATCTGCTTTGTGCCCAGAAATGGCTGCTGTAGCTTTGAGGTGGGTCCGGAGCAGGGGCGGGAGCCTTGAAGCCTCTGCACGGGATTTACTCAAAGACTCACTGCTCAGGCCTGGGGGCTGGATGTTGCTTTCTCTGGATTAGTTTCTGCTACCTTAAGCAAGAAGTTTTCTTTTTTTTCTTCCCCTGGCTTGGAGGCTGCACCAGGAATCTTTTTGGCAGCATTTTGGTTTTTTCTTGAACTGTTTCGGCCTGGGTTTGGGTCAGAGATCCAAATTGCTGAGGCTGTGCAGTGGGAGCCTGTGGGGGGCTGCTTCAAGGCCAAGACCTTGGGGAAAAATCTGAACTAACCAAGAAAGGGCACCAAAATCCACCAGCTTCATCTGCTGTGAGGAGGAGACCAATGCCAGAGGTTCAGCAGGTCCCATCTGTTTTGCCAGAGCTGCTGGGTGAGCTTTTCCCTTCCCTGAGACAAAAATCCTGTTACTATTTTTGCCTTCCTGACCAAGCAACCAGGTGGGGGGTAGGAGGTAAAGTTCCAAAATTTCAATATCTATTATTTATTCAATTTTTTTTTTTCCTGTGCCTTTTGGCCACCATGCTTTGTTAATAAACAGGCTTTTATTCACTTTCACACCTCTCTTTAGAGATAACACTTATTCCAGTGCTTTTTCCCTCCTAAGTGTGTCAGGTTGTGTTCTGACTCTGTCAGTGTTTTCTTTTTGTTCGGTTGGTTTTTTGTACTACTACATTTTTATTTTAATTTTCCTAGTAAAGAACTGTGATTCCTACTCCCATATCTTTGCCTGAGAGCCCCTTAATTTTAAAATTATAGTAATTCAGAGGGAGGGGGCTTACTTTCTCCATTCCAAGGGAAGTTCCTGCCTTCCTTAGCAGACCCCTGTCTCTCCAAACCAGGACAAAGACCCAGGCCAAAACACTCTTACATTTATCTGATAAAAGGCTCCATCACAGAAAAATCTATTTTCCTGACAGAAGCTGCAGTTCTGCAGGGCCATGAGGAAATTCTTCAACCAGCAGCCTCAGAAAACCTTTGAAAACTGATGTGTATTATTGAAGGGTACATTACTCTGCCATCAGAGCATTCCCAGCCCTTTGAGGATGAAAGAAACCCAAACATACTCCTGCAATCAAGGATCTAAAATTCAATCCAGTGGGCAAGGTTTATTTACTTTGTCCAAGGCATGACTATAGGCAAACTTCAGTATTCCTCTCCCCAGTTTCCCTTCTACAAATGGAAATAACCTGATTAAGGCTAGACAGGTTAAATGGAGCCTATGCTAAATCCTTCTTTTGAATCCTACATTAATCACCAACTTTCTCCTTGATTTTGGTGGCGTGGTAACATCAAACAGGTACAAAAGAACACGTGCTGGGCTCTCTGCTTGGGCTCTCTGACACTGACAGGGTGAGAGGAGGGACCCAGAGCAGCACCCAAGTACCCTGGTCCCTCTCTAGGCCCATTTGAAACCTCACAGCAATGGGACATCACAAGGATTAGGAAAAGGTTCTGGACTCCATTTACAGCATTTAAAAGGACTGGCAATTTCCTTTCCAGAAATAAAAACATTTAGCATGTTCAAAATGAGAATTCAATGAATAAATCAAGCAGCCAAATGATGGACCAGATTGTAAACTTCATCAGCCAAATTTTGGTTACAGTACCTTCAAAATTTCGTGATAATGCCAGCACTCTGTGTATATGCACAAATTCTCATTATACAGAGCATAAAAGGTTCTGTCTCAATAAGCACATGAAAGGAGATGTGTAACAAAACAGCACATCCCTGCCTAAGTTATGTAGTCCCCATTTTTCTGTGATATCTGGATTTTTGTGCAGTTGGACTGGGGAATCATTGCAAGTCCCTTCCACCTGAACAACTCTGTTCTCTTTTAACTGACTTCTATCTCATGTTCTCTTTTTTCTTCTCTTGAAGGACCACTGCTCTGGAATTTTTAAAAGAAATTCCACATTTGAAACACATTTTGGATGCAGAAATTGCTCTCGGTTATCCCAGAAGGAAATTACTGAAGCAATGACAAACATTGAGTGTCCCACATTTGTATTCATTCCACAAGCAGGTAAAAAAAAAAGGGTAAGAAAATCAAACCCCAAGCAATACTCTCACCAATATCTCCAAACAGGAAAAGGAGGCTAATGTTCACCTAATTAATTTATTATGTCTTGTGTATCTTAAACCATGAGTGATGTTTTAGTTTCATTGAGTGCTTGCCTGAACCAAGAATTAATCATCAAGATAAGGTGTGGAACACTCAGTTTAAATGTTGTCAAGACTCCAAGGTAGCAGGTTATTAAAAGTGAAAATAACTGCAACTGGGCAGATTAAAACACTGGCCTCATTCCCAGGGGAACACCCTTCAAAATATCAGCTGCTTTTGGAACTGAGAGGTGCCAGTGTCTATAAAATTTTGATACAAATTAATCCAAGAGACAAACCAGTAACTTGTCAATGGTTTTAAAAAATACATAAAACACAGCCCAGAGATATTTTATGAGGAAATGAGCAGGATATATTTTTATATATGCCAGCTTTATGATTTTGGGGTATTTGCTCAGTAGAAGTATACAATAAAAAATAGGATACTTCCTCTTTAGCAGACCCACAAAATCAAAATCTATAAAAACAAACCTCTAAAATTCTAGCACATTTCTCCCTAATAAATCTTATTTGTGAAAGATACTTGTCCAAATAGTTTTCATTTTGTAGATATTTTTATGCAACCTGTTAAACTATATTATAGATTGTTTAGACTCAAATTAACAATTATAACTTGTATATTACCAAAATAACAGGTTAACTCAATTTGCACCAGGGAAGTTTTAGATTAAATTTGAGGAAAGAAATTTTCTCTAATATGCAATCTAAGCCTCCCCTGGCACAGCTTGAGGCCCTTTCCCCTTGGCCTGCCCCTGTTCCCTGGCAGCAGAGCCCGACCCCCCCTGGCTGTCCCCTCCTGGCAGGGAGTTGTGCAGAGCCACAAGGTCCCCCCTGAGCCTCCTTT
>VXBB01000858.1:31416-49537 GCA_013399915.1 Illadopsis cleaveri | reverse complement strand
ATTGCAGGGCTGTGGTGTGTGGGATTGCAGGGCTGGAATGTGTGAGATTGCAGGGCTGTGGTGTGTAGGATTGCAGGGCTCTGGTGTGTGGGATTGCAGGGCTGCGATGTGTGGGATTGCAGGGCTGTGATGTGTAGGATTGCAGGGATGTTGTGTGGGATTGCAGGGCTGTGGTGTGTGGGATTGCAAGAACTATAGTTTTAATTTAAATCGTTGTTTCCAGGAACTCTCCACTCAAGGCCCTTCCCGTAGCAACCTCTGTTTGGGACATTTGCATGGGAATGTCCATCTGAAAAGCCTTCCTGCACAATTAGGAGAACCAAGGAACAAAACACAGCTTTGCAAAGCAATGCTGCACATCTCTGACCACGGATCAAATGTTTTCCTGATGTGTTACCCAGCTCAGGCCTAGGTGTGAAGGAGACTGCTCATATTTTTTTGGTTGGCAATATTTTCTCACAAACAGAAAGCAAACCAGCTGGCTAACTTTTTTATGGCAGCTAAATCTGGAGGCTGTGACACCATCATTGGCTTTCCATGCTGAGATGACCCCACTCCTGTCCCAGACAGTCCCTCACTGCCTGCTGTCTCATCCCTTTCAGCTGAAAATGCAGAAGAAAAGTGGCAGGTTTTTCTGACTGCTGGATGACTTTTTATATTTTTGTTATTAACCCACAGCTCTATAAAGAGGACCCCAATAAATGTTCCTGAAGCTGCAGGCCTGGGCCAGCACAACAGGAATGCCTGTGAGCACAGGTGCTGCTGCCTGTTAAAACAGGTCAGCTGCTCGAGGTTCTGCCTCATTCCTCCTTCTTATTCTCCTTATTGGAATATAATCCCTGGCTAGAGGCACGCTGCTTCCCAGTGAACAACTTCTGGATCATGTGTCAGGGCCAGGCACCAAGTGAACTTGGGAGAAGGGTGCAGCAGAAAGCAAAATTTCATAGACTCTCAGAATAGTTTGGCTTTGGAGGAACTTTCAAACTCAGCCCATTTCACCCCTGCCATGGGCAGGACACCTTCCACTGTCCCAGGCTGCTCCAAGCCCCAAAGTCCAGCCTGGCCTTGGACACTGCCAGGGATCCAGGGGCAGCCACAGCTGCTCTGGGCACCCTGTGCCAGGGCCTGCCCACCCTCCCAGGGAACAATTCCTGCCCAAGATCCCATCCAGCCCTGCCCTCTGGCACTGGGAAGCCATTCCCTGTGGCCTGGCACTCCAGATCCTTGTAAGTAGTCTCTCTCCACCTTTCTTACAGGCTCATTTCAGGTTCATTCCCTCTTTTCAGTCTTCTCCCTCGGTCTCCTCCTATTCCCTCTCCCCCTACATCCCCTAAATTCCACAGCACCAAACGAGTGCTACTCTCCTCCTGGAAGCAGCCTGCTCACAGTGTAACCAAAATCCCAGAGCACAGCTGGACAGCTGAGGAATCAGAAAGGACTTGTAGCCATCTGAGCAAAACAGGGCATAGGATAAAACACTTGCTGACACTTCTGCTGCCAAATCTTTTCAGACTTTTCAAACCTTTTCTACAAGGAATTGTGAGTTTTTTGGGGTGTTTTTTTCTTTTCCTTTTTCTTTTTTGTTTTGTTTTCTTTCTTATTGTTGTGTTGTTTACTTTTCAAGTGGGTTGCTGGTTTTTTTGGAGCCATTACAAGATCCACTTCTCATTTCCAGTTTACTGCACAGTTGGTTTTTTTTTTGTTGGACAAGTTTCTGGGTTGCCCATGTCATCTGTAAATAACCATGAGCCAAGAGCCTCAGTACCAAATCATCTCTGCTGCTAAAATTGAAAGACAGAAGAAAATGAAAACACCAGACACCAGATCTCTGAGAAGAATACACTAAATTTCAAGCATCATGTAAATTAAACATTAAGACTCTTGGTGTCTCACCTGAATGCCTACTTACATGCACAATTTATCCCTTGTTTTAGGTAACTTTCACTATTCAGCTCACAAACAAAAGCCTTTCACAATCGTAATACAATGCAAAGTGATAAATTAGTCAACTTTAAAAAAGATATCATTTAAGAAGAACAGGCCAAAGTATGTCAGAACACATTTGCTGCTTTACCAGAGTTCATTAATCCCCTATAAATAGGATGCTGGGACTGAATGGCCTTCACCAGGAGCTTCTAAGGAGCATCAAGGGGGTTCCTCAAGGCAGCCAAAAGGAAGCCACACCTCCTATCTTAAACGCTTAAGATTGAAATAAGTTTTCAGGTATGTAGTCCAAAGTTTGTATGAAACTTCCATTACTGTTTTATATATTACACTATTATATATTATACATTTTATATATATATATATACACATTATATTATATATTATTACACTACTATATATAGTGTGATATGTTATATCCAGTTCATGCTCATTTAAATTGTTCACATCCTTATGAAGGAATACTTTTCAGAGATGGTGTTTCCATGAAGTGTATTGCATCCCTCTGATCATGTTTTATACCATGTGAAGGAAACCTCTGACAGTACAGGAATGTTGCTTACAAACCATGGCACTGAAACACTGAGATTCTTTGAAATATTGTGAGCATTTTTGGCTTTGAACATTTTTGGCTTTGATTAACTTGTAGTGTTGCCACACTAGATATATAATGGGATATTCTGCCTATAAATAAGCAGTCTCAAAAAAACTCACTATAAAAAGAAAAATCATACTGATCTCTTAGTCTCCATGAAGGCATGAAACAACTAAAATATGGCTAGAATATGGAAAGAATAAGCAATTTCCTTTTAAACAGCTGTTAAGTCTCTCATATTAATATCTCTACCTCCTGTTACCATGGAGCAAAGGCAATGGGCCCCTCTGGGCTTCACAGCAACAAATGGTAAGAGACATTTTCAGATTTGCCCTTATTTGCTGCTTCTCCATAGTGAACAGCCTTAATCCTTTTGCTCTTTCATAAAAAAGTTTTTCCACATCCCTAATCTTTCCTGTCATCCCTCCCTGCTCACCGTGCTTTAACCGGGCAGAAAAAGCCATGATAAGCTCCAAAACTAAGTGGAATGACTTGGAAGTGCCCATTTTACACTCTGAGAGCAGACACCTGCCCAGCATACAGAGGGAGGGATGCTCTTGCTTTCTGGTTTCCACCTCACAAATGGGCACTTTGAGAGATAATTCAGTTCAGCATTAGCAGATTTAGCCCTTTAGCCAGGGCTATAAAGAACATCAGAAAAGATGACTCTAATGGTGCCTGAATGTCAAAAATCTGTGGCATCATCCTCAAACAAAGGCAGTCAGCAGGAAAACCTGCACATGGCACCCTTTGCCTGCACCCTAAAATCTGCCTGGATCTTCAGAGGAAAAGAGGGAGAGAAGCAGAAAAGTTTCTGCCTGGCTGCAAAAACACAGTGATTTTTCAATCTCAGTGTGGTGTCTCACTGTACAAAAGCTTATGAAGCAGTGTGAGGCATTTCTTCCTGCTTTCACACTTGTTTTGATTTTCTTTGCTGCATTGGTGCACACCTGGAAGAACTGCCCTGAACAAGCTGATGCAGGAACGTGAGCACTTAGAGGGGTGATGACTGGCTTGGATTCATCAACCTGCAAATGCATCAGTCTGAGGAAAATACAGAGCATTTTCAGTCACCTTTTGGGGGAATAAACCGCAGAATTACATCATTAGAAACAATATTTCCCAAATGCACAGGTAAGAAAGGAATGGTTTTAAATGCATTGACCACTGCAGCAGGGGAGGGAGAGCAACATTAACATTTTGAAGAAAGAAGAGTTTTTGAGGACTGTTTTGCTATAAGGCAGCTTAGCCCATTTGTGAGATAAGGGCAGCCTCTTGCCTCTGAAAAACCTCATGCTGATAAAACCAAGAGCAGAAATCAAGGGGCTTAAAAGCACCCTGAAGTGCTTTACTGAGTAGGGACAGGCTTGTGTGTGCCTAAAGGCTTCACATGCATAAGACATGCATAAAGGCTTTGGGTGCCAAAGTCCCTTAAACACCCCCTTAGATATTTCCAACTAGTACACAGTGAATATATTCCAGATTAGCTCTCCAGACACAGTTCCTCACATTTCAGGAGCCAAACACAGTGCCCAGAACTGGAAGAAGCTGCAGTCATTCTTAGGTCATAACCTGCATTTTTCAAAATTCCTGCTTGGTTTTTTTCCCCCACTGCTCTCCTGCCATTGATTAAAACAAATGGGTGGAAGGAAGCAGACACTGGATCCTTTGGGACCTGGGCAGGTGATCCAAGCACTTTGCTTCCTGACCATTTAACAAGGCAGTTTCTGTAGCCAAACACAGAGGTCAGGAACTAATGTGGCTGGGGGTTTCTGAACTTGAGGTTTCATCTCCTGTATGCTGTTTTCCATCCTGCCTTTTGCTTTGACAACATAGAATGGTTTGGGCTGGAAGGGACCTTAAAAATCAGCCACACCAACATTTTGGATACCATCATTGTTAATGATGCTTCACAATTAATTACATTTTTTCTGCCTTCAGCTTTTCATAATATGAAGTGCTACCATGATTCTTTTAAAGAAGAAAACTCTGTATGAACAGGAGCTTCATTTAGACAGAGATTGCCCTCTCTGAATTTGTAAATAGATTAGATGATAAATATTAATAAGATTAGTCTATATGGGGAAATTAGAAGGATCTATGAATAATGTTGCCCTCTATAATTGAACACACAGACCTATCACGCTATTAAGGGAACCTGATTATGTCTGATTTGCAAAACTGGAGAGCAAAATAATCAAACTGATTAATAAATTAAGTAGGGCAAAGTTCTCTGCTCCTTGCTCTGTTCCACCAAAGCCTGGCATCCCTTGCACTGATGTGCAGAGCCACCTCCTCCTCCACTGCCAACATTTCAGCCGTGTTTGCCCCAGTTCAGCAAAGATGAACAAAACGCAACACTGTGGGATAGGCCAGGCTGAAATACAGCTGGAATACTTCAGTTCAGGGGAGTTATGGCACAGGATCTTTCCCATGTGCCTCAGGAGGATTATTGTTGGAGTCCAGGGCACGGGGAAAACCCCTCAAAATGCCCTGGGGGCTCCAGGAGCCCTGCCAGGACCCCAGGAAAGCATTGCCTGTGACCTTAGCCCATGGGAAAAAAATGCCAACACTTATGGATGAAAAGAGAACAACAAAAAATTTAAATTAGATAGCAGTTTAGTTTGTCACAGGGTGAACGTTTGTAGTTTTGGGTTTTTAGAATGGAAGCAGATAGGAGCAAAATGGAGAATTTTGGGCAGTGTCTTAAGTTCTTCTTCTCCCACTCCACCTCCTGCTGTGACGGCGGCACAGAGAAATTGGTGGAATGGAGGTGATGTAGAAAATTGCGTGTCTAGAATTAGTAGTAATTATTGGTACAAAATTGTAAATATAGCACGTTTCAAGAGTTAATTGGGTTAGAAGTCCTTAAGAGACCTTGGATGCCAGGTCTCATGCTCTTGGCAGCAGTGTCTTTTCAGTGTGCTAAGCCTGGTGTCAGGCAGTGCACAGACTTCAGAGATAAAAATTTAATAAACACCTCTTAAGACCGAAGCTGCAAGTTCCGTTCATCTTTCAAACCCTGGCACAGGACTTTGAAAAGGAAAAAAAAAACCTAATTAGGGGGATTCTGAACTCGAAATACAAGAGGTTATGTACAGCTGCAGCACAGCCAGAACAGGCCAATGCCAATGGCACCAGTGGGGGCAGACATTCCCTGGATCCCACAAGCTCAGGCATTAAGTGACTCTAGGCTAGCAGTAAAACAGACTGTAAAAATGAGCAGGGTCTCAAGAGAAGAGGATGTTTATTTTCTTACAAGGTATTGGCTGTTCAAGGAAACAATTGAAGTGTGCATGGCTACAGCAGCAAGGAAAATCAGAATTTTTCATTATATTTATAATGAATTTAATTTCCTGAACCTGGTTTGGGGTTTTTATTTAATTGACTGACAGGCACAATATTAAGTGATGCAATCTTCATACTTCTAAAAGTGAAGGAGTTATGCCAGTTATGCCATACTCTTTACCAGAGGCTGTTTATTAAACATTTCCCATTCATGGAATTTATTTGCCGCATGAAAGCAAATGAAAATGTAAACCTCAAGGGAAGGAAACAAAATGGGTGAGAAAAATGTTACAGTTTCAACTGCCATTAGCAGTATCCTGGAATCTGAGCACTGGACCCATTGCAATGGGAAGGTCTTTAAGCAACTATTTTTAATTTTTAAAAAAAATTATTATTTATTTATTCGTCTTTCTGAGGCTCTATCTACAAAGGTACAAATGAGATCCTGCCTTGAAAGAAGCCTACTCCAAATGACCCTGTTGTCTATAGAAACCCTGTTTGGCTCCTTCCAGGTGGGTGCTGAATGAGAGAGATGAGGCCAAGAAGGAAATGGTGCCTTGCTGTGGAGGCAGCTGTGGAATGATGGAAAGAGCAAGGGCAGGAATGACTCAGAGATCCTTTTACAAACGAGACTTCTCACAGAAGGCAACAGAGTTCTCAGAGATCTGGGTCCTGATCAGATCAGCCAGTCTGTCCCTGCAGAGCTTGCTTAGAATATTTACCAGTAAATTCCTCCTGCAGAATTATCCTGGAGACTCTACAGTGTTAATATTGGTACTTTCCCCCCATGCTTTTCATATCAGAAAATTAAATTCATAAAGCACTTCCATTTTATAATTGCTTAGTATCCTAATTTAGCAATCTGCAAATATCTACAAAGGGTAATATAATCTCCAAATATAGCAAATGGGGTTTGAGTATTTTAATAAAGGCCCATTTTGAGCTAAAACCAGGCAGTTTAGAGCCATGCTGGTCCCTTCTCCTGTGCTATGCACTCAAAAAGATGCTACAGCTATTATAGAAAAAAAAAATAGCAGTGATAAACATCTGTGGCTTATGTTACTGAGGAGTCCTGCAGTGCACTGATCCTCTAAATTATATGCAGGAGCTGTCTCTACTCTTAGGTGACAGTGTCTGGATTTATAGATGTGGCTCTGAGGTCACAGGAAACTTTCTCACTGCTTGTTCCACGATGCTAAAGCTGACTGGGAGAGGAGCAGCCAGGCAGGAGGCTGCTCACACCAGTCCTGACCCAAACCACAGGTGGGGACACTGTGGAAGGAAGATCTTTTCTTCCCTTAAGTCAGACTAGACAACTTCTTCTCACATTCTGGTAGCCTTACATAAAGCCCTTAAAAAAGTCTGACCATCACATAGGAATTAAAGCTCTTTGGGATGCACACCACATTTTCTCATTTACNAGGTGCATTTTAGAAATGATTTTAGTCCTATCCTATCAGCTTGACTAGGCTTTGATCTTCATGGTGGGTTTGAATGTTACAGCAGCACAAACAGAAAATGACAACAGTCACTGCACAAACACTGAGCAGGCAAGTAGAGGGATGGTAAAGTGAGACCCTGTTACCCATCAGCACAGATGGGAAAAGCCACAACTCCAACTGAAAGAGTTCAATGGTTCTGAGGATCCCGGTAGCTGCTGGATTCACAGAACAAGATGAAAAACCCCAAGCTGAATGGGGCAGGAAAGAGATGCAGCAAGACATCAAAATGAAACAGAAACAGGAGGGAAAGAATTGCACCACTAACCTGGAGCAATGCCAGCAGTGAAACTGAGGGAAGTGGATCTCCCTTAATGAAACCATCATATACAGGCTCCATCCTTCTGCCAGCTTTGCTCCTAAGGAAAGAAGCTTTCTGTTCCTAATGTTCCTGGGAGAAGCTAACCCACAGCTTTCTGGGGATATGAGTGTAAAGACTGAGAATAACTCAAGATTTGTTTTAAAACTTGCATGTGTCACCACAGCCTGGCTGCAGTTTGCAGTAGCAGCTGCACTGGTTTCCCAAATGTTCGGATTTTATCCAGTGATAGAAGAATCCTCACAGAGCCCCAAACTGTAAAACCTTAAAAAAGCCCCATACCCTTAAAATAGCTCCATACCCTTAAAAAAACAGATCTGGGTCTAGAGGGCACTGTTCTGAGCTGGACTGCCATGTTATGGAGAACACACAACCAAGGACAAAGGAGCTGCTGCTGCAGTCATACCCAGCACAAACAGGATATGGCCAGGAGTGTTTTTCACTCTGCCCAGTCTTACCAGGACCTCCTGATGCAGATTGCTCAGGTTTCCATATCTGACATAATCTATGCTCCTCTGTCCCTCCCCATTCTGCTGAAGTTTTGCTTATTTAAATACATTTATTGTGTGCATATGGCAAAATCCATTCAGTATTTTTCATTTTGGAGAGTGTGGGAGGAAAAAGGAGCCAAGAAATAGAGGAGTAGTCTGCTGGGATCTAGTGAAAAGGAGGAATGATAAAGGGAAAGGACAAGCTGATAGACACTAACACACTTGTTTTTATCAGTTTATTGAACTAGATGTATTTTTTACAGACAATATTACAAATATAAAGTAGAAAAGAACTTGATAAGGTATGAACTTACCACAAATCACCCACAAGTCTGAGTGCAGGCTCCTCCTAATCACAGCCAATAGCTTCCAGCATCAGGGCCAAAAGCTAAGAACCCAGAAACCGGAGCGGGGAGTTTTATAAAAAAGTGCCTGCTCCCACATGTGAGCTGGGAGAAGTTGTTCCCGGGTCCCTGATCAACCAGGAGATGCTGTGAGTTACCTGCCCTCTTGCTAAGAGCCAAAACTAGAAAAGCTGCTGGCCAGGCTGGGACAGTCAGGTAGAGCAGAGGGTGTCAGGGAGAAATGAGGCGTCATGAAACAAAAACCTGACAAAAACAGCTTAAATCAGGTAAGGCTGAACAATTCCAGGCTGGAGTTAGGGAGGAGAGCAGCTGGTCTGACAGTGGCTTCAGCAGGTGAAGGTGCACTGAAAGTGCTGTGTGTACTGAGGAATGGGCAGTGACTGCTGCCCTGTCTGCCACGGTAAAATCCACTGCTGCCCTCCAGGGTAAATCTCTTTGCCAGGTTAATTTGAGCATGCAAGCACAGCAGATGAACTCATTGCCAGGGACGGAGGGGTTCATTTTCCTCGGATTTCTAGGCACAAGCTGAGCCCAAGCAGTCACAGAGCTGAGCCCAGACTGAGCTCTGGTCTCTGCATGCTGAGCACCAAGCTCACCTGTGCAAGTGCCCCCAGAGCACCCTCCAGCACTGGGTTTGGCTGTTTTCCAGCTGGAGAGCTGCAATGAGGAATTTTATAGGGATCCCCACCCATCCAATGTGATTCTGTTGCTGACAGCCAAAGACAAGCAGCAGAACACTAAACAAAAGTGAGGAGTGGGCTGAAGAGATGCAATTTTATTTTTTTCTTCTTGAGCCTTAAGCCTAATGTTAAAAATCCAGACCTTTCTCAGAAGGTGGTGACTCTGTGTCAGAAAACTGACTGCACATTTTTAAAACAGCCTTAGTGCCTGCCCACAGGAGGATGCCACAGCTTTCATCACTGTTATCACTTCTCATCCTTCCCACTTATTTCTGCTTTGCAGCCAAGGGAGCGGGTGAATAAATTTGTTCCATTTTCAAACCCAGGCTATGTCATTTTTCTTGCATGTTAGTTCCAAATAGTATTTTCCTTTTTGTGATACCACTATCAATTTCCATCCCAATTCTGAAATCAGAGCAACACAGAGAAGCGCTCTTTGCTGAAGGGAGTGAAGCAACAGAGATGTACAACTCCAATTAAATCATTAAATATAGAAGATCAAACTTATTCTTTCCTCTGTCCCTTCTGAATACAAGGTACCAGATGGAGGATTTGGAGTGTCTAAAGAAAAGTTCTGGTTCAAATGCAGCCCTGGAACAGTTTATGGCATAAAAGAAGTCAGTTGTGCTCTGACACACACAAATGTGGAATTTCAACCTTCTTTTTGCAGATCACTGGGGTTCACCTGGCTATTTTCAAAAGATTCATTAAACCTTAGAAAAATAGCTCAGAAAAGCAAGCAGCATTTGGAGAGAAGGTGTGGAAGAATATGTACAAATCAAATCAAGGGTGTGTACAACCCAAAACAGCTCAACAACTACTTATTAATTCCATTACCTCATTTTTTTTTCACAATTTCTGTAGAGGTAGCAGCTATAAGCAACACCTATATAAATAATATATTTCTATATATTTCTATTATTTATGTCTATTTATTCTGCTTCAGGTTTTTTTGCTTTTGGAAGCGGGCATATTCCTAACCCATGGGACAGCAGCGTGGCAGACATCCAGAGTGAGATCCAGTCAGGATGATTACAGCACATAGCCACAAGCACTGCAGCAGTTGGATACCATAAAGCCATGCAGAGTTAAATTAATCCCTAGCCTGGAAAAAAATGTTCAGTGCAATCAGGAGGTGTAGGGTGGAGTCACTGCCAAATCCTATTCCCCAAGATGCCATTCCCTCCAATTCCAGTGGTTCCACATGACTTTCCTCCACATTCACTCTGCCAGATCAGGGATCAACACTGACTTTTCAGACCTCATCCAGTTCATAGTTTAGCCACAACATGGGTAACAAATTTACTGCCAGGGGCCAACACAGAAGAAGAGATCTCCTTTCTCACCTCGTTCTGTCAAATAAATATCCAGAGGAGATTTCCTGCTGCAGTGTTTTCAGATCAGAGGCCATCAGGAGCAGCTTTTGTGTGGCTGTGGCATATGCTGGAAGCTGCACATAGAGAAACAACCAGAAAAGAAAGCATAACTTCAAAACTAAACATAAAGCATAAAACCAGTTCACCAAGGCAGTGTTGGCTTGGTTTGGCTCTTTATGTGTTGTTGGGGTGACTTTAATAAATATTTGTCAAGAGTGACATGTAAACCTTCCACCACAAATGGAAATTACATTTTTTAAAAACTAAATCTGTGATTTTACTCTCTGAAATTAAGCTGCTATGTCAGATTTCTCACTGGGCTAAAACCCATCCTTTGAAGAAAAAGTTGTGCTATAAGGACCTTCACCAACAGAATTAGTTTTTCTCTGAAGCTACATGGCCCATAAAACTAAAACCAGTTTCAGTTCAAATCTGTATCACATGTACATGTTATGTGTTTTAGAGATGGCAAATTCAGGAAGTCCTTTTGTGGTTGAGAGAGAATCCTTTTGTGGGGTGTGGCTCAGCTCAGTCTCTTTCAGTCGCTCTGGGGCTCGGACCCAGGGTCCAGGTCACAGAGCAGCTTGGGGGGTGGTGGGGGGTCCCCAGGCAACTGTCCTGGTTTTCTGGGCCAGAGAGAAGCCCAACAGTTCCAGAATAAAATGCAGTCCTGGAAAAACCTTTCTTATCATAGTTAATGAGGTAAAGGAGCAAACAAAGCAAGGAAAACTCCCCATTTCTCTCTCTCTCTCTCTCTCTCTCTCTGCAGCAGAGAACTGAGAGAGCACTGTCATGAGTTTGGAGAAAGCTGAACTCCTATCTCTATGTTCTGAATACAGGGCGAAAAAATTCCACTGCTCTTCCCCTTCTCTCTCTCTCTCTGGGCCTAGCTTAAAGCTACAAGACCCATTTCTGAGCCAAAAGATGGATTATGGGGATGTCAGCATCATAGAGTCACCCCAGGACAACCTGAAATATGGACTGCCAACCTTCTTAGACCTCGATGAGTTTATTTGCTTTTGAACAGCAAAGTTGGGTGTTCTGTTATGTCATTTGTTAACTGGAACTCTTCCCTACAAGTCCCCTTCTCAAATGTAGGGTGCAGCCACCAGCACAGCCACCGGCTGTGTTCACCTTACAACACCCCTGATTATCACTCACCAACAACTTTCTCAGGTAACCAGGTCTAACAACATCTAATTCAGGTAACCCCCAGGTCTGGGGCTGTCACCACAGTCAGTATTAAGGAAAAAGGCTTTTCTTGAACTATTACTAAGCGTTTGTCTGAGTGCTAGTGCAATATTAAATGTGGGCCTCAAGAGAAATCCTCTTTAACAGCCTGCCTGAAGGTGCACTGTGTAAACTGTGTAAACTTCTCTGGATTTTCATTACCTCCATAAGAGACTGACCTTTCATTACCAAGCAGGTGTTTGCTACTTATAACACTGTTGGAAACAAATGTAAAAGAAAAAAAAAAAAAAAAAAAAAAAAAAAAAAAAAAAAAAAAAAAAAAAGCTGGAGAATTTCAGAAAAAACTGCACTGAGTTCTAATGAAGTTAAATTAATCAAAGTCACTGTTTTCCTTAACACAGCTTGTGCCTGTCTGTTTAAACCAGTTGCCTTCTGGAACAGGGTAAAGAAGGCAGAGTCAGAGCCACCTCTCAGTGTGCAGGTAAAGGACAGGAATCCAGAGGCACAAGGTAGAACAAGGGAACTTTTTTCCACCTCGGGCTGGTCATACTGGAGCAGGGCTCCAGAGCAACAGAGGAATCTCCAGCCTTGGGTATTCAGAGTTCACCTGGACAAGGTCTTGAGCAACCTGATGTATCAGGACTGCTCTAAGCAAGGGGTCGGACAAGGAGCCTCCAGAAGTGTCTTCCCACCTCAATTATACTTTAGTTCTACAATTTTATTAGAGTTAGGGAAAAAAAATTACCAAGAAAGAACATATTGACTCCTTCATTCCCTCCTCCCAAGATGCACCTGAAACTAGGCATTGGAAATGGACTGCTTCCTTCCAGAACAGGTTTGAGTCAAGCTGTGATGTCTTTTTCTCTGGTCCTAGAACCACAAGCCAGACATAGTTAGGGGGATAAAAAGGGGTTACCTTTATGTAAGGATCCTTAGATGTGCAATTCGTCAGGCAGAAAATGCCAAAGATGCATACTTTGCATCACACTTACAATNATGTTGCAGGGGGTTATTGTGGCCAAAGTGCAGGACTCGGCACTTGGACTTATTAAACTTCATATGTGACTAGAGTCCCCAGTTAGAAGCATGCCCAGTGAAGTAATCTTCCCCAGCTCTAGCACCTTCTAAATCCTCTCCCCTCAGATGAAGATTGAGATCTGTTTATAAATAATATGTCTCAAAGAGCAAGTTTCAACCTTGACTTCTAAGGAGAACCAAGGCAGAGTAGGGGTCCTGGTACGTGTTTTCATTTTCTGCCTAGGAAAATACTTCTGTGGGGGCTGACAGTGAGTCTGTGAGCAACATGACTGAGTCAGCAGAAGAAGAAGTTGGTAAGATTTGTGTATACCAGTGAAAAGAAGAAGACAAGGTCATTGGCATGAGAACAAACAATTTAAAAGAGACAATTAAAAGATATTTGCAGTTTACAGTTTTGTAGTTAAAGAAACAGAAGTGAATACGTGCCTTTAAATTTTTATAAACGCTCGCCAAATATATTAACATTAATTGCTTTGTACCAATGAACATGATGAACTGTTTTAATTAATTAATAATTTAAGTACATGCTTTGTTTAAAAGTATGTTCTGTATACTCTTTGTTTAGAAATGTATATTAAAAAAGCACACAGCAAAAAAAGAGAAGCTTTTGGTAAGTGACACAGAGTGTCGTGTCCGTCTCTACAGTGACAAATACTGAAGCTAGGTTACAATAAAATGTTTTGGAGACAGACACACTGATGCCTTAAGTTTTAGCCTTCATATTTTTCAGATTCTGTGCTGCCTAAGAGTGTCATTCTGAGCCTCATATTAAGTGCTGGTGAGCTCTCTTCACANAAGCCTCATACTAAGTGCTGGTGAGCTCTCCTCACAGAGTAGGGAGACAAAACAAATCCTTTTCCTGCTGAGGACCAAGGACAACTTTCAGCCCAAAGGCACAAACAACAGTGGGCTGAAGAGAGGAACAAAGATGGGACCTCACAACCTGCAGCTGTAATTGGACAATTAAACCCCAATATGCAAATGGACCAAAACTTATGAAAGTGCGAGACCTTGTGACTGGTCAGCGATTTCATGAACATTCTTAGTCCACCTTGGGTGTAGCCCTGGCCAGGCTCTTGTCCTGCCCAAGGTGGATCCTATTTATTTCAATAAATACCTACTTTATTCTCCAGCTCTGTCCAGTCTCTGACCCAGGTCAGCCTTCCCAAGGCATCAACACGACTGAACACACTGAGTTCGTGCGACAACAGCCAAAGTTTACTGACGGACACCCTCTTTTATAGGGGCTTCAAAATTCCTGCACTTGAACATTTGATTGGTTGGGGTCTTACCACCTCCCAGCTCATTGGCCAATTAGATGCTTTCAGTCTTGGCTGGGATTGGCTGGATTGCCCTGTTTGAGTTGGAGCCAGCCTATCANTCGTGCGACAACAGCCAAAGTTTACTGACGGACACCCTCTTTTATAGGGGCTTCAAAATTCCTGCACTTGAACATTTGATTGGTTGGGGTCTTACCACCTCCCAGCTCATTGGCCAATTAGATGCTTTCAGTCTTGGCTGGGATTGGCTGGATTGCCCTGTTTGAGTTGGAATCCAGCCTATCACTGTCTTACCCTGGGACTTGTTTGCTTCTACTCTTTAACAGGCTAGGCTCCTCAAGCTGGGATCTGTTACAGCCAATTTCATCTGTGCAGCTCACAGACCAGCTGTAGCTGTCACAACAAAAGACTGCAAAGCTACAAATACCTATGTATAAAGAATATAGAGAATATATAAAAGAAAAAGACAAAAATCAAGATAGCATCATTTGAAAAAAAAAACAAAACTATTTTCCACTCATAATGCTCTTATAAAATGTACACAAGTGAGGATGGGGGAAGAAAGGGGGCAGAACAAAGTCAGTATATTGCGAGCATCGAAGTAAGACTGTTGAAATTCAGAGGACAGAAAAGGAAAGAAAATATCTTGGGGGAAAAATCTGGTAGAAATCTGAGAGCAGATTGATATTTTCAAGAAAGCTGTTACAAGACAGCTGTTAAAAGAGAAAAGCTTTCTGGATAGTTTTTATACAAGAAAAAAAAAGATTCCTCCTCTTACATTACTACAGCCAGGGATTAGAGGTGGACAAAATAATCTGTGAAACACCAGCATTTTAAACTGGATCTCAGTGTGAGTTGGGACATTGCTCTTCTCGTAGAGCTGCCTAAGGACCAGCCCAGAAATACCATCAGTTGCCTTTGAGTGCAGAGTAGAGTTTCTCAAGACTTTAAATGCCCCATTCTTTGAAAATAGGCTCCAAAATCCTGTAGATCTTTTATAAGTATTTTAAGGTGCTATTTTATTGTTAGTCCAAAACACCACAAATTAAAATACACTTAAAAATCTGCTCCCATAGACACAAGCCCAAAAACATGATGTAAAGAACACAATACAAAGGAAACAGTAGAACACATCTCTTTGATAAAACATATTCCTTGAGAATAACACTGTCTTTTCAAAGATGAAGGAAGAAGTGCAACAACTACTGAGCTCAAGAACAACTGGGAAAAAGATAAATAAAGAGGGCAACAAGCTTCAGCTTCATTTCAAAATCATTTAAAAACTTTTGCTGTTTCTGGCATGGAGGAACAAGAACTTACTGCTTCTCAAAATAACAGAATGGAAACCAGCTCCAGTCAACATCACATCAGAGATGTTTTTAAACAAAGTAATGGTGGGTTTCTAGCCTAGTTTTCCTGGGTTCTTCCTCCATTTTCTCTTTCAGCAATTTCTTCTTTTTCCCCTCCTCCTGTCATTTTTTGGCATACAAGTGTGAATACAAGCCACTGGCTGGTCTGATGAAATGATAACTCTGAATAATACAGGTACTTTCTACAAACACAATTCCTTTCCTATGCTTTCATTTAAAAAAAAAAAAAAAAATCACTATCTGACAGCAGGAGAATATGCAAGCCTGGTCTTAAACCAGATATGATGGGAAAATAAGACAAACTCCCTCTTTCCTCCCTAGAGTAACTCTGGCACATGGCTGGATAACTCCTTTGGTGAAGGCAATGTGTGCTCACTGTGCAAGAACCACTGCTCACACACTCCAGGTGCAGAGCCTGACAAGCAGAGTCTGCCACATAAAGCCAGCAATAGACCTCAGCTCTCACAGATTTCAGGCANCTGGATAACTCCTTTGGTGAAGGCAATGTGTGCTCACTGTGCAAGAACCACTGCTCACACACTCCAGGTGCAGAGCCTGACAAGCAGAGTCTGTTTGCCACATAAACCCAGCAATAGACCTCAGCTCTCACAGATTTCAGGCACAACAAACAACTCAACATAAAAAAGAAAGCAACTTTCAGGCCAGCAAAAATAATATAGCTCAATCCATCTCCTCTCCCCGTATAGTCTCTCTGAGAACAAACAAACAAAAAATAGCCAGGGAATTGATTTTCTCCTGCTGTTGCTTCTCCAGTGCTATTGTCCTTTTAGTAACACCTCTGGAGACCTGAGCAGCACATTCCTTTTTCAGCAAGACCTCTTCAGAAATCAATAGCACCTATTCAAGGGATTTATAGCATGATTCTGCAAAATCCTTTCACAGCGGCTTGCATTGCTTGTTAGGGAAACTGTGTGCAGCATGATCTGCACAAGAGCTATTCTGAGATTGAGAAAAATAAGTCAGTGAAGGGAGAGTACAACAAGTACCACATAAATATATAATGAATCAATGCAAGATTTTAAGATAACTTTGAGAATGACAGAGGGGGAAAATTCTTCTTTCTTTGGCTTGGGGAAAGGCATTGACGCTTAAAGGTGGGATACCACCGCCACTTTATACGACTGACAACATTGTATTCTTTATCATTTTAAATTCTGTGTCACTGTATCAGAGGAAGGATGAGACAACACTAAGATTTCTGATCAACAGCTATGTGATGCAACTGAAAGGGATGAAACTGGTAATAAAACATTTAACAATTTGCTTCACCAAGGAACTAAACATGAGCCAAGCACAGCAAAACCACAGGTGAGTCCCAGTTAGACCAAGCCTGTTAATCAGCTCCGGTTCTTGGGCCACGTGCAGCACTGGAAAATCTCATCCCCAGAGCAGAGCTGTTCCTGCTCTGCTTTCACAGCACCCACAGCAGCTGCTGTTTAAAGCTCAGAGTGCAGTTGAAGGATTCCACTGTTCTGAGTACAGTGGCTGTTTCAGGTGACATTTCAGATCCATCCAGGTGACACCACAGAACACAGGAACAGAGGCAGGTGCCATTCCCTCATTGCTGTGAAGAAATGTGAAGCTCTGAGCTGGGCCACACCACCCAGCAGGAATTGCTCCAGTGGACAGATTGCTTTGAACAAAAGTTTTCCCTTTTTCCTCAAAACACTTTCCCCCAGAAATCGACCACAGCCAGAGAGTTCACAGAGAACCATTCAGGAAAGTGAAGTTGCAAATAACCTGACATCCAAACCTTTGAAAACCCCAAATTTAGGATTACCTCACAGGGCTAACAGTGTGTTCTCTGCCAGTGGGATTTGTTTTCCCAAATGCAGAGTTTGCTTACAAACCAGACCAGGCAGCAGAGTGTGAGAGCATCCCGACTTTGCCACAGGTTTGTGATGAAGCTGCCCAAGTATTTCCCTATATGATCTTCTTAAAGAGGACTGGAGCATCATTAAGCACAGGGAAAGCCAAACTTCCCACAAATAATCCACAAATAATCCACAAATAATCCACAAATAATCCACAAATAATCAAAGAGATTTCTTCCTACATTTTTCCATTATGGTAAGGACTTCAGGAACACCAGAGAGAGAGAGCAGAGCAAGGCACTGTTGTGATAAATGACTGCTTAATAAATTATATTACTGCTTCCTACTAGAACATTTTACATTTTTAAACCAATTATTATTCCCACTGATGCATGTGCATCACTAAAATGAACAGGTTTAAATCACAGTGCTTAAAAATAACTTGTAAAGGAAACAAGAAAAATGCAGTGGTTTTGGGGTATTGATGTTCTTTAAACTTTTTTTTTTTTTTTTCCCCAGAAAAGACAAGGAGACTAACCTGTCCAACTCTCAGAAAGCTATTTAAAGCCCTGGAGTGTAGGAATGACAGCCCTGTGAGCAGGGAGTTAGCAACAAGGATAAAGGGAATACTGTGCTTCCCTGTCTCCAAGCACCCTGTGCTCTCCTGTAGGTGACTAAACTGCTCAGGGCAAAGCTTTGGCAGAAAAGATGTCAGAGCAACCTCATGCCTCAAAGGTTTTTTAAATGAAAGAAGTCATTCCAAGACATACAACAATGTGAAATATAATATTAAATGAGTTTAAAGACTAACATATCTCAGGAAAATGGAAACTTAAACTCTCACAAAAAA
>VXBB01000858.1:9517-31372 GCA_013399915.1 Illadopsis cleaveri | reverse complement strand
AAAAAAAAAAAAAAAGACAATATAAGCAGAGAGAATGCAAGGCAAGTCATTTTCTCATGATCTTTGTAAACCAAAAGAAGCTTCAGAGCTGCATGAAGGTCTTGATTAAGGCATAGGGAACAAAGTGAAGTGTTGTAGTGAAAAATTACTTTCTTTCTTCTTGTGCTGAGTTATATTAATATCATTTGAAACTCTGCCTCGCTGTGCACAGGCAATGCTGCTTTGACAGAATCAAGCATGCAAATTTATTAGGGGCTTAGTACAATACCAGTCAAAACCAAAGTGACAACTTCTCAGTGACAGTCAGGAGATTCAATTCATTGCTGAGTGCTGGTGAACAATAAAACTACAGCTTGAGGTGGCAGGACAAAATATCCCAAACACCATAGAAACTGATACAGCCTGAATAAAATCATTGAACAAATTACTGAAGAAGAGATCTGAAGGGTTAGTGAATGCTGACAGTGTTGAGAACACTTGGATCAGCAAAGTGCTTTACTGATGACCAAAGGAATTCTGATCTTAGATGGTTCTGTGAACTCAGGAAATTATCAGTGTTCTGACCCAGGCATTGGTTTCCTCCACTTCTAGCAATGGGTGGGAAAGGAAAACCTGCTAGTAGACATATCCAAATTCTGAAGGCCCTCCTTGAATGAAGAGCAGCAAACCCAGGCCCCGTCAGCTTTGCATTCTCAAATCCTGGATTCATGTGATGGGTCCAGCACTTGGAAAATGGATGGGCTGAGACATGGCTGTGCCCTGTCCCTGTGACCATTGACTGGTAAATGTAGGGGAAAGGGTCCCTCACAGGGCTCCACAGGGGTCACTCATGGCCTTGAATCCCTGTTAAAGGCAGCTCTGAAACATGTCCTGGGTATTGACCCCATGCTCAGCCCAGAGGCTCAGTGTTTTCATACCCCCAGCCCCAGAAATGCTGGAGATAGAAGAGAGTAATCTGGCTAAATACTCTCCTAAGAGATAGGGGACAAGTTCCAGGGACAATGTTAAGCTGGGTGCTGATAATAAATACATCTTTTGTAAACTCGACAGAAAACACCTTTCCAAAACTTGAACTGAAGCAGTGACAGCCAGTGTAGGGATGCAGTGCCAAGGGGAAATCCACTGCAGAGCTTTGACATTCTTACTGGAGAACATCTGCTTCCATGGGATGGTTCACTTTGAGACATGGCAACAAAAATCCCAACAAACCTCTTTTCAGGCCCCTCACAACCCTGACACCAAACCTAACTAGTCAGGAGCAAAACACAGACATCATTCTCTTCTTCAGCAAAGCACACCACATTTATCAGATACTGACAGCTATGTTGCCCTCCTGGATTTGTTTTGTAAAATCTTTGTAATTTTTTGTAAAATCTTACCTTTTAGGATTGCACCAAACACAAAGCATTAACAGTACCCGGCAGGTCTACAAAATACTTTTTTTTTTTTCCTAAAGAATTCAAGATTGCAAATGTATTATAAAACAATCAGAATTTATTCATAAGTATTATAGTTATTCCAAGATTGTTTTCAAGCAGAAGAGAGCATGTTGTCAGGCTCTCTTTAAAATACTCAGTTAATATTTAATTGTTCACGAGAAAGAACCAAAACCTGTCAGTTAACTGGAGTTCCTCAGAGACACTTGGGTGCTGGAATCATCAGACCATTTTTGATGCCTGAAGAGCTGATGGGTTATTATGTCATTTCTCAGGTGAAATGCTAAATCTAGAGGATGTCTTTTCCCTCCTCAGCTACCTCACCTCTTGTACAACCATGGCAGGTTGCAAGCATTCTACATTGCCAAAACAAACCAAACAAAGCCTAAACAATTTTTTACACAATGCACTTTATAGAATCACAGAATCACAGAACGTGTAGGTTGGAAGAGACCTTCAAGATCATCGAGTCCAACCCATGCTCCAACACCTCAACTAGATCATGGTATCAAGTGCCACATCCAGTCTTTTTTAAACACATCCAGGGATGGTGACTCCACCATCTCCCCGGGCAGACTATTCCAGTATTTAATCACTCTTTCAGTGAAAAACTTCTTCCTAATATCCAACCTGTATTTCCCCTGATGCCGCTTGAGACTGTGTCCTCTTGTTCTGTCAGTTGCTGCCTGGAGAAAGAGACCAACCCCCAGCTGTCTACAACCACCCCTCAGGAAGTTATAGCACTTTACTAAGTGCTTAAAACATTTTTTTTTTATAAAAAGCTGCTGCTAAAATACTGTGATGAGCAAAGCATGCCCAAGATCTGTTGACTTGGCTCTAAAAATAAGTGAATTCTGTGTCAAAGCTTGTGTTGGCACAGTGCATCAACTGTGGAAATAGGAACATTTCCTAATTTTTAACCTTCACCTTAATTATTTAACCAAAATTTAATGTATACATCATGAAGAAAATATCTTACACTAATCATTGTTCTCTTCTCCTCTTTTTTCAGTGTTCTCACTGTGATCTTGAAGGTCTTTTCCAACCTCAACAATACTATGGTACTCAGCAGTCTTGGTATTAACTAACTCAAGAGGACAGTACTGAGGAGGACAAGTGAATAATTAAAACAACAACCAACAGAAAAAGCAATATATGATATGATAAAGGATTTGAGATATTTGGCATATTTTCTGGAAGAATTTAAGCCTTAATTGGTAAAAGACTCTTCAATTTTAAAAGTCACATGAACTCACACAGCTCCTTTAGGTTTGTGTGAAGATGAAAGTCCCATTTCCAAAAATAAAGTAAACCCTTTTCATTTTCCAATCCAAGTATTCCCTTCCTTTATGAACATTTCAGAGAGCTTTGGGTCCAAGGACACACTGAACTGCTACCCAAGAAAGATGGGATCAAATGTGTCTCTGATAGATTGTCTGCCTTAAATAAAAACCATTTACCAACTACCTAAAANTACTGACAGCTATGTTGCCCTCCTGGATTTGTTTTGTAAAATCTTTGTAATTTTTTGTAAAATCTTACCTTTTAGGATTGCACCAAACACAAAGCATTAACAGTACCCGGCAGGTCTACAAAATACTTTTTTTTTTTTCCTAAAGAATTCAAGATTGCAAATGTATTATAAAACAATCAGAATTTATTCATAAGTATTATAGTTATTCCAAGATTGTTTTCAAGCAGAAGAGAGCATGTTGTCAGGCTCTCTTTAAAATACTCAGTTAATATTTAATTGTTCACGAGAAAGAACCAAAACCTGTCAGTTAACTGGAGTTCCTCAGAGACACTTGGGTGCTGGAATCATCAGACCATTTTTGATGCCTGAAGAGCTGATGGGTTATTATGTCATTTCTCAGGTGAAATGCTAAATCTAGAGGATGTCTTTTCCCTCCTCAGCTACCTCACCTCTTGTACAACCATGGCAGGTTGCAAGCATTCTACATTGCCAAAACAAACCAAACAAAGCCTAAACAATTTTTTACACAATGCACTTTACAGAATCTCAGAATGTGTAGGTTGGAAGACACCTTCAGATCACTGAGTCCAACCCAGCCCTGACACCTCAACTAGATCATGGTATCAAGTGCCACATCCAGTCTCTTTTTAAACACATCCAGAGATGGTGACTCCACCACCTCCCTGGGCAGACTATTCCAGTATTTAATCACTCTTTCAGTGAAAAACTTCTTCCTAATATCCAACCTGTATTTCCCCTGATGCCGCTTGAGACTGTGTCCTCTTGTTCTGTCAGTTGCTGCCTGGAGAAAGAGACCAACCCCCAGCTGTCTACAACCACCCCTCAGGAAGTTATAGCACTTTACTAAGTGCTTAAAACATTTTTTTTTTATAAAAAGCTGCTGCTAAAATACTGTGATGAGCAAAGCATGCCCAAGATCTGTTGACTTGGCTCTAAAAATAAGTGAATTCTGTGTCAAAGCTTGTGTTGGCACAGTGCATCAACTGTGGGAATAGGAATATTTGCTAGTTTTTAACCTTCACCTTAATTATCTAACCAAAATTTAATGTATACATCATGAAGAAAATATCTTACACTAATCATTGTTCTCTTCTCCTCTTTTTTCAGTGTTCTCACTGTGATCTTGAAGGTCTTTTCCAACCTCAACAATACTATGGTACTCAGCAGTCTTGGTATTAACTAACTCAAGAGGACAGTACTGAGGAGGACAAGTGAATAATTAAAACAACAACCAACAGAAAAAGCAATATATGATATGATAAAGGATTTGAGATATTTGGCATATTTTCTGGAAGAATTTAAGCCTTAATTGGTAAAAGACTCTTCAATTTTAAAAGTCACATGAACTCACACAGCTCCTTTAGGTTTGTGTGAAGATGAAAGTCCCATTTCCAAAAATAAAGTAAACCCTTTTCATTTTCCAATCCAAGTATTCCCTTCCTTTATGAACATTTCAGAGAGCTTTGGGTCCAAGGACACACTGAACTGCTACCCAAGAAAGATGGGATCAAATGTGTCTCTGATAGATTGTCTGCCTTAAATAAAAACCATTTACCAACTACCTAAAAATTAAGACAAGTTCTGCAATTAAAGCAACCACGTCTCTTTGAACTATGCTTTCATTAGCTTTGATGAGTTTGCTCTAGAAGCTACAGCCATTACACTTGGCTTAATGTGTTTTAGCAAGAAAAAAAAGCCTCATCACTTTTCCACGGGTGTTTAATTTAATTTTGATCAATTGCCTTTACAAATGTCTGTTAGCAGAGTTCCTGTTAGCAACAACCACACAAACTCCCTTTCCTCTTCAGACAGGGAACTTCCTGGTAAGCTGGGATCAGGAAAGAACCAAAATCTGCCTCAATAGTTCTCAGAAATTACTTTGCCCCTGTGCACAATCCACGTTTTAGAAGACATGCAGTGATATGTCTTCAGTGTAATTTAGGGAAAACAGAAAAAAAAAAAAGAATACAAGGACTCTTATTTTGGAAATAGGAATTTTCAATGGAATTTGCCTTTTAAATGAAGGTTTGGTGCCTTCAATGGAATTCATAAATTGAAAGGAAGCTGCTATTCCAAGCTTAGCCCCAGCACTGAGGATTGTACATATGGGTCAAGTAGGAGAAACATCCACTACTGTAATTAGGAACAATAGGTTTTACAACTTAATGCCTTTTTTCACCAGTTCATTTGTTCAACTTTAATAGTTTATTATACCTTTAATTGTAACAGTTATTCCCATACAACTTTAACTTCAGAAAATTATCCTCTGTGATGGGTGACTGAAATATTTAGTCACAGAGAAAACACTGGCTGAATGAGATTTGGGAATTTATTGCTGCGTAAATGAGGTCATGAAAGCCTCAAGAGCTCCCTGCAGGATAACTTTATAGTAGAATTGCAGTTTTGGAATATACATGCGGGTGATAATTCTGAAGCCACAGAACATTAGACCCAAAACACTGACATGGGATTGTGATGGCAGAAGCTGGTGAATTTACTGGAAGATAAACAGAAATAAACTGCATGAAGATTGGTGTAATTACTCAAGATATCAAGAGAACATATTTTTGAAAAACATTGTTATGGAAATGTTTATCTTAATGTGTATATTTATAAAGGAACATTTGAACAGCCTCCTTCAGACACCAATTTTTAATACAATAAAGCTTCAGAGTTGCTTTTCCATCTCTGAAATCAAGATGAAGCACAGGTAGTGATCCCACATAAAGCATGAACTCACTGTTATAAAAATGTTCTGCTTTTGCCATTGCTGAAGAGTCACAGGAGTTGATCTCTAGGCTAATAAATCTCAGCACAAGAAATGCATGCAGCAAGCTACAGAATGGATCTGGAGTTGTGGGCTATGCCAAACACAGAGCACTCCAGACAGGCTCCTAGTGGTACTTTACATGGAGAAGAATATCCCTGTAACACCCCATTTCCTCCACTGCAGGTAGCATTGCTTCTGAGACTCCAGGAGCCTGGAGGAACAGTTCCCAAAGCTACAAAGGACTTTCCAGGCAGAGCAGCTCAGCCTCTTCGTATGCCAACATGTATTTTTTCCCTTCCATCAATATGATAACCCTTGATCACATGATTATTTACACTTGCCAGGAAAAACACACAAACCTTCACTGTGAAGCTTCCTTGACCTTATGGAATCTCTGTCACCTCTGTGGTGGTCAAGAAGGAATGGGCCCCAGCTTCATAAAGCCTCTGCAGGGAAAGTTCACCTTATTGCCTGTCCTTAGGCCTCAAATGCCAACAAAATTTACCTTTCAACCCCACCCAGACATGTCTGTGACAACTTCTGCATCATCCTAATCAAATCACACTCCACGAAGACAAAGGTGATTGACTCTTTCCAAATCAAATCCAGGCAGTGTTCCCTTTCACTTGGTGAGCTCCTACTCCTTCCAAATGGGGTAACATCTCAAAAACAAAAACAAAAACAAAAACAGAAACAAAAACAAAAAACCAACCAACCAAACAAACAAAAAACAACACAGAGAAAGATCTAGAAATAAAGGATAAAAGCAATATGGATAAGGAAGAATTGAGAGAATAAAAGGAATGGCAGCAGACAACAAGGCACAAGTGTGTATCAGTTCCAAGCTCCACGTTCTGACAGGGCAGGAGCTCACTCCTGAGCTCCTGATAACCTGCTCAGTCTCTCTCTCTCTCTCATAAATGTTTTCTGGTGTTCATTTGTGCAAGCACACCAAAGGGGCAGTCCACACTGCCCTGTGAGAGCAGGCAAACACTCAGTGGCCTCAGAAGGACTCAGTGCCCTTCGAAAGCAGCACAGCAACAAATGCTGGGTGACAGGAAGGAATTAATACAGTCTTGAACTGCCTGGAGTAAGTCAAGGACTATGAGGAGAAAACTAAGGGAGCTCTAAATGCTGTCTTCAGCTCCCCAGTCAAGCAGATGGAGGAAGATCTCCCTCAGGGTGAGGCAGGGGATTAATTGCAGAAAAGGAATTTGTGCATTATGTTTGAGCATAAGTGAGAAAAAAAAACCCTCCAGTGGGGGCACAGGGACTCCAGGGTCATAGAGGATTATCCAACACTGGAAGTACTCAAAACTCATCTGGACAAAGCCCAGAACAAGCCAGTCTACATTTGAAATTAGCTGTGCTCTGAGAAAGGGAATGAACTCCATTATCCTCAGAGACCACTTAGATTGTGTGACCTGACTGAGATGCTTTGGACCTCTGATGGAGGGCTGCCCCCAGTGCTTTCTATGTGCTGCTTGCTAGTGGATTCAGAGGGAACACACTCATTTTTTCAGGACAAACAAAATGGTCTTTCCTGAATCACCATCAGGTTTGCACATCTTCTCTCTCCCATCTCTCCTTCCTCCTTCTCTCTCATGCACACAGTAAGGAAATGAGTTTGTCTCTCAACATCTAGATGGTTTTTGTGCTCTGGAAGGAGGTAATTCCAATGGATTACTCTAATTCTTTGTCTCATTCTAGTAGAAAGAAATGCAGTTGCAATAAGGACCTGTTCATGTGCCCATTAGCCAAGATACACAAGGTCACTGAATGAAGTAAACCAGTGACTGAGGGACAAAAACTCTGTATTCTGCTGCTGCTGTTTCCTTGCTTGCAAATGAGTCAGCAAAGATGACCAATTATTTTTATGTGAAATCAATGACAATCTCCTAACCGGCAATAAAAATTTCACAAAAGAATATGAGACACTAATACAGGATAAGAGAGATCCTGAGAACACACTTGATCCAAATCTCAGTCATGCAAAGGACGTTTTAGCTACCAAATGACCTGAAAGCTAGACTCCATGCCTTCAACCAGCCAAGGGGGGATAAGTTCTCACCCTTGTGTTGCTGCAGACTGGCTGCCACATCTTCAGCTGCTGCTGAATGTGCTGAAGCAAATTCCATGGAACTCCAGATCTTTTAATGCCCACCAATGTAGAAGCAATTCTGGCAATCCCCAGATTTTCCAGAAATACAAAGTTGACACTGAAATAAAATGCTTTGTAACTATTTCTTTATCAGGAAAATCCCAAATTATATTCTAAAGGACAAAATGAGGTAATCTTACTAGTTCAGTGGCATCTTTCTTTCTTTCTTTCTTTCTTTCTTTCTTTCTTTCTTTCTTTGTTTCTTTCTTTCTTTCTTTCTTTCTTTCTTTCTTTCTCATTTTTTCACTTCCAATTAAGAGTTTCCTGAAAAATCTACAAATCCTGTAAGTCCAACAAAAAAAACATAAAGGACTTTTCAGTCTATAAGCCAAATATGGTTATGGTCAGTTTATCTCCTTCTAGGCATCTTACACAGGAAGAGATACATGATATTAAAGACAAAAGCTGAAAATTGAAACTTCAGGGAGGCCAGTTTTTAATGCTATTTGTAATTAGCCCGAGCTGCTCACTGACTTAAAGGATCCGTGAGGTCAACAGCTTTGCCAGACCTAAAAGGAGGATTAACCATTCATACAGGCACTAAGAATTTCCGTGGTTCTTCTGACATCATTATAATTTAAAAAATATGTTTGTCCTTGTGTTTTGGGTATGACATAGCCACTTACTGCCAAGGGTTGCGAAGGAGCTTGATGGCCCTGAACACCACAGATACTGAACTCATGGCCCAACTTTTTCTCTTAATTCCAGTACCAGAACACACCATCTTTCTGCCCTCCGTGAAGTTTATTTCTGTGAGAGTTTACCTTAAGGGGNTTAATTTCAAAATTATAATAATTCAGAGGGAGGGAGTTTACATTCTCCATTCCAAGGGAGGCTCCTGCCTTCCTTAGCAGACATCTGTCCTTCCAAACCAGGACACATGGGTTGTAAGAGGGCTTGGGAGTATAAGAAAGAGACACCAACAGCAGGCTAAGGGGAAAAGGCACATGCAAATTACCCAAATGATTGTGTGCACCCAGATAGAGTAAGGTGACAATTAGCACTGACAAAGTCTTTCTAACTTGTTTTCAAAAAAGGCAGGTTACAAAAGTGACATGGAAGCCTTACCAAGGACACCAGAGGATCAGGCTGTTATTCACACCACAAGACAGAGTAAGAGGCTTTCCCAAATAAACCAACAACAGATATCCCATGGGTGAACTGAATTAACATAACCTTCAAATTCTTGGAATACATTAAAGACATCTAGGAGGTAACAAAAAGGAAATTGAAAATGAAAATTGAGCTGTAGCACAAGGAGACAGGCATTTATCACTCATATAGAACAATAATGTGATGTCTTTCAAGTCAGGAGAAAAAGTAGAAAATACATTTTGCACAATTAGCAGTGAATATCACCACACTGGCATTCATACAGCACAAAAAAAAAGATAACTTCCATACTCAGCAGTACAAAAAAGAGAATAAACCTAAAACTAATACCTCATTCTTCTAACATCCAAGACGACTTACATATTTCCCTAGACCTGCATCTGCCTGACAGTGGGGAGATTTCAGCACAAAGGCTGATCACATTTACTAAAAGGAAAACAACAGCTAAAACCAAAGAAAAAGAACCATGGCAAAACTAGTCTTGTTTCTTAAGTCAGAAGAGTGACATTAAATCTCCTCACTGGGGAAACACACTTCTTCTCAAATAAAATCACCTGAGATTGAATGAGACTGAAATAGCTGGGCGTGGGGAGAAAGGCTCACATGCTGTTCAGCATGACATGCACACGTGCTCTCCTTGGATCTGACCCCAGTTTTGGTGTAAATAGCAATTTTGGGGTGTTCCAGCTGCTGAGGCTGCCCACAAGAAGGGCCAGGAAGCCCTTTGGTCCTTTCTGGGGCTGGGCTGGGGAGGAAATTAAATGAGAAACTCTTACATGGCTTTGAGGTGATTCCCAAGTTACAGCTTAAAACATGAAACAAAAATGGCATCCAGCTTAGCAAGAAATAACCAGCATGAACAAACAAACTTAAAATGAACACCAGCAGCATCATCTCCAGATACACATTGGAAAGCAAACGAATTCAAGGCAGGAGTCAGTCTGTCAGTCTACACATCTCCTTGCTGATGTAAAATGCCAGATTTTGCCAACAAATAACGGCATCTGTTACAAAGGCAGGCAACACACAGAAATTCACCATGAAAATTTTCCTTACAGCATGACTATACAGTGCCCGTGGCCCGGCCTGAAGTCCTGTTGAGTCTGCCAGCCCTTCCCTTTTGGACAGAGCAGCTCCCCCTGTGCAGATCCCTGCCCTGAGACAGAGGGAAGGGAGAGCAAACTCACTATTTGTGGCATTTATAAAGAGGTTTACAAAGTACCTGTTAAATACTTTTAGCATTGTGCTACAGTTGACTTTATGTGTGTCACAGCTGCTGCCTGAGGCTCTCCCACAGCTGCTGGCTGAATCCACATGGCCAGGGACTCCCTGGAACAGAGGGAAAGGGCAGAATCAGAGAACAGGGCAGTGCTGGGTAGGTCAAAAATGGAGGTAGGAAGAAAATCGATGACTCTGAAATTATATTCCATTACTCCATTTGAACCTAAAATCTGAGCTATGCTCAGATTTAAAATATAAATAAATTCTTCTAAGAAATCAAATTATAGGATCATAGTCCTACAACCCCAGAGAGTTTGGGTTGGAAGGGATGTTCAGGACCATTTTCTTCCCACCCCCTGCCATGGGCAGGGACACCTTCCACTATCCCAGGCTGCTCCAAGCCCCAAAGTCGAGCCTGGTCTTAGACACTGCCAGGGATCCAGGGGCAGCCACAGCTGCTCTGGGCACCCTGTGCCAGGGCCTGCCCACCCTCCCAGGGAGCAATTCCTGCCCAATATCCCATCCAGCCCTGCCCTCGGGCAGGGGGGAGCCATTCCCTGTGTCCTGGCACTGCATTCCTTTACTGTAAACAGTCTCTCTCCATCTTTCTTGCAGGCTCCCTTAAGGTATGTGATTATTATTTATGCCTGAACAGTCAAAAAAGATGGAAATCTACTGGAAATAGGTGCAAAACTGAATTTTATCATTGATTCTCAGACCTTCAACAGTCTCTTACCTGTAAGTTGTCTCACAAAAATATAAATAAAAAATACTGGCATGTATGTTAAACCCACAACAAAACCATTTCTATCTAAAAATTTAAATATTAAGATAATCTACCTATTATAGGACAGATACTTCATTCAAATAACTGCACAGATTAAATCTTGAATAGAAATAATATTCTGAAGTTACAAAATGTTTAAAAAGAGGTTACATAGAAATTTTCATTGCAGTTCACCTATCTTCTCTCCAAATGCAGGCAGTATCGAAATATATATCATACAGTTTTAAAATTACCTACTTCCTAAAGATCTTTCTTCTTCAAGTCAAATAATTAGAGGCTAGCTAATCTTCAGAAACAAGAAATACTTCTCCTCCTACATCCCACTACTTAGTCTGGGTAAAAACTGATAATGTTATGTATTTCTATTCCTTTAGTTGTTTTTTCTCAGAACAAAAGGAATTGATCATTCCATAGGTAGTATCAAAAAGCATGTAGGAAGATCTGCAGTATAATACAAGATACACGAGAGTCTGAAGTGGCTGTGAGCAGTAAAAGGGAGATTCTATCTGGGAAAGTGGCAAAATAGGCAACTTATGGTGGTCTTCACCCCTGCTGATGTTAGAATAACTCAGTGTGGGGATCTACATCTCTATCAGCATTTTGGAGACACTGTATAGTCACTGGTATAGGTGGTTTGTTTTGGGGTTTTTTTGTTTTGTTTTCTTTTAAAAGCCAAACAAAACAACAAAAGTTTATCACCCTTGTGAGCTGATTCGAACTCTTGTCTGGGGTTTTTGCATGAACCCACAGGAACTGCAGAACCTGGCACCATTAGCACTTAAAGTCAGTTATAAACTTTAAGTTGTATCAACAGGATAATAACAGGTACAATTTAAATTGTACCTTTAACTTGCATTTACAGGACGATAGAAAATGCTGCTCTACAGAATGCAGCCCCTGCACCACTCCACATTCTACACAAGCCAGAATTTACCCTCAGTCACTGAGTCTGCACTAAAATAAACTTTCCAAAAAGGTTGTTCCACAAATTTACTTCCTTTCAGTTACTGACCTATCTGCAAGGTGGAGCAGGCCTTTTATCAACTGTGTGATCACTTATAGGGTAATTATGAAGTAACCTAAAACTAAATCCTTTGATTTTTTTTTTGCATGCAAGGCACTTCCCCTTTTTGCTCAGCAGAGACTTATGAACTATTGCAAGAAAAATCATTATTATAGTAATTAGGAATTCTCTATGGATTAAAATCTCTGGAACACCCTGTAATCCTTTTGTGAGCTAAACAAGTTTTCATTGTAGTGCATTCATATTTTGACTCTTAGGCAGGAAAACCCTTAATCTCCTTGTGCCCCAGGGATCCATCCTTGTATGCTTAGAATGGGCTCAATCTGTCTAAGCATTTTAAAATGTATTAGGGAATAAAGTAATCTGATCCTAAAGCCAGACTTCACTGTTATTTGCAGTCAGCACTGGCAGGATAAATCCACATACATCCTCCACCAAAGGAAGTGCTCTTGCCTGTCCCCAGAATCAATTACACTGAGTTTGTTTAGGGTTTCTTGGATCACCAGTGAGGCCTGTTACAACATACATTTCCCATTTCCTGCTCCAGCTGTGCAACTCTTCTTCAGGTCTGTTTTCCCACTGTATGGCAAGGGGCAGAGTCTGCTAAGAGAAACTTTGGTGTGGTTGAAAAGTTGAAAGCGTCTTTTTAAATTTACGACATGCCATAGATTGTATGGCAATACTTCACACATGGAGATGCGTGTGGTCACATCACAACCCCCTGGAAAAGAGTGGCAAGGGGAAAGATTGGCCTGGTTGTCCCAACAGACCTTACATTAGATGAAGAATAAAAGCAGAGGAACTTTGGCTTCAAGCAGGATTATTATTCTGGTAATCATGCTTGTTGTTGGAAAACTGTCAAAAGAAGCAGCTTTCCTTGGATTTCTGAGCCAGGCCATTTCCCAATGTCCCTGTGCATGACACTACAGGAATAAAAACACCTTCTGACCATTTCATTTTGTTCTACTGTCTTTTAAGCATTTAGAGAACATGCAAACAAAATGACATTTAACTACTTCCTATGAAGGAGACATTTTTGTTCTCAGGTCCCTGGATGCTGGCACCAGAAGGACTGACCCAGGAAGTCTGTGCAGCACTGGCCATGTGTCTCTTCAGTGGCACTCTGTTGCCTCCTGGTTGAACATTACAAAATTGTGTCAGTGAAACACCTTCAAAAGGACCCCTCCTAGGCCCCACTCTCAGTGTCTCATACACCTGGTGGGATTTTTTGGCTCTCAGCTGAAGCCATACATGTGCATCTGAGGACAGAATTTAAGAGCAGCAGCAGATCAAAAGCACAGGTTTGAGAAGCTTCCTGGGAAGTGATACAAAAGAGAGAGAGTGAAACAAGCCAAACATCATCAGCTGGATACCTTTCTTTATGTGGTGTAAATGCAGAGCAAATCCCCAAACCCACAGGCACCCACGTGGAGAGGGAGGCTTGAGGACTGCAAAGAAAGCTCCTTGAATAATGAGTGCTTAACTGAAATGATAGGAAATGCCAGAGCACATTAAACATTGTTCAGGCGTACAAAGGAAAAGAAGAAATTTAATAAAAACATATTCACATGGATATAAAGCAGTTATACTAGGGAGGTGAATGAGTAGAATATTCAGTGTCTACAAATAAGCCAGGGCTACAGCAGAAAAGCATTTAACTCTTTCCACCTGAAAGAATCACCCCTGCAAACACCATCAATGAAGCAGCTGCAACCAAGAGAAAGGATCTGAAACACCTCTCCCCCAACTCAGCAGAGTTTCTCATACACCTTCCCCCTACACCAGGCTGATTCACCCCAGCAGAACTGTCTCCTTAAAATCTAATAACAAGCCATGATCTCTCAGCCTCCTTCTTAGTTTTCCCAGGGACAAACATCATTTATTGGTGAGTGACAGGTAAATGTAAGAAAATGGTTTTATAAAATACAGAAGGTGCACCAAAACAAATGGTTGAGGTGTCCATTATATTAAATGATAGAGTACTAGTACTGCTTAATAATTCATTTAATAACCAACAGAAATAGTGGTGGCTCAAGTCACATCTATAATTTTTGCTCTTATTACAGTCAGACATTAACTTTAAGTGTACTACACTTAAAGAAGTCCTAACAGGCATTTACATTTTGCCCTGTCACTAATCAATCCTATTTAACTTAAAAAGGCTTTGGAGAATGCTATAATTTGCCTGTGGTGGAGTGGTCAGCCATCTGAACAAAATCCATTAACAATCCGATGAAAAACAAGAGCCTGCAAGTGTTCCCCAGCCATCACTCCAAACTGTACAGCAAGATGTAAAAGCAGCAGTAACACCCTGGAAGGAACAAAAGCTTAATGAAAATACAAACTCTGCCCCAGGTATTACAAGGAAAATTGCAGAATTACAAAGTAGGACAAACACAGAGTGTAAGAAGCATGTTCAAGATCCACTTCAAGCCTCTGCTTTGGTGATATGTGACTTTTGGCATTGAGTAAAACCAATAACTAATGCAGTACTCATATCACACCGGGATCCCGTGAAAATTTTCATTATAAATGGAAAGGGCCCCAAAACATAATAACTAAAGAGCAATTAAAGTTACTTGATTAACTTATTTTCCATTTACAGCTGCAATTCGTCTCAGAAGCTCAGGGATGTAAGACATGCTCTTGGAAGTTTTATTCCTGGAGAAAGTTGTTAGATAGGCTGTTGCCTCCATCTGTGGTCTTGATGGTGAATTTCTCAACAGGAGTTTTCCAGCTCCCGGGTAATTGTGCTAAAACCCCTTGCTTCCTCTCCTTCATCTCTTGCCTCTGCTTCTTGTCTGCTCTCCCTTTTCTCTCTGACACCTCATGTTTTGTCTCTCAAACAGACTGAGCATCAGGACACAGTAACCACAATGTTCTAGGATTAGGGGTAAGGCAGAGGGTACCCAAGTGTCAGTCAGAAAACACCAATTCAGCCCTGGGCCATGGCCAAGAGGGAAAGCCAGGCTGGACCACAGCACCAACAGAGTAACAAAGAGAAAAACAACAGAACTTCACAGCAGTGAAATGATGCACCAGTTTCTGGTTTATTCAGTGCTTGGATTGGGGAGAAAAAACAGATGCTTCTGATCCTTCTTCACCTTTCAATTTTAATGCTGTCATAGCCATCAGAGTATGAGTACATGGCCATCATGTAAGAGTTGTGTGCAGTAGAATAGACACATCTGTTCCCAGACCAACAGCCAAATGTATTTTCCATGTGAAACTCACATATCTGTCAAAAATACAAGTTCACAAATCATATATTTACAGTTATTCCCTTCTCCCTGTGTTTCCTCTACATACAGAAGTTCTCATGAGGATGTTGTGCAGCATCAAGGGGCTTTGTACCTACCTGGTCATCACCCCTCTTCTATGTGGCACCAACAACAAACTTCCCTGAACTTCTGCAAGGGGCTTAATGCCACCAGATCTATGGAACACCTTCAGTCAGATTTGATGGGACTCTGCTTCCCTCCTAAGGTACACTCTCTGGATGCCAGGATGGCCAAACCACAGCTAGAGGAACTTCCTTAAAAATCAGGTTCTTTACACGGGGTTCTTTGTGATGGTTGAGAGGGTTCCCTGTTTCACTAACCCCAGATTCAGAGGGGCAGTTCAGTGGCTGCACTCCAGCTGGGCAACTCCATCAACACAAGAACCAGTGCAGCAGTGGCCTGACCAGCATGGAGCAAGTTAATCTAAGGGTTTCCCAGTATCTCAAGACAGACAGATACTGATTTTAAAAACACAGCACAAGGGTTTGACCCTTATCCACCTGAAAAGCACAAAATGATTTTCAATCATGTCTTCCAAAACCAACAATATAGCCATTTTATTTTCCACCTTTCCTGAAGAGGTACAGTAAGTCCACCCAAACATGCAGATACAAATACAAGAACTCCTCTTTGCTCACCTCAGCATTCAAACTGCCATACCAAAAGGAGGTTGGAACTTGCTACACTGGCCGTAGATCAGAATTTTTCATATTTTTAGTGAGAACACTGTGAAGTGTTTTCCATGGCCACTTTTCACAAAGCACTGGCTATCATCATCAAGTTTTCATGAAAATAACAAGAAATTGTTTTCCCCTGAGACGCAGCTTTGAATTGCTTTGCACTGTCTCAGTCATGTCCTGTGGGAATTATTGTCTTTTGTGGTTAGAATAATATAGCAGGGGTGTTCAATATGGGTGCCAAAATGTAGGCAATCAAGTAATCAGCCTTATTTTACAAAAGGCTATGTACCAACAGCTCATTTTGAAGTTACTTCTGAAAAATGTGGCAATTTCAGGTCATAGAAATGAAAAAAAGGAGTCAGTTTACTCCCATGGAAACAGAACAGGTCTTTATTTAGCTATGTGCATTTTAACGTTGTAATTGAACGTTGCTATCTGTGGCTGAACATTGCTATCCCCTGGCAAAAAAAGTACTTAAAGCACTATAAAATTTATGTTCCAGAAGTTTTTTTCTTTTTTAACAGGCATTTTAAAGAGGATGCAGTCATTTTAAAGTGTGTCAACTACGCAATCAGTACTACTCAACAGTGGGCTTTTTTAGTTTTAATTTACTTAAAAGGGCAGTTTACCTCGGCTTTACAGATGAAGTACATGTATTTTTCATTTCACTTGTACCAAAGTGACTTTCCAGCTCCTTCATTTCTTTACTTCCACAAGTCCTACTGCAGCAGCCTAATACCAAGCAAGGACCACCGTTGCCTGTGGTTTAAATACATTTAAAAGCCACAAGATTACAGCAGTGAATGTAACCTGCAGTCGCCGTGGCTGGCACACAGGATCCTCTCAGCTGCACAGGACCTTGGCAAGAGACCTTGCAGGAAGTATTTAAGTATTTGATAAATTGTCTGCACAACCCCACTTCCATTCAATCTCGTCTTCTGCTTTTCCAAACAGATTATCAACAGTTTGATAGTGTCCAAATCTACCGAGGGGCTTTGTTGAAAGAATGAGGGTTGCAGTACGGTCCAAGAATATAACTAATATTCAATTAACTCAAAGTGTCCAAGGCAGGGGATATAAAATATGTATGGCACTTGAATGCCTTTACAGCTGCTCCTGCCAGTGCACCAAGTTGTTCTCTGACACTGCAGGGCTCCAAGATCTTGTGCCTGCAAATCCTACTCATAAGACAGAAAGTAGCCACTTAGAATCCTGTCAGGACAGGTTATGACACAGAATTTTCTAAAACAGTATCATCTGGCAATAAAATACTGCCCATTAATTTCCTTCCAGAGACAGAATTCCGTGTATTAAGGTACTACTGGAGGAATAAATCTTCAGAGTTAAGATAAAATAGTAAAAAGCCTTTAGGCATCTCTGCCAGATTCCTCAGCCTCATTAGTTCGTAGGCAATATAAATTTGAAAATAAGATTCCTCTGATAATTTTTTCAATTGTGTATGCTGCAGGTTATGTGAATCATTCAGAGCTTCACAAGCCACAGGGAGAGACAGAGACATAGAGTCCAAAAGCACAACATCTGCTGGTGGCCCAGGTGACTCTGCTTCACCTGCCAGCTTTACACCAGAGCCAGCAGGGCTTACCCAGCTGCCTCTGATCCTTCAACACCCCCCTCCTCTCAGGGAGATAAGGCTCCTAAAGGCTGTGTGTTTTCCTAGATTCTCCCCAAGAACAAAGTGGGAAGGCAGATTGCAGGTGTGGGGGGAGATGGAAACATGCATCAAGCTTCAGCTTCTCACCCAGCACAGATCTGTGGTGAGGAAGGAAGACAGGGGGGCCTCTGGGAATTCTCTTCCTCCTTTAATACCTCCTCCGAAAGCCTCTGCCTGAGCTGCTTCTACAGAATTGCTCAGAGGCTGAGGGAGAAAAGAAAAAAGGCATTGACTGGAAAGGCACTAATGCAAGATCCCCTGTATGATTTGAAACTGGGAGATGGTTTCATCACAAAATAAGGCTCCCTTAGAGAAAGTAGAGCTCTGCCAGAGGAATCCCTAAGACAAGCCTGTTCCTAAGCCTGTTAGGCCATGCCATGAAATACTGCCACTCTGAAAATGGGAGAATTTTTAAGAAGCCCAGCAAACAGACTTTCTATGGTGGCCAGCCTGGCTGTTACTCTCTCTAGCAGCAGAGCCAGCCAAATTAACATTGCAAGCAATGTATTTCTCAGAAGAAGCACTTGGCTCAGAGTATTTTGCTATTCGAAACATATATATACCCTTCACTAAGTTTTTAATGAACATATTTGGGCCAACTCGAGAAAAGCTGAATATTTCTGCCCAGCAACTGCAATTAAAATTCAGTCCATGTGGTTGATGGACGTGCTATCCATTTCTGCTCCCTGATGACAGACAGAGCTCCTGAAGAAACCTATCGGTCAGGCAGGTTTGGAAAATGGGAGCACCTTCTTTGGTTCCAGCCCAGCCACTGATGATCAGAATTTATGGCTTGGAGGCTTTTCCTCAGCTCCAACGCTGACATAACCCAAGCAGGCATTTGTTGGCTGTTGCCATAGTGACAGCAGGCAGGGAATGTTCCAACAGCTCAGTGCTTGGCACAACGTCGCCTCTTTAGCTTGCTAACAAATGTCTAATTAAACATTCATGTTCCCCCAGACATCCAATCCATATGGATGACTGACTTCATAAACACTTGACCCAAATCCTGCTTTGTTTCGTGAGGCAAGAGTGAAATTGGGTACGGGCCTGTGACAGCCCAGCTTTGCTGCTACCAGGCACGGTTCTGATTTGGAAACTAAATGAGCAGCAGGCATGGGATCAGCTCTTCTATCTGCACGTACTACTCGAGTGACATGTGTCTTAGAGTCCTCATGATAGTCACAGCCAGCCACAAAAGGGTGCTGAAACCACCATGAGTCACAGGGAAAATATCTTTTGGGAAGTGTCATAACTTTTCCCTTGACTTTCAATGGAATATCTGTCCCTCACTGATCTCCTGCTCCACAAAAGAGATGAAGATCTTTCATCAAACAGGTGCTGCTTCTCCACTTTGAACAGCTCAAATAAAGATATCCTCCTCATCCTCTTCCTGTTTACTCTCACACAAATCCTCCCACTGCCCCTCCAAGGATTTCACATCCATCTCCTGCCCCATTCCTGTGTACTGCTGCAGCATTCTGTGGGAGAGGGACAAAAGCTTTGGATGACAAAATGGAATGCCAAGTTGCCAAGTACAAGATGATGCCCCTCCCTGTCTCCCAGGCTGGAATGAGGATACCATGCAGGAACTTTGAGGAAGACACATTTCTGGGACACAGCAAGGATGTGTGGCACAGTGGGACAGGATCAGGGGCAGCAGCACAGAGGGAGAACAAAACACCTTCTGGAGATACTAAAACGGGTGCCTCATGGCTTCAGAGGTTGTTGGTGGTGGGGTTTTTGTTCCTTTCTTTTACTTTCAGGATTTCATGTTAGTGATGTATTACCCTGTGCTGGGAGGGGCTCCACAGGCCTTTGCAAGGGCTGAAATGAAACCTTTATTAAGCCACTGCCATGCAAAAAGTGTTCTTTTGGTCTTTTCCACAGTAACAGAACACATACTTTCTATGACCTTATTTCCTACCCAAGCACAAAAGAAGTTTAAGCCACACACAAGAACAGAGCAATTTTTTTTAATGGAAAAATTTATCCTATGTTTTTGCACATTATCCAAGAATAACTCACAGAAGCGAAGATCTATTGGAGATTTCATCTCATTTTCATCTCATCTTGCTTTAAAGACACCTTCTGTCCTTTCCTGCTAGAAGTGATGCCACCAAACCTTAGCTGTGACACTGTGGTGATATCCAGGGCTGCTAAATCCCAAACCCCCACTCAGCAGCACTCTGGGGGTGTTAGGGTCCATGTGTGACAGCAGAATGCCAGAACTCTGTGGATGAATTCCTGTGGAACACCATCTGAGGGACTTTCCTGCCTGGTGCTGTGCTCTCACAGCCTCAGCAGCAGCAGGAGGAACATCTACAAACGTGGCTCATGTGAATACTCACACAATAATCAACATCACAAATGAGAGGCTGAGTTTTTTGTGGTGGCTCTGAAACCAGCATTTATCAAAGTCAACTTCTGTGACTTTCAGTCATCTCTCACAACCCCTGTGAAGCTTTAGGGGAACCTCACTCTCTGTGGGACATAATTGTCCATTTTGGCTTGGGCTTTTCCAGAGAAGACCCAGCACTCAGACAAAGGGTGTCATCCCACTGCCTCCAGCCCAAGCACAGCTCCCAGGAATCCATGGACACTAGTCACATAAGCCATAAAATGATTCACAGCAGCAAAGCATATTGAAAAACTGTGCTTCTGTGGCAGCCTTACACCTAGAGGACTGTAGGGTAGAAGTTTAAAGTACATGCTGTTTTTCCCTTCAAAAGAAATTATTTTTTTCTGAATGGATATAGGATTTGAAATTTTTAATCATGCTAATGTCTGCTGTTATCTGTTAACAGCCTAAACTTTCCCTCTTCCCTCCAGATTGTTTTTGCAAATACACCAACAGAAGGGCTTTGTCTCCTTATATGTGAAACCACGTAACTCTGCCACTTCTGGAAGTGGTTGTAATTAAATTCATTTAGTACAAATTTGTTGAAGAACACCGAATACTTTGCTATCCCTCAACAAGTAAAGCTTCCGTAACTTAAAATAAAAATATGATGCCAAGCCAGGAATGGAGCAACTCAGAGACAAGACTCAAACCGTGGTCAAGTTCTGCCACCAAGAGATTCATAAGTCAGAGAATTAATAAAAACAGCAGCTTTCAGCCATTTGGGGATAGCACAACATGTAGGGATTTTAAAAGCTGAAATTCAGCCACTTCAGTAACTCTAGCAGAATACTAAGTCAGATAAAATTAAGCTTACATATCAGCTCTAGACATATTTTTAAAAATCCGTATTTTTCTGTTGTGTTTTTCTGTCTCAACATGACTTTAAAGATAGGAAAAGTGTGGTTGACTCTAAGCTCACTCCTTCAATGTACATACATGTCCTGCCCACAATTATCTCTGCCAGTTCCATATCCAGTTTTTCCCAAGTGTCATTTCTGACTGGCTCTTCAGACGGTTTCCACACCTGTGCTGGCAGGTGACTCTTTCTTCCCCTTTTCTCACTGAAGGTCAGAGACTCCATTTGAAGAATTTGTAATGAAAAGACATTTGAAGAGTCCACGCTTCTCGCTGCTCCAACATGCTCTCCAGCCTCTTGCTGACAGCTGGTGTTAAAATCCTGAGCTGCCTCTCGTGTCAGGTGATTGAGAGGCAAGGCAGGCTCAACAACCAGAGCAAGGAGACAGAAGCAGTTCTGAAAGCATTAGAAATCCCAGAAAACTCTCAGGAGAGTCTGACTATCAATCAAAAAAAAAAAGAAAACACCAAAAAACCCCAACCAAACAAAAACAAAACAAAACACAACCAAAAGAAAGAAAGAAAGGAAAACAAAAACAAAAACCCAAACCAAACCCAAACAAAACAAACAAACAAAAACCCCAAAACAAACAAACAAAACCCAAAACAAACAAACTAAAACAAAACAAACAAAAAACAAAACACAAAGTTCTGAGACAAGTCTCAAGCTCACTAACAGAAATATCTGAAAAATGCTAACAATCTGCTACCCCATCATCTATGGGCAAACACGGGGTACAGAGCCAGGGGGGTGAATGAGGGTGAGTTTCATGAGACACAATAATTTGGCAAGTGAAATATTACTGAAATTGTGATGAATACCTGTGTCTGCTTCTGGCCTCTTCCTTTCCAGTATTTAGTCAACAATCCCAGTGTGAAGGCTTATGTTTGTTTTTCTCCTGAACCATCCTGAGAATAATCCCAGCAGTGAAATACTTTTTCCATTCCTTCTGCGC
>VXBB01000857.1:86622-101380 GCA_013399915.1 Illadopsis cleaveri | reverse complement strand
GATTCTGTGATTCTGTGTGAATGGGACCTGCCAGATAAAAATGCTGATAATTGTCATTCCGAATAAGGTAAGGGGTTTTTTTTCTCATAAATGAGTGTTGGGGAGCTGACAAGAGAAAAAAAAACGCATCAAAAAGAGGAATTCACATGAGAAGCAGTAGAGAACCTATGCTTCTTTAAGGAGCAGGTCCAGCCACGACGAGCTGAAGTTACCAGAAATAGGTTATGAGAGCTTCTTCGGTAACTATCTTCACTACAGCACAGAGGCCTTCATTTCCTGGCACTTCATAATGATTTCTGAGTGAAAATGCCATGCTCAACATTCAGTGCAGCACAGCTTTAAATATTAGGAACATATTTGTAATCACACAAAATTTCTCATGACATTTCTGTTTTTGATCCACCATATGAGGATATAGTAAATATGGTATATCTGAGACAAGACCCTTACTTGAATCAGATGAATTTGGATCATGAGGAGTTAATCTAATCTCTAATAAAATAACTGAGAAAGCAGCTCTGGGGTGGGCTATGCTCCAAGCCACAGTTTAAGTCACATACCATTTTTGTCCTCAGATAATTAATTTACTAACTGCTAACTTCATCTCTCATCTGTTACTAATCTCTTTTTGAATTTCCTCAGTACATGCTCTGCACATTTAAAATTCATTTGCATAAAGAGCTCTGTTAAAAAAAACCCCAAACTCATTGTTAAAATAGCCCACTATTTTCAAGTGTGTTTCAAACATGGTTACCACACTCAGCTAGATTGTGTGCTTACTTTAAGACAACATATAACTTCAGAAATAAGAAAAAGAGAAGGCGATTGTTAGGAAAGTCAAGGGTATGGAAACTAGATGGGGAAAGTTAGATTGTAAACAGTTATGATGGTATTTTAATATCTTCTGAAAAGGTCATTTATTTTATGGTGTAGAAGACATTTCAAAGTTAACTTATGCCTTAATATGATGGTAAATTCTACCTACAGTGTCTCTTGGTAATTATGTTTAATGAAAATTTGATTATTTGTTGCCATAGTGAGCAGAACCTTTCCTTTTCAAAAGACTGAATTGTTCCTCAGTCTAATAAAGAACAGCATGGCATAGATGGGGGAGAAAAATTCTACTCTTACCGGTCAGGAAGGGAAATAGAATAATTGAAAGAAGATAGATACAAAATGGAAAATGAAGGACGTCTGGGAGTTTGTAGTGTAATGTAACTGCCTGCACATAGTAGTATTGTTATGATTCAATTATTAAGAGATTTCTTTGCCCAAATTAAGGTACAAACAAGACCATATCCTGAAGTCAGTAGTATGGGTTTTTATTTAACAGTAAACGTGAATGAGAGAGGGAGAGAAAGAGTGAGAGAGCAGGAGATAGTCACTACCCCGTGAATCCTGTGGAATCCTGTTGCATCTTTCTTCATCCTGATTGTCTCAGTGGTGGGGTCCCAGAATTGTTCTCCTGGGGTATCACCTTTATACAGCCTAAGTTCTGGGTGTCTGTGGGTTGTAGATGCCATTGCCATAATTTAGGCTGTCATGTGTTTATGCACTTGCTCTTACAAGCCTGTGACTGTTGACTGTGAAGAGCTGAAACCTCACTCCAAATCAATTAAAGGTTTCTGTGAGCAAGGGGAGACTTTTCTGACCTCATTAGGCTTTTTACCGGCTTCAGTAAGAAACTTGGATGCCCCAGTATTAAACTCTAGGTATACAGCTCTGAAGTATGACATTCAGAAACAGCTGTTTGATCCCTAATTATGTACATGGTGAAGGAGGTTCAGTTTATTGTAGATATGAAATTCAGAGAATTATACTTGAATTAAGTATAATTATACCAATCAGTAGAAAACACTAAAAAGAATAGCTAAAATTCTGAACAAGATACATGTATGGATCTCTACAGAAAGATTTATGTATGTGTGTTTACATCCCCACAGTGATTCCTACATGTCTTTGAGTACATTGTGCCATCTTTCCTTTCCCTTCCAGACATGTTGCTGCCGTGTGCTGTGATGAATTCAAGCTTGTCTGTACATGTTAGGTGTACTGTGAGAAGTCCCTCTGGGGATTTAACTTACAGGACATTGAACTTATTAAACCCAACCAGGACTAGGAGGCAGATGAGTACATGAAAAGTTTCAGTCACCCAGGAGAGAAGCACTCTAGTCATGTATCACAGGCTTTGGAGAAAGCATGTACAGCCACACTTACCAAATGTTTACCTTGGATATGTTTTTTTTTTCTTAAAAATCCACTAGTACATCCTGGTGAATTAGATCTTTGAAAGTGTTTTGATATCTTTATTGTTTAATGATCACTTCAGTCCACTTCAGCTGGATGAGAAACTGTAAAACTTAAAGTAGGAGAGAAAAGGTTAAGAATTAGTCATGATAAACTGATAAACCTGTTAGTGTCTTGAAAGCTACTTAATTCCATGCCCAGAACACTGGTCCAATTTTGATAAAAGGCAAGTCTGAATCCTGAAAAACTGCAAAAGCTAGCATTTACCTCTGAAAACATGGCCATAGGAGTGATGATTTCTGGTAGTTATAAAGTATATTAAACTTTGATATATATTGTCAAAGAAATGGAAATGCTATCCTCTTACTTCTAAATCAGGTATCTGAATACTTTTGAGAATCTTTATGCATCTCTGTGCTTCATTTTATGTCTAGAATGGCAATATTATTGCTTGTTTACCTCCAAGACACCCATGTGCATGCACACATACATACACGTTTGCTGTTAAAATTGCACTCTATGATAATAAATGTAATAAAGAAGAAATAGAATATAAGTAATTGAAAATATTTGACATTTTGTGTGTGCTTTTAGAGGAATAAATGTAAAAGGCATGATATATGGTTATGTGGATGAAATTTTTCTCTTTGAGAAATGAGACATAATTACCTGTTAAAAATCAAGTTCAAATCATCTTACAGTTAATGATGTAATATATAAAAATACAAAAATATGCTACACTAATACAAAAAAGTAGAACATAATTTGCTTTTCAGTTTGTTTTCTTTGTAATTACATTTACTGTAATATTTTAAATACACCATCCTGTTGGTCTTTTGTGCTCATTAGGTCTGTTACTTAAGAAATACCTACTTTGCTCAAAATGGGGAAAAAAGTCATAAAACACTGACCACTGCACACTTCTATGAGATAAAACAGCTAAATTTTTCAGCGAGTGCACTGACTATATGACTATATCATAAGCTTGATGTTACGGCAAGTGTATGTTGAAAATGGTTTTTTCAGTTGTGTGAATATAATTGAGAGCTATACTGTCAGGTTAGGAGCAATTATTCTAATAACTGCTCTCAAAGGATTTCAAAACTAACCTGAAATACCTGATTTATTACTATTCACTAAGAACTTTGAAGGATATCCCTGAATACTTTGAGAATTACCTTTAATTACTCTGAGACAAGTTTGGGGTCAAAATAAAATTTAAAATCTCAAGAATTAATAACAACAACAAACCCCAGGCCCAAACAAACAACCAAAAATCTTCTCATAAAACCCCAAAAAACAAGACAAAAAGCCCAAGCACAAACATATTTGAAGATGTATTTTCTTCTTTGGGAAATTACCAGTTCATTGTCTTTGGACATATGCATGGTAATAATGAATAAATCAGAATAGATCATTCATTGTGACCTCTGTTACTTGTTTTGCTACCATATTTTTCTCAATTTCATTATTATAGTCCATCTTCTAAAAAATAAATAAACAGTTTAACATTCTAAACATCATTCCACAAGAGCTATAACCTCCATTTTCATATAAAAACCAGCAACCATCCTAATCCTAATGCCTTTTAAGGGTACAGGTTTCATGTGATGTGATTTGATGTTGGTTCGAGGATGCATAGCAGGATGAGTATATTACCTTTCCAAACAGTACAGTACTTTTTGAGGACTCTGTTATGTTTTTTTTTTACTCTTATATGTGACTGTGGCCTTTTCACCATGGTATTGATTTTTTTTCTCTCAATTTATGTGGTTTTAAGAAACTCCTTCAAATTTTGCCATTAGAGTAACAAGTGCACAAAACTGAACTTGATTTTTGAATGAGTTTACTTAAAGGATTTTAAAAATAGTGGTTTGAAAAAAAATATTGCCCTTCAAACTATTTCCACTTTCTGAATTGTTGTTTATATATGCTAAGAAAGAAATGTCAACAAGAAATTCTGCTGTTTTCTAGTCTTTCACATAGTTGATAGTTCTCGACCTTGTGATCTTTATAAATGCTGAATCCTTATAAGTTAATGTTTAAATAAGGTATACACTTGCTTTTCACCAGCACTGCTAAAGAAACTTGGTAACTAGAGTAGCATCCTCTATTCCTTTGCTTTCCTGAAGATCAGTAAATCTTTTATGAAGAAGATCATATGATGAGGGTAAGAATCCCGGAAGGCTATGTGAGAAGGATGATGAAACCTTTGCATTGAATCTTTTAAGAGAGCTACAAATTTCAGATTTCCAGCAGGCCTCCTGTCACAATGGAGCCCTGTTTGCCATACCATTAATTTCCATCTTCATTGCAGGTTTATGACACTGACCAGATACATCTGTTCTCCTACAAAAATATGTATTTATATTCCTTGAAGAAAAGAAATCAAACACGCAGTAGGGGTGTTTTTAGGGATGTTTCTGTACAGCGGTTACAGAGAACCTCTCTTTTTCTTAGAAACTCATACACAGGGCAACTTCTTCATTAACAGTGCTGATCAGTGAGATGAATGAAATATCCTCTACATTTCCATGCTGAAATAGAAAGGCATTTGCTACTAATGAAGTTTATTTCTAATAATAGAGAGATAAATTAAAAAAGGTTGACTTCTATTTTTATTGATAACTATAATTTAGTCCAATCAGACATACATAAAACACCATAAAGACAATCAGTCAGTGAGCACACTAAAAATGAATCTACTTCCTATGCTTCCAAGACAGTTATTACTTAACACTTGTCATATGGTCAAAAACACACTTATTATTTTTCCCACACACTGTCTTTAGAACAAGTTGTTCAAAATAATAAGATCTAAATTTGGCACATTAAACAAAATTTTCTTGAAGAACTAGGAAAGGCTAATTAGAAAGGAAAGACTGAAAAAAATCTGTTGGAATGTAAAACCCTCACAGAACTCTTGTCTGGTAACAGGATGAGTCTTAGACTCCTATGGTATATGAGTAATGAGAGGAAGACAATTCCACCATCACTTAATTTTAGAGAGTAATCAAAGACCCAGTGAGACATCATAATTTGGCACTGGTACAAGGTAAAACAAACTTGAGGAAGGATTTGTCATTTGGAATCTACTGTGGCGTTGGTTGCCCTTCATCAGCATCAGCTTGAAAGGTTATCTAGGACAGCTTGCAATGGTACACATCATCATTCTCTTTTTTTCTTTGTCTGGAAACTGAGAGTATAATTCTGTAACAATGAACATCAGGCAAACTAATCTAACCTTTTCTACCTCGTATCAGAGTTCAACAATTTCTGCCCAGGCTCTTTTAGAAATACTACCCACAGAAGTTTAATTGTTTAATACCAGTTACTCATTCAAAATTACATGACATTATTTTATCAGAGTGGTGTAGTAACTCACTTAAATCGTACTGTAAATAAAAAAATCCACTAGTGACAGGTTTCAGGAATACGTTCCAACTTTCAGTGCTCCCATAGAGATTATATGACGTCACATATTCCTTCAAGGGAAGACCAGGTGTTAAATGTAGTCCACACCTCAGTTTTTGCTGAATTACTCCCCTTGTCACCAGCATCCCATACTCTTTTTTTTCCTTCATGAAATAATCATGCAGATTGATCCACAGTTGAATGTTTAGGCAAACCTCATCTCCAGTGCTTCAACAGGGTTTTACCTCTGTTTTAAAAGGAATTTGTGCAGCTACTGAGCCCACTATGAGTTGTTACAACTGGCAGGATGGTGAAATGATGCTACCTTCTCGAAGCATGTCCTGAAACCGCTCAGAGCAGGCCACAGGAACAGCCATTTTGGGGCCATGCACACACACACCACAGACAGCTCAGCAGAGGAAACACAGGAAGGGTCTTCCGTGTGGTATGTTCCAGCAGAGGTTTATTTCAGCATGCTGAAGGGATCAGGGACAGAAGACCCCAACCATGAGGTGCTTGGTGGTTAAGTAGGGTCAGGAACCAATGGTCTGAGGGCACAGGGGCAGTACAAAGGGCAAGGCAACCTACAGAGGGGATGATGGATGAACAGTTGGGTGGGCAGGGTTAAGTGACCAATAAGGGAAGCAATTTAAGGTAGATTGGCTGAAGTTCTTCAGGGCACCATGGGGGAAGTCTTTTCTTTCAGCCTAAGCAGGGAAAACTCTATGGTAAATCTTTCCAGGACAAAGCCTGGAAGTTTCCCTGAGGGGATTTTTAGGGTTCCCACAATGAGTGGGACTTACCGTGGGGTTTATTGCTTACTTAGTGAATTTACAACCTCCTACAAGTGGGATTCTCTCCTGGACATAACACAAGTTCAGTCTTTTGTACCTACTAGTTTAGTAGGCTATTCCTCCAGTCTACTGTCCTATTACTTTCAGGTTGTAAAGTTCTTTGTCCATTAAAGCACACCATTTATACTTCTTTGTTCTCAATGGGATCTACTATAAAACTGTATTTCTCAAGACAAGTAGGAAAGCATGGATTCAGACCAGCAATTCAGCTTTTTCGGGATACTCCTTCTACCTTAACTATTTCTAGCTCTGTAACAATGTATTTCCAGCTTTCTGGTTCTCCTGTTGAGGGAGCACTACACAGTAATCTACTTGCTGAGTTTCCTGAACAGATTTTCAAAGTGTCCTTTTGAAACATGCCGTGCCAGTGTTAGAAGAAAAATACCAGCTTAAAATTTGTCTCATCACAACATTCTCACAGGCCATCCTCATCTCAAAGCTCACTGTAATAGCTGTGGGGTTCAAGCCACTTCCCTGGAGGTTTCAATGGATTTGTATGCTGTACCTAATCTCTGCTACTGCTCATGGGATGAAGGAACAAGGGGTCCTGCTGCCTGAGCTTGATCCTGACCACCATCTCTCCCAGCACAGCACTGCATAGCCCATGCAGTGGTCACTTCATTTATGCCTTGTCAAAACTTTTCTGCCAAACACAGATTAACTCCCTGGATGCACTGTCTGGAGGGGTTTTGGCTTTAGTATTTTTGAGTACAATCGAAAGGTATTTTGGCTGGGCTTTAGACATTTTGGTTGGGCTGAAATCCCAGAGCCTGGTGTTTCTTGTCCCCTGTATCCATTTGTGTAACTCAACTGTTCACATTCTTTTGACTAACTCAAGGCAAAGCATTTAAACGAATCCATCCACACAGCAGATTCATCCAGGTGATGTAGCCATTCATCCAGACCAAAACCCCCTGGGTGTCCTTGGCACTGAACAAAGCTTTGTTCCCTTTATAGCAGCCCCTCTCTTCCCTATGTCCTTCCCTCTCCTTGAGGCTTCCTGGCACTCTAGGTGCTCATTGACTACTCACATTGCTCTTTAAACTATCTACTAGTTTTTTATCTTTTGCAAAACGTCTCCACCTTTTCCATCACAAATTGGTGTAGTAGGTAAAATGAGAAAAGCTTTTCATTCTTTTCCATTGTACTTTTGCCTTTTGGACTGTTTTTTGTTTAAAAAACACCACTGAATCATACAACAGATGCAGTTTTACCAGTAATCCACTCTGTTTCAGTGTTTATTCTTTTTCTCCTACCACTCTAGTATCATTTCAATCTAGTCTAAAGGATGTGGAGACAGAGAACATACTAAAAAGAAGTAAACCTCTTTACAGTAAATAAATAGCTAAATTGTAACATTCAAAGGGAATTTACACTGCTTCATTGTATTTCATTTGTGTTTTCATCAAAATGAATACAGAGGACCATACTTTATTATTTTTAATGGAGAAGAACTAAATAATGAAAAAATATTCAGATAATATAGTGTAATTTTTATTACTAGGTTAAAAAAATCCAAATCAAATCCAGTATGGTTTACATTACATGATTTTTGTTCATCTGGATAATTATAGGTAATTTTCTCCCCTCATGTTTTACTATATAACACATTTCCTTTGAGTTGTTTCAGACTACCTTGTTTCTATTTCATCCTAGCAAAATGGTTTCCAGCTTCTTAAGAAAATCTGTTTATTGAATTTGATCACCAACTGCAGTCTGAAAAAATGATACACTGATCTCTGCAAAATTCTAATTGTGTATTTTGGGAACTAATCCTGAGTGGTTACCAAATTATTCATCAACTGGCAAGGTAACTCTGGCAATCTGTGTCAAAATGGGATTGCTCTTTGAGGGATACGTAAATAAGAGTAATACTTGGCTGACTTTAATTGCCACACCTACAAATGTTCTGATTTCGGGTAAGAGCTTTAGTTAGGTGGCATTTTGTGCTGTTTCTTGATTTTCAGAAATATTTTTTAATCATGTGTGGATGCTTTTTTGTTGGATGTGTCATTAGCAAAAGCATTTTTCATGTTTTTATTTATGTGGATTTCAGCTTTTTAATGTAAATGCATGTGTAAGTAAAAAGACTGCTCTCTTCAATAATATGTGATGCTTGGACCCCAAAGCCCTGTAAAAATTATACATAATTGATGCTGTCAGCATCAATGCAGCTTTTAAATAGTATATATCCAATGAATGACATTACATTTATGAGGAATTGGGAATGATGAATGTACACTGCTGCTAATGCATGCTACCATCACAATATCTATTGAAAAGATATGATTCATTGCAGATCTCTTCAAATGCCATGCTGGTCTAAAATAATGCAGACAATGTTTCCCCACAGAAGGAAATAACTTATAAAATTAAATTATACTTCTCAATTTTAGAGCTGCTATTGCAATTTAGATTTGTGTATATATGATTACATAACAAAGTACCACAATTTCTAAAGATAAATAAAAAAAACCAGATAGCTTATCACAGCTTCGGTCTCAGAGTCCTTTAGCAATCACAAATAAATACAGTCAGACTCATAAATCTGTAACTCCCAGATCTGGTTGTATTCTCCCAGATGCTGTTCTTCATTAACATGACATCTTCAGTTTATGTGCAATATAAAGACATCACCCTGAAATGCAAACACAATATTTAGAGTTAGGTAAATGCAGTTTGTGCAATTCACTTATTCCTGAATTCATATCTTAACTTTCATAGTTTACATAGTCACATCTTCACATTTTAAGTATTTTTGGTTTACTGATCTGTAACAAATTGTTCCCACTTAAACTTGAAAAGATATTAGGGATAACTTCAGACTTGCATTTTCTCTGGAGAAAACACATTTTCTCTGACCAGTTCTGCTGTTCTTGGCTTTGCCTGGTCCTCTGCTTTGAAAAGGACAGTTTTGCCTCTCTTCAGTCTGTCTCCTGCTCTGAGAGTTCTTCCACAGCCTTCATGTGGATAATATCACCTGGTATTAGTCTGGTTTTAGCCACCAGACTCTTGTTTTGTTTTAGGCTTCAGAAATGTTTGCTCTATTCCTTCTTCCTCCGCTATATTTTTTCAAGCAACTCTCTTAGTGAAGATACTTGTCACAGGCATTGTTTGGTTTTTAACTACAGTAAAGCAGAATTTAATTCTGTTGTGTGTATTCACACATTAACTATCAATCATTCACATTTTCAGACTGACAAATCAACAATACAAAAAAACCAAAACCAAAACCAACAAACAAGCACCCTTTCCAAAAATATATGACATGAAACTGAGAATTTTTAAATGTTTATTTTCTGCTTTCATTTACTTTATTACTTACTGAGTGTTTTAAAGTAATAACAACATGATTATTTTAGTTTGAAGGTGCTTGTTTATTTATGTTGAATAGTTTATGGTGAGTACAGAACAAAGAAAAAAATTGAGTAGTGTGATGCAAAGTAATCCACTTCATGTTTCTGTTCAAATGAATAATAAATTCCCCAGGGAATACTAATATATTTCTACATCAGTCCATTCTGGTTTAATATATACTCTCTTTTTACAGCTGATTAGAAATAAAGGCACTGAAAATGATATTCAGTGTAATTGGTTCCCCTCTTATTGAAAGAGCAGAGGAATATGCCTACAAAGGCAGCAGCTGAACTTGGTCTAATAGATTTCTCTGGCAGATAATAAAATGAGACACATAGGGGCCTTTCCCCACTGGCATTGGTATTGTGCTATATGAACCTTGACAACTGTTCTCAATTTCAATCATCAAGTCACCTTTTTCATTCCTTAGGAAGTGGACATAAAATGACTTTTCTGAAAAACAGAATAAAATAAAGACTTCATCAAACCAAAATGTTAATGCTTGATAAAATCAAGCCATCAGGAATAAATCTAGCAGGAGCAGGAGAAGGCTGAGAGTTGTTATTACCAATTATACATCCTTTGGATCTGCTGGCATTAATTTATAAAAAACATGTGTATCATATTGTGATCACTAATGGTTACCAATGCTGTGCAACAACTTCTGTAAAAATAGTGAAGTGAAATCCTTTCTCAGTATGATTAAGTCAGTTAGTTTCCTATGGAACAGAAGCTTGTGTTTTCAGGACAGCAAGTAATACTGTCCAAGCATTTATCATATTAACATTGGGCTTACAGTTGTTAGCAGATCATCCTGTTTTTATTTTTTTAACTACAGTTTATCCTTAGAAAATAGCAGCTAATGGCTATCCAGAAGAGACATCCTATTCTGAATATTTGGCCAGCAGCAATGATCCAGATACAGCAAAGATGGAACTCAGAGTTGTGTATGTTCAAACAACTATGACAAAACAGCTTTTTGCCTTGTGAAAGGGTGACATTTTTATGAAAAGTGGTGTCTTATGTTCTATATTAAAGTTGATCCCTCATTGTATTAGAAAAATGCCTTAAGCATCAGCATCAGTGGATCCTCAACATTTTTTTCTAATTAATGCCTATAGAAAAATCACTGCTAGCTTGCCAGAGCACCTACAGAGACATAACCCACTTTTGAAAACTACCCAACCAAACATAATTGCTAATAGTAATACTGTCATTTTTTGCAACATGCTGGATGTTCTACATGGAGACTCACGATATGTTTCATGACTTTGGCATACACCCCATTTTCTGCCACTATTTTTGTTGACATTGGCAGTGAGCTGAGTGTTTAGATCCTTCCTCTTTGCTAAAGTAGAGAGGAGACACACTATAGATTATGTGTCAATTAACCTTTTTTTTGCAGCAGAGAGTAACCTCAGCTGCTTGTTTCCTGGAGGGAATTGGGAAATTCTGGAGGTTGACTTTTCCTAACTCTTCTCCAAACTTAAAAGTAACAGAGAAAAGAAGCATATATTTGAAAATAAATTAGGTATAATCAAAGAAATTATTCAAATAGATGTTGTGTTGTATGAAGTTTCTGTTTGTTTAGGGTTTTTAATACTGGAAATTACTTTATGTGATTATTTCCATAATGTAATTCCCCAACCAATTGAAAGATACTTAGTACAATACTGAGATCTCATTTTTTAAAAAATTAGTATAGCATATATAAATTAATTAAAGTGTTTTCAATGGGTCTTTAAACTGACTTAATTGTCATATTATATTCTTAAATGGAAGTGGGTTTTTTATTGTTCTCAAAAACAAAAGTGTAGAGAAAATAGTTCAAGCAGAAAGAGATTAACAATTAAGCAAATTCTACTCTGGGTCAATATGTCACCTAGAGTCAGAAGTATTTTAAATAAAATTGCTTAGGAAAAAAAGTTTTCTTTTCTTTATTGAGCATTTTATTTATTGACCATATTGACCAAATAGAAACTAATGGATGAAGCCTTGATGTAGTGCATGAACCAGACATTAAATCTGATGAAATAGACATCTGAACACCTATTCCTTCATATGGAAAAGGAGCAAAGCAGAGCATCGTTGGAAGGAATCTTTATAAAAATTTAGACCTCCTAGATTTGCTGCTGAGAAATACATAATTAACTTTCACTCTTCTTCTAGAATGAGTAAAACTTAATTTAATATTCTGCTTCAGAAGTGTAGAATACTTTTGTGCCAGTATTTTACAAGCAGCATTTTCTGAAATCCAAATGCATCACCATTTATCAAGATTATTTTGAAACAGGATATTTACATCCTTTTGCTAGTAGCTGTACAGTGTTTGCATCAGCCTCATAATACTTATGTAAAATCCCCACTGCTCAGAAACTGGGTGTTTCTTTTTCCTTCTGCTGTGGGCAGTGTAGTAGTACAGAATGATTGCTGAGCTTGCTCTGACTTCAGAATCAAGCAGCTCTGCCACTGCATGCAGCCAGGCTTAATTAGCTCTGTTGTGCTGTATTGCTATTTTGATTTTCATATGTGTGAGACAGCTTGTCTCCACATCATCTTTTTGAAGTTTTATGATAATGTATAAGGGAGTTCAAGGTTTATTGCTTTAGAAGAAAAATACAGAAGCTAAAAATGACTGTCCATCTAGTCCTTCAATATTCACTGGGCAATGAGAAGTTACATACTAGCATTAAATATCTAACTGATAAGATACAAATGTACTAATATGCACTAGATTGTGATTTAACCCAATTCTATGCAACTGCCTTAACCATAAATCTCCTGTGTCATTTTTCCTCCTCTTGTTTTGGTCTGCTTTTTGTATGTGTGTGTGGGGGGGTTTGTTTAGGTTTTGTTTGGAGCTTTTTGGTTGCATCTTTAGGTTTGCTTTTTCTCTTTGTCCACCTTTTGTGAGTTCTTGCTTTTGTGGTTATAGAGTTGCAATACACAAGTGAAAGGTTCTCCAGGCTCCAGAGTACTCCAAAGCCTTGCAGCTAGGACTGTCTTTCTCATGAGAAGTATGGATATCTGTGCAATTAAGAGCAAGCTGAGCTACTGTAGTCTGCATTTTTATTGCTGTTCAAACTGTGGAATCAAATTAGATGAGCCATGATCTGTGCAGAATCCTTCATGAGCTATAAAACTGTATAGTTCTCATGAAGTCTTCAGTTTAGAATTAGATGAAAGGTTTCATAGTGGTTTGCAAGATATCTGATAAGTTACCAAGTTATGCAATCCTAAATATTTAGAGCTAAATAACACATATTTTGGTATAAAGGTTTGGACCTAAGAGAATGTCTCCAGTCTTCTCCATCTGCCTGACTGGAACATACCCAGATGTTAATAGAAACATCACAGGTGACTGCAGACTGTCGCCTTACATTGCTCTCTAGACCACTGGGTACTAACTCAGTGTCTTATTCCTAAGTGAACTCTTCCCGTTCCCTCAGGAGCAAAAATTCCTTATATTCAGGTTCCAGGTTCTAGTTTTGTACGCCATAAAACATGCACCCATTTTAATGGCCTGGCAGTTCCCCACTTTGAATTAACTGCAAGTAACCTTAGACATGTGCAGTACACCTGTCTATAAGACCCTAGAATCACTTTTTATTCAGTAAATTTTTTAAAAAAGCACAATTCATCCAACCTACGCAAGATGTTTGCCTCAGTTTAAGAGGAATCATATTTTGAAAGCACTTCTTTTTTCCATTGCCTTTGAAGAAGTTTAGAACAATTTACATTGTGCACAACAGCCTTTAATTGGATGTGCACCATCCTCTGTTTCCATCAAGTAGTAAGAACACCCAGAGGTAAGTATTTACTTGGTGTATGGGACTAGGAGCTATGTAAGACAGGCATGCAGAGGCTAATCAGTGAGGTCAAATAAAAATGTGTTGAATGTGTATTGTGTAATCATAATATGGAAAATCTGAAATATTGCAGACAGCTGTAAAGTGCAGTGACCCTGTATATACTCAAGGCTGAGCAGAGAGGCTTGTGCTATTCAAGTAAGAAAATGGAAAATTACATGGTGATAGGGGGGTTAAATCTTTATATTAAAAAATAGCCCATTACTTTCAGTAGTGTAGCTCAGGCATGAAGTCCACAGAATTAAATTACAGGGCAGGGCATTATTTATTATTAGAACAAAGCACCACAATAAGAGTTGACACAAAATTACCCAAGTAAACATACCAATGTCCTGTATTGGATGGATCATGTCAACATGGGCAGTATTCTGGCACTGGAGAAAAGGAGATATAATGTATTTAATTCAGTCCGTTAAATAATCTTTTCTTCCTTTTTCAGAGCTTTTGTTTTAAAATTACATATTTCATTACAGTTTTCAATTTCCTCTCATTTATCTAATTTAACAAAAGAGGTTAGGAGAGGTACTTATTAATAACTCTTTTCTTTTCCCCTCTGCAGTGTTTCAGAAAAATGTGTTTTCTGCAAAATTGTACTCAAGAGTGAAAAGATATCAATAATTATGAATTGATTTACATAGAAATAGGCTAATTATTATGTTGACTGATTTGAAATATTCATTGTTTTAAAATTTTAAACTCTGACTTGTATTTTAAGGAGATTTTTATTGTTTTATAGATTGTCCCAGAGCATAATTTCTAATTGGCTTTGGAGTTCCTAAAATTCGGACACAGATGTTTCTTATTATTTTAACAAGAGATAAAAGTTCTTTCTGTAACACATGTTGCTTTTCAATTGATTTTAAAGTAATTAAGGGAGATCCCTTTGGTGCCACCTATCTTCAGATAAAAGGGGAGAGAGAATTCGGTAAATCATATCTTATTTTGTTCTTTTATAGAATTATGTATGCTATTTTTTTTTCTTCTGCCTTCGGTATTTCTAATTAATGTAATGATTCC
>VXBB01000857.1:52363-86551 GCA_013399915.1 Illadopsis cleaveri | reverse complement strand
TAATGATTCCTCAATTCCTCAATTGCCTTTTTTTTTTTTTTTTCAAATCACAAGTTAATATTTGGAAAAAACTGTAGTAGTTCATCACATCTCTGAAAACTTCCTCCATACAGCAAAATACAATGTCTCCATCACATATTTACATTGGCTATTTCTTGTGAAAAGGACAGTAAAACCTTGGGAGAATAATATCTTGTTTCCTTGAGATTTTCATTACCATGGGATAAAAATTCCAGATGTTGGTGTTTGTAGTGTAAAAGTCATCTATTTAAAAGATGTGTAGCATGTGTGTGATGTAACTTGACTTGTACAGAAGGGTCCAGCTGGCATGGGGATTTGGCTACCACAGAAGGCTTCACTCCATTGCTTCAGACTGGGAGGTTGCTGAGGGAAGGATGGGAGGCAAAAACTGAAAGACAAAAAACTCAAGTAAAATGTGTTTTATGCTGCTGACATATTTGGGGTTAAGACTGGGGTATGCATTTAAAGTTTTCTTTTTTTTCAAGTAGGGTTCAGTAATATTATCATGGCCTGTTGTTAATGTTACAATTACATGCTGCCCTACTACTGCATAAAATGCAAATACTGTAAATAATTGCATATAAAATCCATATAACAAGATTAAGTTTCAACATTCTCTCAGGAAATTCTGAAATTACCAAAAAAACCCCAAAAACAAAAACAAACAAACAAACAAAAAAAACCAAAAAAAACCAAAGCAAAAAAAACTACACATATCCAAAGTTTGTTCCTTATGCAGATTTTCATTTTAGGGGTACTGTTAGAAATTTGATTTTGCTCATCTGACTTTTGCTATGAGGTTGTTAGTGTAATGGCTCTACTTTGTAACTAGTGTGTATCTTTTAAACCATATTTTCTGGTAAAATAACCCTCTTTAGTATCTGACAGCAACATTGTGTTTTTTTAAAAAATGAATGGTTTGTCTTAAATGCTTTGAGACATTTATAATTACACCTTAAAGTAATTAAATGATTCAGTGTCTGTAAGACAGATGGCTGTACCACAGAAACCAGCCTCACAATTGGCACTAATTAGCACCCTTGTTGGAATCTCAGCAGTGGCCAAAATATTAAATGGGTATCAAAACTAAATTACTCTGCCAGAGAGAGTTTTTCCAAGTTGATATATTGATAAGAGATTGCGAATCCCTTAATTGCATGTATGCTTGCTCATAATTATTTTCTGAAAGCAAATAGGTGACTTCAGACTCCTGTAAAGATAAATATTGTATTTCCTATTAAACTAAAATTAAAGTGTTCCATGTTTGTACGTATTCTCTCAGAAGCTAACAATTCCAAAGTTACTGTGAAAATACATGTATGTTACTTCTCCTTTCTAACCATGTCCATATACAGTAATTTCTGGAGGCTAATTCCAATTGTTATGGCTTTATAGTACTTACTTCTTCTTGATAAAAGACTTAATTTTTAAAAATAAATAAATGCATGCACATATCAAATAATATAGCATAGTGCCTTATGGAATGTGGTTGTTAAAAAATGCATGTAAGAACATGATTAGCTGTCCAAAAAAAAATCCAGAAATACTTGCCATCAGTTTTTTTCAATTTCAAGTTGTGCAGCTGATATGCATACATTGCAGAAACAATGAAATGAAGGTCCACAGTGAGATGAAGGGCAATGGCTGCAAACTGAAAATTAAATTCTTTCCATAAAGACCTTGACAAAACAGACTATGATAACTCCCTAGTGACACATAAATGATATGAATATATGAAATCTGAAGGAATTTAGGACGTTAGTTCAGAAACACACTTTTAATTAAAATATATGAATGCTTTTAATTTCTTATAACTATGAAATAAAATATAAAATGCCTACTCAACCACCACAACCTTATAAAAAGCTACACTCAGCCCCCTTTACAGCCTAGCTTATGTGTAGTTGCAGGAGGAGAGGAAGGGGAGAAAGTAGGGAAAGAAGGTTCAGTGGACTTTAATTCTGTAATGATGGTGTTGCAGTACACAACAAAAGACAAACTTCTAAAAGAAGGCTTGGTTACTTATTTCTCTTATTTTTTTTCCATTCTTGAATTAGTTTGGGTAGCTGTACTAAATGATCTGGGCACTGTCTCTCTTCACTTGTCACTTTTCCTTAATGTCTGACAAAACTCTGAACTTCTAGTGCATACAAATGCATGAATTTGGGGGCTTTTTATTCCTTTAGCATTTCTGATTAAAAATCCATTCTAACCAACACTTTTCTCAGATGATTTTCATGTATAAGAACATTTTCACAATAAAAAAGGGTTCATAATAACTGGGTTGCCTAAGGAAGGTGTTCAGTTGGCATCTCTGGAGTGACAGTACTTTAGCTAGGCCAGCAGAAAATCCATGCGGTACAATTTCAATAGTCTTTTTCATCCCTTTTATGAATGGGAGAATAATTCAGTTTCATTTCTGGTAAATGATATGACAGCTACTAAATGTGTAGATAACTATAAACTTGTTTGTATGGGGATGTTAGCTCCATGTAGTGTGTCAGTGTTCCTCTTACTGGCTGTCTTTGAGGATGTTGTTAGTACAGCAGTAAATGTGGAACAGGCTAGTTAATTTTTAAAATTTGAAAGAGAATGTTAGCAATAACTCACTTTTTGATACAATTCCGAGCAGGTAAAGTCCTCTAAGCAAAAAACCCTGTCATTTTGCAATGAGTCAGCTGAGTTGGGTGTGTATCTCTCTCCCAAGAGGGGCACACACACCCCCTCCGACAAAATGGCAACTTTTTATGCCCTTTTGCAGCCGGGGGCAGTCCTTGTCTGCTTTCCCATTGGATGGTACTCAGGAACTTGTACTCTCTCCCAACTGCCAACTCTTCTCTCCTACCCCCTGTCATCCTTCTTCCTTTCTAGGTCCTGTCTTCAACCCTGCCCCACTCCCAGTTCTCAACAATACCCAACAGATTAAACAAAACACATCCAGAACACAGATAACAATAAATAGGAAACAGAACCAACAACTTTCATTTTTTTACTCAGTAATCTTTTTGGGCTGAAGCAATATGTTATTTCATCTCTCAAACAAACAAACAAACAAACAAACCCCAACTGTTATCCCAGAGCCTTTTAAGAACACTAACGTAAGAACTACCTAGTCTAGTCGCTGAACTAATGTAGTTCTGAAATCTAAAGGCTTGGCGAATCCCATATCTTTGAGAGAGGTAGAAAGTCTAGAGCCCCTGCCTTTGCCTGCTGACTACTGCACTAGCTCTCAAGTGAGACTTTAAAGAATGCCTGCATCTCTTGCTTTATTAATTCTGGTTTCAGGCGTACTAACAATGCCTTCTTTATGGAGGGAGTTAGCACACCATCACTTGCAAATAGCAATTCATGTAAGAACCCAAACTTTGCCCAAACCTCCCAATGCAGACTGTCTTTAAGAAGCAGACTGTGGTCATTACTTCCACACTAACAGTGAATGGCACTAGAGGCAGATTGCAGTCCATACTCAGTGTATTTTACAATATATGCAATTTTACAATATATAAGCAAGAATAATGCTTTTGTCACTGTTTTGTTTTGAGTTGTTTTTCCCCAGTCAAGGCTTAATCTACACAGAACCCTGAAACTTTCTTCATGGAGCTTTATAGACTGAAAGGAGGACTAAAAGTCACAACAAAATTATGACAAACCCACCCTGCTGACTAATAAATGCACAGAACCTATCTGGGACTTAGGAAGTCCCTGAGTCCCTGTTGGAAGCTGAAAAGGTGTGACTTAGTGGCATATTATTTATCATGGAATGTTTGCTCTCAAAATGTCTGTTATTGGCCACTCTAGCGAGAATAATGAAGTAGTGGGTGGTTGATGTGATCCAGCAGTTTGTCTTTGTTAGCTAAGATGACTATGAGAAGAGGGTGGGGAGAGTTGTCTAGTTTTAACAAATTGGCTTGAAAAATATTGCCCACATACTTGTACCAATAAAACTGCAGTAAGAGTCTAATCACTTTCATGCTTAACCAGAATTTAGTTTCGTGTTTTTACTGGTTTACTCCCGTACTTAGATGAAGGCAGGTATTTCCTTTAGGTGTATCTGTGTAGTGGGTATATCAGAAGTTGCTACACAAACCCTTACAATACAACTCAAACAAACTATGTAAAATGATTTATTTATTAGAATACTCATAAAAGCTCAAGAACTGAGATTCCGTGCTATTATTATTGAAGATATTAGAAAACTTAAAATTTTGGGTAGGTATCTTTTAAAATTATTATTTGAAATTAAATATAGAAGATAAAAATAGATTGCAAAATAATGTGCTATATACAATATCTAATCTTTTAACTAAAATAAAAATAATGAAAAAAACGTACTGTGGAAAGGGCTCCAGGGGTCCTGGTTGAAGAATGTTGAACATGAGTGAGCAGTGTCCTGGTCAGAGCCAGGAGGACCAACCCTGTCTGGGGGGGCATCAGAACCAGCATGGCCAGCCAGGCAAGGGAGGGGATTGTTCTGATCTGCTCTGCTCTGAGCTGGGGCAGCCTCACCTGGGATACTGTGTGCAGTTTGGGGTACTACAATATAAGAAAGATTAAACTGTTAGAGGAAGCTCTATGAGGAGCACCTGAGGTCACTTGGTCTCTTCAGCCTGGAGGAGACTGAGGGGAGACCTCACTGCAGTTACAGCTTCTTGTGAGGGGAAGAGGAGGGGCAGACACTGATCTCTTCTCTGTGGTGAACAGTGACAGGACCTGAGGGAATGGTCTGAAGCTATGTCAGGGGAGGTGTAGCTTGGATATTAGATAAAGGTTCTTCACACAGAGGGTAGCTGGGCACTGGAACAGGCTCCCTCAGGAAGTGGTTACAGCGCTAAGCCTGACAAGAGTTCAAGAAGCATTTGAACAACTCTTGGGCACCTGGTGTGAGTCTTGGGGCTGTCCTGTGCAGGACTGAGAGTTGATAATTCTTTTGCGTCCCTTCCAACTCAGCATATTCTGTGATTCTGTGAAAACTAAATGGTATATAGAATACAAATACATAAAGTCAAAGATGCTTTCCTTGGTGTGCAGGGATTGTCTCAACCCCACAGATGAAAGCACGGTTGCTAGATTAGGGACTGCCTATTTCCTGGGAGATTCTTCAGTAATGTGAATGAGAGATTCCTAATCTTATGCAATTAGTTCTTTCCATTCAGTTGTAGTGCAAATTCAAGGGCATGATTTCAACTGTAGTCTGGGAACAGATTACTCATATTAAATAAAGTAACAGAAGAACCTTACGTTGTGATCCTTTGCCATGTGTTTCATGGTTTATTACAGCGCTGGAAGTGGCAAGATTGATCAGTGACTGAATGATGATCCGAACATGCTATTAAAAAGAGAACCTGTAGCTTAGAGCTTTGTTGTCTGCTCTGGAACTCAATTCCACTGCCTCCAACTGCGACTTGCTCATTTGTGAAGTGCCTCAGGAATCTGTGTGAGGCTCAGCCAGTAGGTGCTTCTCAGCATGGTGTGATTTAGCAGATGAAAAGTGTGCAGAATATAGTTTTACTTTAACAGTTTCTGCAGCGATCATTTTCCTGTGGTGTTCAATTATGTGTTTCACAGTAGCAAGCATCTCCAGATTCTGTTTATTCTCCTTTCTTGGAGACTGTCTGTGCACAGATTTTTTTCCCTTAACTAGAGAAGGATAATATGCAATGTTGACCAATATAAATCTATAAATTCTTACACAAAACCTGAGTTTATTTCATGGCTCTGCAGGTATGAGAGGAATTCTGACCATTTTTACCTCGCTTGCTTCTGTATGCTCTCAGAACTGTACATTTTAGCACTATGTTGGAAAGCATGAAAAACAGGTTTTTCCAGCTCATATCTTGACAAAAATGTTACTGCTGCAAGATGAAAGAATGATCAGATGAACTTCTTTTCAACTAGGAACAATCAAACTTTCATCAAAGTTTCAGTAAAATGTTTGTTTCTACAATATAAAGACATGAACAGAAGGGTTATAGAGAAATGGGTTCCATTAATTTTAAAATAGAGATAAACAATATTTCTAGAACCATTTATTTTTACTAGTTACTTGTTGAAAAATAAATACTTTAAAAGATTGTCTTAGTGTCTCAAGACATGATACAGCATAATCTGTAACTAAAAGGAAAGGTCAGAGAAAGCTGTGAGCAGCAGAAGTGTTATAGTGACTGCTCTGGGTTATCCCTAACTGGCAGCTGTGTCCCACCCAGACACTCCCTTGCTTCTCTCCACAACAGAATGGGAGAGGCCATCAGGAAGATAAAACCAGTTTAACAGGCAAAGCATGCTCGAGCAAAGTGGTACAAGGAATTCTTTCACTGCCCCCTTTGGCAGGCAGACGTTTAGGAAAGCAGAGTTCCATCACATGCCACCGTTACTTGGGAAAACAAATGCCTTAACTTAGAATAACCTCATTTCTTTCTCATCCCTGCTCCCCTCTTCCTCCCCATACGTACTGAGCGTGACGCCATATGGTCTGGGATATCTCTTGTGTCAGTTGGAGGTCATCTGCCCTGGATGTGTCTCTTCCCAAATTCTTGTGCACCCACAGCCTCCTTTCTGGTGGGCTGGGGTGAGAAACATTAAAGGCCTCCTCCCTGGATAAGCATTGCTCAGCAATGGCCGAAACATCCCCACTTGTCAGCACAAATCCAATGCACAGCACCATGTGAGCTGAAAAAAATAGTTAAATCTACTCCAGCCAAAACCAGTACACTGACATTTGTATTTCAACCTCAATAAGAGTCAAACAAAAGCTTCTGATGTTGATAAATGTTTTTTTAATGCCAAGCAAATAATATATTGTAAATTTATAGTGGTGACTAGGAAGGTGACTCATGAAATGGGAACTCTTTAGATGTTACTGCCCTAGACAAATCAAAATTAGTTCAGTCTTGCAGCACATAGGCATTAAATAATTTTGCATCTAGATTTTCTTACTGGGGGCAACTACCTATATGTAAAAGTTGGTCTGTGATCAAGGGCCACAGACCTAGCAGTAGTCTTTTTCTTCATATACTAAAGTCAGTTATTTAAATATCACAGAAAAAATGAAATAGAATTAAATACAACACAGGAGGACACATTTTAATATATATGTAGGTGTAGATATGCATTGCTTTTGGCAATTTGAATAGCAGTTTTCTGACTAGCTGTTGATAATTGGATGGTTAGAATGCAGAATACATATTTCTGTTAAGTGTGTTATTAAATATGTAGGATGCTGGTCAGACCATCTCCAATAGTTTTGCATTAATAAAGCTTAGCACTTTAACAGAACGCAAGTAGCTTAAAGATCAATAATACAAAAGGCTATGTATTTTGGCAATGCTGCTTTTTATTTCTGCTGTGGAAAAACTAGAAATCTGATACCCTTTCTCTTCCAAGCTTGACTTTCTTGTCCAGCTTGTATAAAGAAAATATATCTCCAGAATTACACATTCGGAGAGTGTGTTTTGGAAAAGCATCTTGTAGTTAGCTTGAAACAGTTCTCTGGAGTGTTGCATCGTATTTAAGAAAGGCTTATTTCTTATAAGTATGTAAGATAACATCAACCTTAGGTAGATAAGTGCAAAAGCATGATACAGCTGCTGTATGAGCCAAGTGAATTGTCAGAGGGATGCAGTGTTTTTCTTTTCCCCTGGCTGCCCAGTTGTGCCAGACAAATGAAAGACCAGCCTTGTGCCTAAAATCTGAGCTCTCATGAAGAGGTTCAGTTAATATATCTTCTCTATACTAAGATGGGAGGTGATGGGAGAATTTAATTTAAAAAAAAAAAAGCTTTCTCAAGTTCCATAGTAGTATATGCTGTTGTGTTTAGTAGTACTGCAGCTTATGAATTCAATATGTCACCTATAAATAATGACAGTATGATCCTAAACTACTGCATGGAGCACTTACAATCATCTCTTACAGTTGTTAGAAAAGTTACCTGCATTGATGTATATTTCTCTGTTAAGAATATACAAATTTGAAGCAGTTTTGTTATACACTTGTCATAAAGCCCTGATCCAGAGCATTGCTATGGCCCTCGCACATGACTACCCATTTAAACACAGCTGTGAACACTTCTCCTGGGCACACTTTCCAAAGGTTGACATGATGTACTGCAATTCATACTGCAATGTCAGTAAGAATGGTTGTACCTTTTAAAGTAATGATTGTATTTTAATGACTTCTTTCTTTATTGTTTCCACTCAGTACTTGATAGATTTACAAAGCTATTTTAAAAATTGGATAAGGAACCCTTAATAAATGTTCCCATTTTATTGATATGTATATGTATATGTATGAAATTTATTAAGAATGCAATATTTGAAGCAGGATGTCTAATTAGTTTATAAAAATTAATTTTTCAGTGTGACTTAGTACCGGAAATGCTTATGAATTCGCTTGGGTCATTACTTTGTACTTCATCACCTAATCATATTAATAAGAGTTCAAATTAGGAAATGCATTATTATTTAAAGCAAGACATGGGGTATTGCTATTCTGATGTGACACTCAATTTAGCATTAATAATAGAACTTAAATTCTGCAGTTTTTTATGCCTTTCTGCCTGAATTCAATGATTGGCTTATTTAACATAATCTTACACTGTGGCATGGTTGACCATTGGGAATTTTTTTAGCGTCATCCATCTAATTTAGTATAGGGGACCTGAGATCAAAATCTACCACAGACCTCAGTTGGAATTAACTACAGCACTATGAGAAAAATCATTTGAAGAAAACTATTTTTTACCATATAGAAATAGCTGTCTAACTATTGGAAAAGATGGCTAAATTTAGCTTTTCTTTTGTAGCAACTTTCTTTGCAAGTGTAGCAAAGAGCAGGAATCCTGGAAGTATGAGGCTGCTGGAACTGCATGTATATACAGAGCAATATGTACCTGCAGAAAATGGCTCTGCTCAGGCTTCTGCTCTTTGCCTGAAGAAGGCTGTCATAACCCCAGCAGAGCAGAGCTGCCAAGGTGTCCCATTGAACCGAGCAGATAGAGTGAGTGAGCAGCCTCCTGGGAAGTCAAAACCATTGTTCAGTGTCAGAGACTGAGTATAGATTCTGAGCTGTTAGTAAATGGAGTGCTTTTATAAAGATAGCTAATTTATAAAAGACTTGTGTTAATTTGCTGCTTATCTTGAGTTATTATGTTTTTATGCACCATTATCCTTTTTTACATTTGTTGAAATATCTAGTATCTGCTAACACATGGTGTTTCAGTCCTTAGGGGAATGCTTGCAACTGGAGCTGTTTTGTTCTCTGCTCTGTAAATCCTTTGATGTATCCACTGAGAAAAGTTTAATGTTCTGATTCACAAATGAATGATGTGGCACGGTCACTTCTTGATCTGCTAGGTTGTGGGAAAGTATAGTATTGCTTGGGGTGCCCCTGGGGAATTGTATGAATGGGAATTTATCCTAGACAATTATCTTTGCCTATGTACAATGTCTGTATGTTCTCTTAAATATAGGCTCTATGGAATGGAGAAACTAAGGTGTGGACTATGACAACATAAGGTTTGCTTTTGACTACAGGTCACTTGTGCTCAAGGCTTTTAATCTGGTTCACATGAAGGATCATAAAAGCCATGCTCTCCCACCTTCTGGCCTCACTGAAAGTCATTTCATACAACTATGCTCGCAGCAAAGTTCATATACGGTCTGATAAGAGGGGAAAGCGAGACTGAAAAGAATGTGAAGGGTGAAAGAAGAAAACATAATAGGAAAAAGCAGCCATAGGGGTGGAAGAAAGGGAGGGGAAGTTGAAAAACATTCCACCTTGAAGGCTGGTGAAGGAGTATGAGAGACTATAGGGAGAGGAGCAAAATAGATGGGCAGAATGAGAAATGGAAATATTCAACGTGAGACTAAAGAGACTGATAGAATTTTGTGTATAGGAAGGAACATAATTTAATTTTATATGGGCACATAAAAACAGCACAGCTTGTTTTTTGATTCTGCATGGGATATGGCTGTAATTTTGTCTATAAAAATGTATGTTTTAATAGTTCTTCATTTTTTTTTCAGTCCATGAGTATTGCTCATTGATGTCATTTCACTTGGAATTTCTTAAAATATTATCCGGTACCAGACAGCTAAATTTGAGTAATCTCTGTTAACAGCAGAATAGTAGACTCAGGTGAAACATTAACATTTTCAACAGGAATTGTGATTTCTATTTTTCATCTTGCAATACTTGAGGAAAGACAGTGAATACACAGTACTTTAGTGAGCTAAATTTTGTTGTCATTCTTGTCCATATTCTCTGCCTTAATCTTATGTGTATTCTTCTTGTAAAAATATCAAATGCTGTTAAAATGAGTGGACCATTTAATAAAGCAAGTCTCATTGAACTAGGAAGCCATGGTCTTAAAAAAAAGGAAAAAAAAAAAGAAGAATATATTAGGTAAAATTTTTTGATACCATTCATATTCTTTTTCACGGAGTTATCTAGAAAAATGTTCTCTCCCATCCTGAGATAAAATAGTTTATTTTAAAAAGCAGAAAAAAAAACCCCTAAAGAACAGTGTGCCAGGGAACTGCTTTCCTAAATTGTTGGTGAGGATCATACAGTAGTCAGTAAATATGAAGGACATGTATTTAGATCAATCCGTGTTTGAAAAGTGTGGTTGACAGTAAAGATACATCTTTTATGATTGTCCTGTAACTCAGTAATTACTCTTAAAGTGTTCCTCTTCTTGTAGATAAATGATAGACGTAGAATGAAATTCCTGAGCTTGTTTTCCCGTATACTGGAGCGATGTAGAAGGCCAAAATAGTGGATAAGCTTCAAATTTAGTGAAACATGTTTCATATGCAAGTTATGTGGTTTAACAGAGGAAGGGCTGCTCTGCTTCTGCTCAGTTTCCTTTCCAGTCTGAAGAAGCCCAGTGTAAGATGAGATGTTGCAGTGCCTTGTGGTTGTGTGGTCAATCCAAGGATGTTGTCAGCACCATTGTGCCAGTTCTCCTCCAGGAACCAACGTGCCCAGGCAGTGGCAAAGTGAAGGGGTGCAGGCAGGATACCAAGGCACAGTGTCAGCATGGCTGTGCATTTTTCTAAGTGAGGGTGTGGTAAATTATCTTGCTGCCTTGTGATCAAACGAATGGATCCACAAAGTGGATCCTTGTCTTTGTTGGAGCTCATTATATCTTGATATCAGCAACAGGCTTTTCTAACAGTGGAATATTGACAATATTTTGTGAAGGGAGAAAGTGTATAAAATTCCCTGGTTATCCAGCTGCTTAACAACAGATAAATTGAAAAGACTAAATAGAAACTTTTTATTTTTTTTATTTAACACAATACACATATTAAGTTAGTAAACCATGGTGTTTTATGTAAACTTTATTTCTAAACTCAAGTGTCTCAACAGAGCAGTATGATGATTTTCACAGAGCAGTATCTCTGTTTAATTACTATTTAATTGCAATCCTTACTGGCTGGGAGGTATTTTTAAATAATTTCTGAGTGAATCATTTGCATATTGAAGACTGTTTCATCAACGATTAAACTAACTCCATAAATCCAAACTGAACCCATCAGAATCTTTTACTGCCTACAGCAGAAAATACTAATTATTAAACTGGCAGCATGTGAGGAAAAGGTGACTAAAATTACTAAGTAATTCAGGTTTCCATCACTAAAGACTGAACTACAGGTCTACTCTTATATATGCTAGGTCTGACTAGTTTCATATTTAAACTTTCTGTAAGGTACAGTATCAAATTACCTTGCAGTGAATGAACATTGAACTACCTTCTAGTATATTTTCATAGATTTTTTAGTAGGACATAATGCCAGTTCAGTTCTTCTTGATGTTAAAAATAATAAAAAAAAAGCTGCAATAACTTAATGCACTACTGCGTATGAATTATTCAACAGCAAGACAATTTCTCTTAAAAACTTATGATTTGGCAAAATACATATAGGTCAGAAAAAATGACTAGGATATGACGCTAATGTCAACAGTGGATGCTGCAATGCATGAATTTTATGTACTGAATTACCTTTTTCCTGCCTTATGCCTATCATTCCCATTAACTTGATCATAATCCAGAAAATGCACTCCTGCGTTTCCCAATCTGATGCTGTGGGATTTTTAAGAGTACATGTAGAAATTTCAGTTGCAGCAGCTTTCTTTTAAAAGGCAGGTGGAAAAGGTGGTGATGATTCTCCACTTTCATTGAATTCATCTGACTTCAGTTGCACTGTCTAAAAATTCAATATTTAGTAAAGCTATCTCTCTGCATTCTTTGTATGGCTGAACATAGTAGGAAGGAAAGCATCAGGTCGAATTTGGTATATTTAAAACAGTAATAAATCATAAACACCACAAGAGGTAACAAAAGCTTTTCCCCTTAACTGCTGGTAATTTCAAACAACAAGCAATATTTGATAACAGGAGTGCACTTTGAAATGATAAATCATGGAATTCTTTTTTGTGGAGTCTCTGACATATTATGAAATTGTGAGTTGACATCTTCCCTTTCTTAATATAATTAAAAATATTCAGTGATTGTAATAAAGTTCTGACAAATGGCAATTAGATGAAATTGCTGTGTGATTCCCTGAACTAATTTAGCAAGCTCTTCTTTAACAATACTTATTGAGGCATGAACTGCATGTAAACACAGCAACTGCTGTACTGCTTGAAAGGATAGAAAGTTGCTAATTGCCAGTGGCCCTACCTTTGTAGCATAAATCAATGGTCATTATATAATGACCTGACTGATATAAACAAAATGAATGAGAATGAATCTCATATTTTTCCTGCACAGTGGTACATCTTCAACATAAGAAGCAGAAACTGCCAACACCTCATTTAAGGAGACAGTGTTGAGTACTATGGAATTTGTTTGAAATCTGTCACACAGAGGATAGAATAAAGTGTTTTCCATGTCCCATGGAGTGCACACATCATTAGTTCCTGAATATCAAAAGAGAGAGCACAAAAGCCACTGCTACGGTATAGTTTGGTTCAGTCTTCTTAGTGGTTGAATATAGCACAGTTTATGAATTCACAACTGAATTGAGCAACTTTATTGAGGCTTGAGCTCCTGAGCCTCCTGCAGGGTTAGATGCTGTGTGTTAAGCACCATCTGCATTAAAAGTTTTCAGGGTCAAAATTAGTTATCTACCTAGATTCCATGTAGACCTCTGCTATACATGGAGTTTTCTGTCTGTTGCTTTTCTGCAGATGATTAAATACCATTTTAAAATGTGATGTTGACACTTAAGTTTCCATATCTCATTTACCTTTCTGGGGATCACAGAAATTATAATAACAAAAGGATCAAGGACTTGTGACAGCTATAAATGGTTACAGAACCACATATAGACGTACATAGTGTTCTTGCAATTTTGGTTTTAGTGGCTGAAGTCCAAACGTTGCTTAATTTCTTTCACATTTTACCTTTCCAGGTTAAATATGTGTTCATTTTATAAAAAAACCCCCTTTGATATATCACACCCAATGTATTTTGCAGCAGATTTACAAAATCTACTTGGTTTCTAATATACATCAGTTGTCTTGAGTTAATTTCCAAGAAGAAGGCAATATGCCAGGAAATAATTTTCAGGACTGAACAAGCATTGATTTCTTGATGAAAATAATCCTAAAATACAATTATTGTTCAGGGACTCAATTGTTTCCTTATTTTTGTTTGTTTTGCACATTTGTTTGTTTAAATTTGGTAATACACTGAATGTCAGTGACTGAGATCTGTGAGACTTGTTGATGTGATTGTTCAGCCACCAGTTCCAGGAGTTTTGTGATGGGAAGAAACATGAAATTCATATTTGGGAAACCATGAAAGGCATCACAGAAGAATTGAAGTACTTGAACTTCTAGACTGAATGATTCATTTAACTGTCATATCTGCTGTAGTAACACCTTCCTCTTTTTGAAAAGCTTATTTTATGACATTTCTCATGGAGGAAAATACCTGGAACCTGCTGAAGACTTTTGTAGAATCCTTCTTGTGCTAGTCTCTTGCACAAGTGTCAGCCCAGTGACATTTCTGTGCTATAGAGGGAATGCCGAAACAGTGGGATAGGATTTGTGGCTGCTTCCCAGCACTTTTATGAATCACCCAAGAAATTTCTGCTTTGCAAAGACAATAAAGAGCAAGAAAGTTACTGATCCTGATCTTGTGCAGTTGACAGATGCAGGAGAGGGAGTTGGTTAACTGAAAGAAATTGCTAAAAAAAAGGAGACGAATCTAAGGGAACAGAGGAGGCTTTCAATGGAAATGTGCTTCAGAAAAATGTTAACTGTTGTTTTAGGCAGGAGCTATGATTATAGCATGAGAGTAAGCAATTGGGAAGAAATGGAATAACAGAGACACTAAATAGGATCACATGGTAGACAATCATATTTTTAGTGTAGACAAATTATATCCTAAATAGATTTTAGTGCTTTGCATGTTATTCTGGAATTGCAGTTCAAGACAACGGGCCAGAATGTTCTAATGTACATTCAAATATGTGCTTTAAAAAAACACAGTTTTGAGGAGGTTGGCAAATCATTAATGGTAGAAGAAGTGGAAGAGACGGGATATTCCTCTAAAGAACTTTTCCCTACATTTCCTGTACTAAGACAAGAAATTCTGTCTTGTCTTTGCTCACACATTCAAGTCTGTTTTCACTCATAGTATCTAGGTTTACAATCAGTTTCATTTGTTCTTCTTAGTTCCTGAGTTTAAAAACTGCGTGGCCTAGAGTATAGCCTGCAACTTGAAATTACTTTTGTTTTAGTCATTGCTCTGAAAAGTAATTTAACTGCTTCATCCATTGACATTCTAAATGAAGGGTTGCTAACCACTTCCAACAAATTTTGTCCAGTTTTCATTGTGACACTGTGTAGGGCTGAAAACCATAACACTATACAAGACAGTCTCTTTTCATAAAAAAGTCTAATGTAGTTGACTTCAGGCATTAAAATACATTTATTATTTTCAGGAAGTGAATGTTGTGGAATTCAAAACATTGCATGAAATTGGGGTTAATTGACTGTATTTGATGGAATTTTAAGATTATATTAATATCTAAATGGTTTTTCTGTGTTCACAATATATATTGCAGTTTTCTTGAAAAATACATGTGGAGAAACAGTCTTTGGACACAAGTGTAATAACACTTAAACTGGGATGCACATAAATAGACAATGCTCTTAAGTGAAAATTTTGCTGGGAAACAGCTTTTGTGTAATATATTTCAAATGCCTGATCTCATAATTTATTGGTATGTTGCTTTATACATTTACAGACAGAGTAAACATTTTGGGGTTACAGATAGAGTGTGATCTCTGGAATGAACATATTTTTTTCTTTTTAATTCAAAGAGAAGATTAAATATGGGCATTTGTATAGCTTTCTATAGGTGAAGAAGCTCCTTCAGAAGGACTTATATAGGAATGAGCTATTTATAGTTTCTTATTTGTTAGCACTTTGATAGTGAAATCATTTGATTGTTCCTTTTTATTAAGTATAGAACTTGAACTGGTGATTTAGAAACATATTTGCTTAAATAGTTTGTTTTACTGCCTATCATACCATATAAACATTCTTAATTTATTATTTCTTTGGTTCACTTTCATTTTCTTGTCTTCAGAGTAATTTCATTTGGAGAAAAAATAGGAAGATGGATTTGGATGTATTTTTTGTGTGATTTAGTCACAGATACACATACAAGAAATATTTACATCACTAATAGGAATGTACAACATGAAAGTACGACCATGTCTGTTCAAACATAGCAGACATAAGCTTTTCACCTATCACATTGTGGCTTCTCATGGCACTAAACAGTATGGATGTACATAATCCCTAATTTGGAATCTAGGAACCTGTGTCAGGGCCTCTTTCCACCAGTGAGCTTGACAATGAGTTTACAGTACTGGTTTAGGGCAAAAATCACAACCACAGAATAATTTAGGTAGGAAGGGATCTCTGAAGAATATATGCCTCTCTCCACTCAGAGTTGGTGTGGCTTTGAGAAGAATTTGCTTCATAACTTTTTTATGTGCTGAGGCAAAGCTGACTGGACAGTATTTTCCTTCTTGCCCTTCATGAAGCAGTGAGTAATTTGTGCTCATTTTCAATCGTGCAGAGCCTCCCTCTGCTTCTGTGATGTGTCAAAGTTGATAGAGGTGGCCTTGCAGTGACAGTGAACAGCTCCCCATCACACTGGGGAGCATCCCATCAGATCCTATGCCCCCATAGCTCTGTCTTCTTCTACTGAGTGTGCTGCTTCACTACCACAGACCTCTATTAGCCCTGGGGAACTGGAAGGCCAGAGGGCAGACCTTTCCAGTAAAAACTAAGACAAAAAGTCCTTTGAGTATTTTGGTCTTTCATCATTAGATGAAAGACACATCTGTGTCACAGAATGATTAGATCCCTTGTCCTGCTGAACACTCTGCCACACTCTCTTTAGTCTGTCTTTTGCTGCCTGAGTAATTTGGATGTATCAACTCTCTCTTCACCCAATTCACCTCCGTCACTTCTTTCCAATTCCAGATGTGCTATGATTTTCTTAACTCCATCCCTGCCTGCAGCAATACATTTCTAAATCTGTCATGAGTAATGTGTCCCTACCCATCTTCTGGGTACTTCATTTTGTCTTCTAAACCCAGATAGGAGGTCATGGTTCATCTCTGCTGGCCTTCTGCTATGTTTGCTTTGCTTTCTCCATGTCTGAGTGCATAGAGGAAGGTTCCCTTGGAAATCAAGTAGGATTGCTGGGCCTCTACTTTCCAAAGTTGTTGGCAGTGGGATCCTACTAAGCAGATCCCTAGATAATTGAAAATCAGTTCTTGTGAAATACAGGGGTTTAATGCCATTATGTATAATTCTTCTGCTTTTCTTGCTTATTTTCTTCAAGAGTTTAAACTTCATAATTTCATAGTCATTGCAGCCCAGGCTGCCCTTGGCCTTCACAGCCTTGACCATTTCTTCTGTCCTGTGATGAACAGATCCAGCAGAGCATCTCCCTGGTTAGTTTGTCAATCACCTGCATCAAGGTCATAAGCTCAGAAGCCTTCTGCATTGTTCACACCCAAGCTTATTTCCTTCTCAGTGAGTATCGTGTTGGTTGAAGTTCCATGAGTACCAGTCATAAACATGCGGTTTCTTTCTTCTGTCCAAATAAGTCTTTATCTGATTCTTCTTGATCATGTGGCTAAAGAAGGCACCTACAGTAATGTCCCACCTGTTAAGTCTGATCCAAGGCAACTCTCATATTATTTCAGCCACTTCTCAACACAGCACAACTGTTCCTCTTCATCTTTTCAGGATTATAATTATTTTAAACCATGTGGATATATAATTACATTAAGACAAGTAAGAATTTTTGGGGGAAAAAAAGAAAAAAGACAAAACCAATTTGAACTCACTCATTTACATGCAATCATCCTCAAAGTTATTAAACTTAATTCCACATTTGTTCTAATCTGGAAAAAAGCAAAAATTACATAGTATTTTTATGTGACGACAGTATATGATTCTTTTCATAATTAACCTTCAGTTTTCCAGGCTTTTCTGGATCAGAGTGTAAGAGCATAAAATTGTGACGGAACAATATCAAATTTGGTAGACAACATTTTAATATCAGTATAACAAGTGAGGCGGTGATGTCATTCTTCTACAGTAAGGAAACCAGTGAGGGATTCTGGTGACATTTATGATTTATTAAGCATCCTGCAGTCACATGTATGGTTTTAAGCAGAGACAAAAGCAGATATAAAGCAACAGAAGATAGAACAGGTGTAGAAGACCATAATCTATTGGTTTTTTATAGTGAAATTCATTGAGCAGAAACATTCATTTCAGTGTAAATCTCATGCTTTCTTAAATTCTTGTCAATTCTTCTATTTCTCTTTGTTTGGGTTATTAGCATTCAGTTTTGAAGTGCTCATCCACACAACTGAAGCTTGCGGATCCCTTTGACTTCTCTATGTAAATAGGCACCTAAAACTTTTGATGGAATGAATGCTCGTTAAGAGCTGGGTATAATTTGTTTCATAATCTTGATTTTTAAAAATCCACATAAAAGCTGTACTTTCCTTATAGCAGGTCTGAAAATTTTGTTTATTTTATCACTTTATGAATATTAGAGATTTTGTCTCTCTAGTTTCTTCAGCCGTGTATTCATGATGTTTAATAAGCAATGCATTTCATTGACTACATAATTATTCCATTAAGTATGGGTAAAAAAAGATTATTCAAGATCACAAGAGAACTATGTAATTTTCAATTTTGGATACATAGGAAACAGGAAAAGCAATAAATTTTAAATTATTATCTAATCTCAGTAATGTATCAGGACAAATATGAACCCATAGAGATGTAAAAGAAACCATTTTGCTTGTAGTGACAGTGAAAAAGGTATGGAAATTATTCATATTTCCTTTTACAGTACACTGCTCTTTTTTTTTTACCACATGTATTAGTCACCTATAGAATAGTCAATTAGTTAAAAGAAACTGAACTGATTAACCAGTCTGTCTGAAACCAAAAATCCAGAAAAAAGAAAAAAAAAAAAGAAAAAAAAGAAAAAAAAGAAAGTAATACCTTTCCAACTAAAAGGTAAACTGGACACCCTCATTTGGCCAGAATGTCACTGCCCAAATTCTTGTCTCTGCATAATACAAAAAGTGGAAAGGGTGCAATCATGAAGGACTGTGTCTGCTTTTCCATGTTAAATGCAGAGCAGACTGAGGTATAAATCTTATTTAGGAAGGCAAAAAGCCATACTAGGCAGTTTAGGAACCTAATTACACATGAACTCTAATAGAGATCAGAGCACAATAAAAAAATAAAATTAAAAAAACCCAACCACTTCACCTTGCCTTAATGGTGGGGTTTAATAATACCTTTATTCTTACTTTCTTACAGATTTATTAAATTGTTTTCTATTGCTCATAGAGGCTCTTCTTTGGTATTGGTAGAGGGAATTTGTTTTTCTAGATTGACACAGTTAATTCAGCATTATTTTGTTACTGTGTTTTTTTTCAAAGGAGTATAAATAGCATATATGTGTTTATTGTATCACATTTTGTAATTTCCCAGTGAAACCTAAAACATAGATAAAAGCAAGCCAGAGGTGCAACCTAGCAAATCTAATGTGTTCTGAGGAAAAGCCAGGGAGTACTTTGTAAGTATTTTAGGAATCTCTGAAGTGCTATATGTGTAAGAACAACTGATGAAAATCAAAATGAGTATATTTTACTATTACACTGTTGTGGTTAATATAAGATTAATATTTAAATGTTGAGGGAAAATTCATAAGGACCATAAGTTAAAATATTTTTTTTCAGGGGAAATAGAAGGAAATAAAGAACAAAAGACAATTATTCTAAAGACAGTGCAGGCCAAACCAACTCAAGTAGACACTTATCTATATGTTTCTTTCAAACACAGAATTTTTTTAATAAAATCTGCTTTGATTCTGGTACTCATATAAATGAATGAAAACTTCTAAAACTTTGGATTAACATCGTGAATACAAAAAAAAAAAAAAAAAATCGCGTAACAATTTCCAAAGAACAATCCCATAGAACACAGAAGTTTAATTCTTCCAAGGAAAGGTGTTTTGATTTCTAAACTATTGCAATTTCAAATTCAGTCTCTTGTATGCTTAAGATAATAATAAAAAAATGTTTAATCTTCTACCACTTTTGAAAGTAATGCCAGGACTTCAGATATTGCCAAAATGACAAGTTGATCCTAGCTGCCTGAACAATAAAATCACTTAAATATTTGGAGCTTGATCAAAAAATGAAGTGGCATTAGCTATGGGTTTCAGTAGGAAACTTAGAGAATAACAGTATGTCTCTAATTCTCACCACTTATTCAATCTTTGGGAAATGATCCTTGATGCTTGGTTCAAGTCTGTGTAGCCTCCTTGAAAAACTAAAAAAATAAAACTTTTGAATGAAGGAATAGTTTGCTTTGGGTTCTATTCCAGTTTAGGCTTGAGATGTCAACTGGCTTCTTAAACAACCTCAAACATTTATAAGCAAACTAAGGAGTGGAACTTAATGCAAATGAGTAGGGAGGTAATAACTAAGAGAGTTTAAATTTTGTATATGTATACATAATATATACACATCATTTCATATAAATTGTGCTATAGACATGAAAGAAATTTTTGGCTTGCATATGATGGTATATGTGGCAGAAGATTTTTATTTTAAATTCTAAATGTAATTTTTTTTTCTAAACTAGGATACTGATTTGCTTAGTGGTCCAGGACAATGTGTAAAAAGGACCGTAGTGCTAGTAGTGTCTCATGAAGATGACTACATGGCACAATGTCTTTTCTGTGGTCTGTGACTGTAGACACAAATGTCTTAATCAGAGGCCACTCTTGCACCCCTGAAAAAACCAAACTAAGAAGGGTGCAGAATTAAACGGTTTTCCAAAAATATTTTGAGCAGCTGATGTGGCTTGAAAAAATAACCTGCAGGTTGCAGTTAGGGCTAATACCCCAGAATTACTTGATATAATATATAGCCTCAAAAGTAAATATTTTTACTTCTGGAAAGGCCATTTACAAGAGTTTAGTGATTGATGCACCTTTAAAATATCCCAGAATATTTTAATTTTTTTTATATAAATGACTTAGTAAAGGGAAACTATTGCTCCTTTCCCAGAGGGTTCTTGAAATTCTTGATGGAGAAAATAAAAACATTGTTCTATGTCTGTAATTTTTGCTTCTGGTGACTGGCTACTCCTTTGGGGTTTTTTGTGGGAGTGGTTTTTTGGGGGGTGGGGTGTTTTTTGTTTGGGCTTGTTTGTTTTTTGGTTTTGTTGTTGTTGTAGTTGTTTGTTTTTTGGTTTGGGGGTTGTGGGGTTTGTGGTTGTTTTTGTTTAATGTTAAACAATTAAAAAATCCTTTATTCATAAAAAAGTTCATTCTCACAGCTCTTTTACCTTTCAGAGTTCAGCAGCAAGCACAATTTTCTCTGCTTTCCTCTATCGCTATATGTGCATAAGCCCTATCTATAAAGTACCATCATTTTAACATTCTTCCTTAAGTTTATCATCATCATTTTTTCCTTATAGTCAAAGGATGAATCAGCTATAGTAAGACTGCTCTCAAATGTAGTTTAGCACATGGCAACAGAGAATTTCAGGGAGTAGTTTTAAAAGGAACTACAGTGGAGTATGAATGAGTTCAAAGTTAAGACACAAGGCACACTGAATCAAATAAACAAATGGTAAGATGGGAATGTATTTTCAAGGTTTTATAGTTGTTGGTTTTTTTTAACAAAAATCCTCAAAAAAAGATTTACTTTTCTTGCTGGAAACCATTGAACTAAATGAAGGACACATGTGAAAATAGTCAACAACTAGTGCGTTCTCCTTAAACAAAGGTGTAGAAACTGGCTGAAGTGCTGTGGCTCTTCAGTCTCCTTCATTATTTCACCCAATTTCCTGACAGAAAATTCTGTGGTTCACAGCAGGTAAGTCTGTTTCTGCTTGGCACAACTGAGATATGTGGCCAGTCTAACTACCCTCATTACCCCAAAACATGAATAAGGAACCTATCTCTGAACCTACTGGAAAATTCAGTATCACAAAAATTTAGAATAAAATTACCAAGTTGCAACAATAGCCTCCTAATATTGGGAAGATAAAATCAAAGCATTAGATGTGATGATTACTGTGGCGAATGTATATTAATTGAGTGTACCAATACATCATTTTATTAAGTAAACAAAAGCAGTGCAAGAGACTTGCAATACATCATGGAGAAAGGCAATAGTAACCAGTGTAAGTGTAATGCCTGCAGATGATCCATATTCCAGGGGCTGCTTTATTAGCAGTCGGGTGCTGAGACTTCCAGACAGTTGTCGGAAAAGCTGAAATTAGTTCAGTAATCCCCACCATCTCATTAATCTGCTCTCCCTTTTACTGGTGTTTTCATTAAAGATTCAGATATATAACCTGGCAATGCATTCCAGATCCGTGTGAGGGAATCAAGTGCTCAGTGTTTGATACCTCATTCGGTGAGGTTTGGGGTCAGGAGTTTTAGAGGCAAGGAAATTATATGTTGCAGGTTGCTTTTCAGTTTCCATTTTATGAAAAGATTAAACAAGGATGCACTTCACTAATGCTAATCCAAAGAGATTGTTCCCAATTTAAGTCAGAGATAGCCTTCCTACTTCCACATTCCAGATAGTGGCAAAAACTTTTATTTTGTTTTGATTGAGGGCTTTCCACCAGCCAACTCTCTTCCTTCTCCTTTGTGTTATGGCCACATCCATGACTGGGCTCCTGTTTCCAGGTGATGATCAGTGTTGCCCCCTTGACGGTATGTTAAATGACTGAAAGAGGTTCATAACAAAAATTCAATACTGGCATTGGAAAAAATAAATGCAAGATAAGGTTCCTTTTGGATTATTGTGACTACAAGCTCATCTTTAGAGTATACATTTGGGCTTGAATTCACTGATTACTTTTGTCTGGTTTGTATGTGATTTTAATGCATATGAAAATGCATATTGTATTTTAATGTGCCTATATTACAGTTGCAAATACCATGTAAATTTATACCCAGTTAACTTGTCTGTGGTGACCATTTCCAAGTCCTGTTTTACCTGCATATTGTATTGATGCCACCTGTTCCCTGCAGATATCTCTAGTTGCCTTCTTAGTTCAAGGAAGAATCGTTTATTATTGCTCTACACCAGCACAGCATATCTAATGCTTGCTACAAAACACACCAGTTCACATAGCTCTGTCACACAGAGGAATAAATTCATCATCTAGCATGCTCCCTCTCTTGCCTTTCATTGATCTGTAAAGGAAGGGAAATAGAGTCACAGGTGCTTTGCAGCTTGGTTTAAGGCAATCATGTTTGGTCAGCAGGAATATGCCTAGTACTGCGAGGTTTTGTTGCACAGCTAGGGAGGATACACATTTTCATACCTGAATAGGACTGAACAATTGTAATACTGCTTATACACCACTTTTGAGAACAAAACAATTACTAAAATAAATCCATGATCATCACGTGTTTTTTATACCTAATTATGCAAAGAAAAACTCTAAAAATATTTTTTTTATTTTTCTAGTCATATCCTTCACTTCATAGTTTTAACTATAACCAATAACATAAAAAAAAATGGTTACAGAAGACAATAGATTTAGAAGCATTTTAAATTGCATGGCTTTAGAAATAAAATGTTGATGCTCTCTCCCTCTCAGCCAAACCAAAACCTCACTGTGCATTAATGGATGATGATATTCAGACTGTTACAAGGAATGTATAGTCAAAATACAGGCTTCATGACTCCCTGAAACTCACTTTAATGTCATGTCAGAGTTAAAAAGCTGACTGGAGAAAGCTTTTAAGATGAGTTAAGCTCATTTCAGAGAACGGCTGTGGACCTCTGACCTCTGCTGCCACAATGCCAAGGGTAGGTGAGGTTTTCTATAAGGAAGCACTAGTGCATGCATGGTGTGGCATAGCATTGTCTGCCTTTTCTAGGGACTGAGATTCTAGTAATGTTTAATGGGCAGATAGAGTGCTTTGCTTCTCAGGATTCTTGTTTTACATCTATTCTCAGGACTCAAATTCACAACTGAATTGATATGATTCACAACTGAAGTGATCAGATGTGACTGCTGATATAAGATGCTTTGGGGTTATTTTGCAGTAAGAGTTCAGACCATTGGATAACCTAACAATCCTACAACAAGAAAGTAAAAACTAATTCTAGTCTATTGTAAAAAATAATTGCTTATGAAGACTTCTATTAGTTGTTACCATCAGTGAGTATTGTAAAGGGTTGCCATGAGAGTCATCCAGGTGAAAATGATTTATACTGTTCCAAGTTCCTCATTTATTATAACAATCATAATATATTACAGTATATTTCTCCTGTTTCGATTTATTTTCTTTTAGGTAGAGACACAGCCAAAAGACAGCATTTCTCATTTTATACTTGCTTTTTAAAATGTTTTGGTGTGAGATGAAGTTGTATATGAAGGGATTTACACGGAACAGTTTTGAAAGAAACAGAAATCCCTACTTAGAATGGTCTAAAAAAGGTCAAAGATACTCAGAGAACAGTAAAAATGTATTCTATCCCTGATGATGGTCCTTGAGTCTTCATCAGTTTTACCATATATTTTTGCTGTCATATACCAGGACCCCATTATATAAGGCCTGTACCATGACTTGAGTATACACCTCTGGCTCTACCTATCTGTTCCAAAGACTTTTAACCAGGATCCCCACCAGATGCAGAAGACTACAAAAGAAGTGCTCTAATCTGTGAATCCTGAGCCATGGAAGAAGCCAAAATCCTGCAAATACTTAAGACCCTACATAAATAAATTACCTTCTGATACTAGGATAGAGAGGTGTTTGGTAATACTCAGTTCAGAAATAATTGGTCTTCTCAGTAATTCTAAAGGAAAACTTTGAAGGAACCTCTTTTCTGAAAAGGAAAACAGACACAGGACGTTTTGTCTTTTGAGAGAATCTAGTACCACTGCTGTTGACTGCTATCCTTGACACTTCTGTGTCAATACTCTAGAACGGCCCACAGTGCCATAGGAAAAAGTCTTACTCTCCTGAGGAAATTATGTAATAATCAATGAGACTACTCATTGCAATGACCACATTTATTAACTGGGTTATTTTAACTATGGTAAAGCTATGAGTGTATTTGAAGGATCAAAATATCTGCATCAGTTTGCCAAGGAATAAAACTTAGTGATGAAGAGCAGAAAGGAAAGGAAAAGATTATGTAAGAGAGGTAATATGCACAGGCATACTACTGCAAAGAGCCAAAAGTGTGATAAACTGGAAAGCCAAGATAATACCTGGTGACGGACAGAGATCCTACAAGAGGATGAGCAGTTAAGTGCAGAGATATTATCTGGATTGGATAATTAGTTGTAAACCCAGTTTGTTGGGCTGTGTGACAAGATAAGGATAAGATTAATGTTAATAACTTTACATTTGTGAAACATTGGTGCTTGGTCAGGAGGCATTTCCAAAAGGGATCTAAAATTTGTTGATTCCGGGGTTTGGTACCATATTTTAATTAATTCCCATGCTTCAGGGCCTTTGCTCCTCACCTGTTCTGTGACTTAATATTTTCTGTCGCTATTTTGTTTGGCTGCTTGGTTTGTTTTGATGTTATTTTCCTCTTATTTTTCTCTGCTTGAAGCCCTGGAGATTATTGACAGGTGAAAATGGGATGTGTGGTGCTTCTAGTGTTGTTGCAAAGCCTGTCAAGTGCTCAGCTATCTTCTGTGCTCAAGAAAGGAGAGCTAGCAGTGAATGGGATGAACAGAAACTTGCAATTCTGAAATTGTTTGCCTTTTCCTGCAACAGGTCATCTTTTCTTTCCATCATGAAGAAATACTAGCTAAAGACATTCCTTTAGGACTTTAGCCTTCAAATGGACATACCTGAACTTTTCTTCTTTCACCTTATGGCCTACTACTTTTTATGTCACTACTGATGTTTGATGAGACTGCAGCTTGATCACAGGAAATGCTCTGTGCACTGTTCCAGGTTAAAGGACATTGCACTGATACACGCAATTGCAGACACCTAAAACCTTTCCTGAGGACTCTTGATTCTTTTTTCTGCTCAGATACATCTTGACCTAGGGGTTTTTTTGGCTCATAGGTGCTGTGACTGTGCTAATGGGGGATGCTGAACCTTTTAAAGCTCTATGGGAAGACAAAGAGAGTCCTAACTGTTCCTTGATGGATTTTTAAGAAGTTCTTGATTCAAACAAGCGCAGTGCAAAACTCTGGGATTGAATTTATCACCACCAAGAAGTTTCAGTTCTTAGGGACGAGCTGAAATTGAATCATTATTGCCAATCATTACTGTGGTATCTCTGAGATAATGGCAATTTGATTTTATTGAGTGGTTCACATAGGAATTGAATTCCAGCATAATGCTGCTGGCTTAAGCCAGAAACCTTTTATTTATTTGCTAGGTCACTACTACTATCTGTGCTACTATTATGCAAGAAGATTTCTCCAATGAAAATTCCTCAGACTGAAAACTACATTTTCTGCCTAATGGGTTCTAAATTATACATAAACTGTGCAATTTTCAGATGTGATGCAAATTCTTCTGTCACAATGTCTTGTAATACGGAGGCTGTTTCCATTAAAGTGACAATTCCTTACAGATGGACTACAATACCTTCAGTTTCAAAAACATCTACTTGTAGTGCTATCATATACCAACTAAGAGTTTTTAAAATACTCCTGCTTGTCTTTATCTTGACTAACAGTGATACACATTGCTAGAAAAGACTGGACTCTTCTATTAAAAACAACATTTGATTCTTGGGTTTATATAAAAAAATGAAACACAAAATATATTAAGATCTCGCCCTTCAGTTTCATGAATTTATGCATCGTATGCTTTTTTTGTTATTTTGTAACCCAGTAATGTGTTTACATAACTGTGCCAGCATGTGGCACCATGAGCAGGTATCTCCCTCTTCTACATTGGCACAAATGTAAACTGCTGCTGGCAGCCATTGGCATTATCCCCCGTTAATGGATAAGGGAGGTGGGCATTTCAGCCCAAATTTCAATTACATCTTGAAAATTCAAAACAACAACAACAACAACACCCCTATCCTATTAAAGTTTAGAGATTATGTCTAAAATTTATGTGGTTTTTTTGTTGGTTGGTTGGTTTTTTGTTTGTTTTTTGGTTTTGGTTTTGGTTTTGTTATTTTTGCCTGAGATAATTTTGACAGGCTCAGTAATCTGGTCCGTTGGCAGATTAGCAAACAGGTTTGGCTGTGACAAGTGAAAACTCGGGGACTGGTTCTTTATTAATACAGGTATAGAAGGAAAAAGATACCTGGCCATGGAGAAATGTAAATTACTTCTGTGAGCACCAGTCTCAGGAATAATAGCTTTGTCTAGGGGAAAAAAAAAGGATTTTGATTCAGCCTTGAAATTGTATGTCTGTAACCCTGTCATAGCAAGCAGGGTTAACCCACATACTGAGTTATGGTAACATCCACAGGCAACATCAAATAATTGTGCTTTTTCTTTCCCTACCCTACCTCTGTTAGTGAATTGGGACTAGGTCAACAAAAAGTTTTCCCAGGGACTTCTTAGACGTTCTTTTATCTGTGCTATACTGTTCTCAAATACAAAGCTAAATGGAATTGTCATGAAGCTGATACTACTCCTGGTATTCACATCAAGAAGTAATTCAGTATCGTTACAGCAAAAAGTATGATCTGGAGGGTGGCTTGCTGTCTTTGTGTAGGACAGAACTGGTTATGGATGTCTGCTTTGCGAATTGGCTGAGTAAAGACTTAGAGAGGCAGCAATCTATTCTCCTTTTGCATATCATCCAAAAAAGGACTCCTAAAGGACTAAGATGAGATAATGTAGTTAAAAGTCCCTTTTCCCCCCAGCTGTAGGCTGTGTTCTGAAAAGCGGTTCAGCATACTTTTTTCTCTGTGTTGATTCAGAGCACTGTGTACTCTGTTTACCTATCTCTGAGGAAGTTGAATTCACAAGAACCTGGTGAAGTTTTAAGAGCACCTTGGCACTGAAACCCCTGTGGATATGTATTTGGATATTGGTCTTTAAATCATATTTTATCAAGCAAGCAAGGCATTCTAAATGGCATTCTATTATACTAGTATTTTAATGAAATCTGAACTATAGGCAGCAGTTCAAAGCTGCAGGGAAGTGATGAATAAGGAGTACACAGTGTAAATGTCTACAATACATATTAATGTGGCATTTTTTTCTGATAATATGGTTCATTTCACATTACAGCCTTATCAGGTTTGGTGTTTTTTATTTTTATTTTTATTTTCCTTTGATACTGATTTGATGCTGACACTTCACTTTTATGTGCTTATCCATCTATTCTTGTTTGTATTTACAGCAATTCTCCACTGCTTTATTCCTATGCATTTGCATCTGTTATTAATAGCAGATGGGATAGAGAGGAACATAATTGCGTGATTCAGCAGCAGTCATGTCTGTTTGATCAGTTGCATCTGACACAGCGTGCATTTACTGCATGATTGCACTGTCACATTTGACACAAATGATGGATCACTGCCTCAAATAAGTTTTCAGTACTTATTCATTGTATATAATACTAAACTGTACTTTTCTTACATCCACTCATCAAAAATCTCTGACCATAGTTACAATTCAGCAGTGCCATTGTAGTTCTCATTCAAAATATTGATTACAGTCCATTCCTCCTAGGATGGCTGATGTATCAGTTTTAGTTTGTAATTACAATCTCACATGAATATACGGTTGTAAACTCTCACTTAAAAGAATTTGAAACCTAAATTTGAAACCTAACCATTGTTGCTGACTGATATATGTCTGATATTTTTCCTCACAGTAGATATACTCATTTAATGATCAATGATTACTAAAAATAGCTTTACTTGAATAAATGTGTTTTCTGTTCCCCGTGATTTTTCAAAGGCAGCAGATTATCTTTAGCTGAGGTATTTGAATTTCAGAAATGTTTGTCACTCTTCTTTTATATTTGTCTTCATCGCTGAAATGTACAGTATTACATTTCAAAGAACAGTTTTATTTCCTCCTTTTCAAATGTACTTAAATATAGCAAAAAGAAATCTCATGAACTTTAAAGGCTATGTCTATACCACAAAATAAAACAGGCAGGAGTATATCTTAGGGCCCAGAGGACACGTGGTGGGACATGGCTCCCATGATGTACAACTGAAGTGTGATCCCCCCCAGCAGGGAAGATTTACACACAAGCAGCTGCTGGGGAAATTCTTTCACTATCCCCTCAGCTATGTCCAGGAAGGTGCATCTACACTAACAGGTTAAAAGGTGGAGCTTGGTCATGTAAGATGTTAAGTGACTGCATTGGTCCCTGGCATAGTTCTGTCATAGCACTCTCCTGGACAATACTAAAGTAGTCTGGAAAATCCCCCGCACTGGGACCTGCTCCTGTCCTGGAGCCAAGGGAAATGTGCAGCCTTGTTTTATATGGACTGCAGTAAGCAGACTCCAGGGCCAGGTGGCTTCAGTTGCTGGGGCAATACCAGGGCCCAAACCCTAGCAATGAGCATGTAAACAGCTTAGCAATACAGGTGTGTCTGAGCCAGTGCAATACACAAAAACTAGACAAGCAATTAACAGATTCCTGCTGTGTATGATTTTAAAGGAAATGCAATGGAAAATTAATGTGCTATTTAAGATGCTGCAAAGATGATTAGTTTTTTTCAGATATAAACCCAATATACTTAGATACAGTCTCTTAAGACCTGCATATACTTGAAGTTTTAATTATTTTAACACTGATCATTTGAACTCATATCTTAAGAATAATATTTATAGTGGGGAAATGTATGATGGAACAGTTGATTAGAGCATGGTGCTAATAACTCCAAAGTTGTGGGTTCAGTCCCCATATGAGTCATTTACTTAAGAGCTGGACTGGATCCTTTTGGATTCTTTCCAATCCCAAATATTCTTTGAACCTATGAATCACGTCAGATATGCTGGACAGAATCTGGAGACAGGAACACCTCAGTTTTAAGAGTGGTGACTGAGAAAAAAATATTTAGCTTCTTAACTCTGAAGTTCTGTTTATTACAAGGAAATTAAAATATAATAACCAGATGTGTGGGATGAACCAAACAGAAATAAAAGAGGTGAAATCAACTTTTCTGTTCCACTCTCTTTCACTTTTTTCTCAGGAGTTTCTCAATTCACACTTGTGCTGCTGATTATCTGCTTGTTACTTCCCAATCCTTTTCTGCTCCCTAGAACCTGCTTCCAGTTGAGCTTGATATTTTCCTGAGAACATTTCAGAAATTTTCTCATTCAGCAGCTTGCAGAATAGCCACAGAGTTCTGAAACCATGAGCAAACTAATGAAATGTATTGTCTGTCACAAATCATTTACCAGGGGATGATGAGTTAACTTTGCAGAGGAGCACATACATCTTTAAACTAAAAAAAAACTAAAAACCCAAAACAAAAAATCCTCCAACCCCTCCCCCCCAAAAAAACAACAACAAACCAGAACAAACAAACAAAAAAAACCCCACACTATTTTTTTAAAAGAAGAGAAACAGCGTCTCAGAATTTTGCCATACATCAAAATATAGATGACAGATACAGACGTGCATGAGCAGAAATAGGTGCTGCTCCAAAACTGTGAACTCCTGCCTTCTCTTCTTCCTAGGCCCTGCTCCTCCTCAGACACAGATGTCAGCTGGTAAAAAAGCATTTTAAATCTGCATAAGGAAGGACGTGATAAATAGGAAGGAAGGGAGTCTAATTTAAAGTTACATTTCATACATGGGGACTTGGATCAGGTGATAAGGACAAGCCTGAGGCCTTTCCCTCCTTTTGATTATTGAGGGTGAGCTGTTGGTCTTGTAAGGCACCAGGGAAGAATTAGTGATGGTTTTGGGCTGATTCTGTTAAGGCTTTTAGGCTTTGATAGCAAAAAAAGATTAAAACTGACAGTGGAGTTATTGTGCCATAATTGATCATGATATATGCAATAGGTACTGGCAGAGGCCTTTTGAAAACAGTTTATTATTTAAATAATTCTTACTTCTCTTACTGCAGCTTGTGCATTTTTAAGTGTATGATTTATAGAAGTCTCCATTCGAGCTGAAGAGCTTTCTGCAGTTGATGGAAACAATAGTCAGATATTTCAATAGCTAGCTTCAGGCAAGCAAAATGTGTGATTCCTGGAAACTCTTTTCTATGAAGGGACATTTTGCACTGCACTTCCTTCTTACTCTTGGCTCAAGTGCTTTATATAATTTTGCCCTGAGTGAATATATTTTTAATTTAACTATAGCAGGTGCACTAATGTCATTGCATATTATGGCAGAACATGACATACTCCAAGGGTGAGGAAAGGTTAGAATTGATTGAACTCCTTTGAACTTTGTGCAAAATAAAGGAATTCTGCATCTATATAAAATTTTAGAACCATTTCAACCACAGAAATACTAGAACATAACATAATTATTAGCAAAGTTTGCTGTGTATTTTTTCCTCTTTGGCTATGATTAAGTATAATAATAACTTCAAAAAGTAAAATAATTTATGTGCTAGTTAATTTTTTTTTTATATTTAAAGTATATGCAGCAGGATAAAGTATGTACAGTAGTATGACTGTCCAGAGACTGTACTTGTAGAAGAGATAGTTACTGCCTGAAGATGGACACCTGGGGCTTATCTCAGTACCAGTGAATTTAATGGTGCAGAGACCTCGGTACTGAGTCTTGATTGTACAGTTAGAGTGATACAAAGGTCTCATGTGTGATTTCTGTCTCCAGTCAAATAATTTTTGGCACAGTTAAAAGAGCACTTCAGAGGCAATTTGGAGGTTATCATGTTCTTTTGCATTTTGGTATTTAGCTTAAGGGCCATAAAACACCTAAGCTCTTGCATGATTACTTTACTTGTATATGTAGTCCTTGTAGTATTGGGATGAACCTAGTTAATTATTAATATTCTCCCATGATTTCTGATTAATATTACAATAAAACTTATCAGAGAATGAAGAATGCCTTAACTATGTGAAGGACCTAATAAATCTGAAAGACAGGTCTTGGGTGAACAGCCATTAGAAATGTAACATATAATATCTAAGAAACGGATGTTGCTCTCTGTAAAAACTTACAGGTTAAAGTGTTTTCAGAGCTTCACAAAAGAAACTCATGCTCTAGCTCTTGCATTCTAGGTTTTAAATTTATAAATGGATACCAAAAACTTGTGTCATGGCATGTGGAAGATGAGTATCTGCTTCACTGAGCTTATATGACCAAAGATTGTTTTGATGCTGAAGGGGAAGTGGTAAAGAGGAGCACAGTGTCTGCATTGGAGGAGACATGGGAAGCAGTGTCAAAACCCCAAAAGTCTTGACCTACTAATTGAAGTGCCATCAAAAAATATGCATACAGAGCTTTGAAGAGGGCCAGCTGGGTTTTGTGACTGATAAGCAGTGGAAAACTAGGAACGTGAGCATTTGGAATATTTGCAAGAGGCTTGAGTGACTATGTAATGTTTACAAGGAATGTTTAGGGGAAGCGAATTGGGGAGATACAAAGCTGGGGCAGTGTATGAAACAGCTAATCTTATGTAAACTGGGGCTGGACGGTGCACTTGTGACTGAGCCCTCTGCCAGATTACCACAGTCTGTCCTGCTTTATTTAAAAACTCTCATAACTCTATCTGTCTGCATGATCTCATTTTCCATCCTTTGTGTGTGTGATTATCAGCTACTGGGTAAACTGGCCTGAGGGCAGTGGGTGCCAGCTATTGGGGTCACACTGGGGTATAGCTGCCCTGTACTACAGTGTGAGCAACTGGGGGATTGGGGGTCTTCTGGCTGCTATGGGGGAGCAGTGTGTGTCCTGAAAACCAGCTACTACGGGGACTAGAACAAGCAAGGGGCTCAGCACTGATGGCTTGAGTGGGACCATGGGTCACAGCCAGGGTAACTGGTGCTGGCTGCAGAGACAATGAATGTCTGTGTTACCTCAAAATAGGTGTTCATGGCTATTTGCCAGAAAACTCTAAGCTGAACTCACCAGCAACTAAGAGAAGGCCCCAGATTTGGGAAGGTGTGTCAGGTGGATGGAAGTTCTGTGCAGATATTTAAAGGTGGCTGTAGGTGCGGAATGCCTGTGGGACAGGGTGATAGTGAGCACTGGGATGGCCAGGTGGTGAGCTGGGGATCCATGGGTTGGGACCCACATGGGCAACTTCCTGTCTCTGCCAGCCCAAGAGGAGGAGAAGATGAAGCTGTGTTTTTGTCAGTCCTGGTAGCATTAGGCTGGGCTGTGAGTGTCTTCCTTCTCTGTGGCAGGCCCTGGTTGTGGGTTTTTTGCCAATGCCTGGGGAATATGCACTTGTCTTTGCTGCTGGTAGAATCTGCAAATGGGAAAGCAGCAGCTGCATTCATTGGTCCAGTCAAGAGGAGCCCCCAGGTGAAGGAGTTGTTGGAGGCAGCAGTAGCTTATAACATCTTTTAATACCATATATTTTGTGTACTGTAAAAGAGGAAGGAGAAAAAGAAAATATTCCGTTATTCTGGTTAAAACTGCTCTTTGAAAATGGGAAGGTTGGAAAGCATCTGTTTCTGTTCACTACTTTGATGAAAGCCATAGAGTGCAATCTGTAAGCAGGAAATAGATTTCATTTTTTTGGAGTGACTGAAGACATTGATTGTTTGTAAAAATCATGAAATTAAGCTACACTGAATTCTAAAAGGGTCTGTCATGTCCTGCAGAGCATTCAGAGGTAGTGTAAGCTTTTACAAGCTTGATTTTATTTGTATTTGTTTGTTTGTTTTAAAGGTCCAAACATAATTACTTTGGTGTTATTCTGTAATCTAATGAGTTAAATATTGAAAATGTAATCGTTAAGGTAATCTGTATGCTGTCCAAGGTTGTGTTGCAGCCTCCTGAAGAGTTGACACTTTGAGCGTTTGAACTTCTCGGTGTCAGTCATCTGTTCAGTAAGGAATGGCACTGCATGACTGACGGTTCTCACATCAGCGCGGGATTGACCGTGCAGCTCTTTAAACATGTTGTGACAGAAACAATCTGAGCCAGCTTCAGCGGGGTTAACACATTAAATTACAGGTGTCAAGCCTCAACAGTGCCCATTGAAGAAAATATAATGCTCTTGTATGGCCTCATATTGAGGGAAAAAATAAAAGTATATGTCTTTGCTCCTGCTATTCTCATGGTGATAAGCAATTAGAAATTTGTGAATATAGAATGAAGAGAAGGATCTTTTTTTATCTCAGCGGCATAAACTGCAACATTAAAAAATACTGCTGCTTCACTGAGTGAAACACTTAAATTTTATCAATATTAAGTGATATTGATGTAAAACTTTTTAAAGCGTTGCTGTAGGTTAATTTAGACCTCTCGTTATTAAGCAGACAGGCTGGCTCTGTGATTGGATTTGTAGAGAACCAGTCTCCTGGCAGTAACGAACAGGCTGCAGCATTAAGCTGAGGGTAAAACTGCTTTCAAGAGAGACTCAGGAGAGACTCATACACCTATGAGGTGAGACAAGATCTGAGAATACAGGGGTAAAATTAGTGAAACTTGTGAATTTCTCCAAGTGTTACCGATATCTTACCTAAATCAGTTTCCTCAGGGG
>VXBB01000857.1:38586-52324 GCA_013399915.1 Illadopsis cleaveri | reverse complement strand
AGTTCCCCAGGGGAAAAAAAAAAAAAAAAAAAAAAAAGGTGAGGGAATGGACAGACTCTAATCCTAAACAAATCATAGAAAAAATATCCTAAGGAGAGGAAATGCAAAAGAGTTTGACTCATTTGCAATCCAAAGCAAGCCATGTGGTTTTGGGATTCTCAGGGTGCAATAGCCAAAGAAGATGCCCTGTGATGAAAATATAGCATTTGTCTGTGGAGGGGTTGTGAAGTTCCTGAAAGCACTTGCCTGAGGTGGCCTTTCTTTCGATTAGAGCTAAATCCTTTGGAGGATTCATTGGTACAAATTAGGGTTTGGGTTGTGTTCTAGAAGAATTTTTGGATTCTAAACTCCAGAAAAGGTGAACACCTCCATGTGGAAATTAAGCCATATGCTGTTGGGATACAGAGCTACAATAGCCCCCTGAGAAAGCACAGCATATATTTAACAATTTTCAAGAGGATTGAGACAAATGAGTTCAGCTGGGATGCAGAATCTTCTCCTGAATGATGAAAAATTTTCTTTCTAAAATGTGATCCCGACTTGCTCTTTTATTTTAAGTGGAAATGACTTCACCTGTGTTGTTCTACTATCCTAAAGAATATAATATTTAGTGCAATTCACTCCTTGGTACATGTGTCTGAACCTGTTTGGACTGTTCTTCTCAATTAGCTGTTAGCTATCTCTGCTGTGTCTGAAGCTGAGTTGGTCCTGCCTTAAAAATTAATTTAAAACCAACCAAAAAGTATAGAGGACATTGGAAAAGTAGATAAGCTTTAGAGCCATGCTTCTAGTGCTCTCTCTTTTCTTCCTGTACTACTTCTGTATTGGCTTCTGCCATGTGACAGCGATTTGGCAGGAAGAGCTGCAATTATCTTTATCGCAATAAAGGCTAAATTACTAAGGCAGTAAACCTGAATTCACTCCAGCTCAAGAGGGGCTTGAAATTAGGGGATTTGACTTCCTGGAAGTCTTTCTTTGGATAGGTAAAATTTTGTAGTTTTGGAATTTTTCTTTTCAAGTCTTTTATTAAGAAAATAAAGTAAAATACACATTTTGCTGGTAGCCCAGTTACGCTATGACATTGTTACAGCATTCTTGTCAGCCCATCCAAAGGCATAAGTATAGAAACAGCTGGTTTCTGCATTAGGTGGGTCAAGTGAAGGAAAAAGATTACAGGCTGCTTATATTGGCCAATTGAGTAAGTATACGGAAGTGTGACTTTAATAGCTTTAGTACGACTTCAAAATCAATCACAGAGGTAACTAGGGAATTTTATTTCTAGGAAAGAAGCTTTTTCATGAGGTTTTTTTTTCCTGATGGTTGGCAGTACTGTCTTAATTCTGTTCCAAAGCAGCCAGCAAACTATAGTGCTCAATCCAATCAATATTCTTTCTCATAACAGAGTAGAGTAGTAATAACACCTGTGTCTGATGTAAAACTGTACCATGAAACAAGCAGTATTCCTTTGCAGAGCAGTCCTAGTTTTGTAAAAAATTTGTGCTAAGAATTGTTGCAGGAAAACCTCCAGCCCATCTCTATAGGTACCTTCCTGTTTTCAGCCAGGTTCAGTGCAAACAATAGAAATAAGAGTCTGAATTTATCCTTCTCTGCTTGAGAATATTATAAACTGCAGGTGTAGTTGCAGAGAAGAAGAGACAGTTGTAGCTGCAAGCTGGTGCTTCTAAGAAAAGGATGCTTTCATTTCAAGCAAAATTCACATTGTATAAATAACAGGGTTATACTGTCAACTTCAGAAACTACATTGGTAAGGAAAAGAGTTTTTAAATTTTGATTTACTAAATAGAAAGTTTTACATCACTTGCAGGTTCATAAAATTTACATTTGAATCTCCTATAGTACCAGAATTTTCACTCTTTCCCTGTATAAATATAGAAATGCAATGTAAAGAAAATCGTCATGTAGAAGATTTTATAGAAATGAAAGCTGGTAGTTAAAATGAAGTATTTAATTAAGCCAAGGCAATTGCCATTCATTCTTTATGCATTTTCTGCTGCTAGCGTTGGGGGAATAATGTGAATATATGGGATAAAAGACTTTTCTAAAATCCTGAGTGAGATTTCAACTGTGAAAGGCTCTTATTTATTAAAAATTCTTTAATTGTACCTATGACTGTTGTTGCAACTAGCCCTCTAGTAACCCCAGCAGCACGCAATTTAGCTAGACACCGTGTAAAATCTGATTGCCTTTTCCAAAAGCATATGTAATTACACATAGACTTCTCTTTTTGATAGTAGCCTGTTCTTTCCATGTAATTATTCAGGGCCTAGCCTCAGTTTTGTTAAATATTCCTAAGTGAGAGAGATCTTTTAGTATTTGTCTGTTTCTGGCTTTACTGCAATTAAGTTAGGGATGTGTGCTGGTTTAGCACAGATGGTGAAGTGCAATAGGTGAATTTCTTTAAACTCACAACCAAAATAGCCAATTGCATGTAGGGATCCACCTCTGGGAGACACACAGCCTTAAAAGTTGAAAGAAAAGCTGGGGTCACTCTCTTCCTTCCGACTTCACAGGAAGGAAGGCAGTCCCGGCTCTCTCTCCTTTGGAGGGGGGGCTGGGATGGCCAGGCCGGGGTGTGGGGGGATGATGTGCCCCCATCCTGGCCCGAATCGGTTTTTTAGCAGCTGGAAACCCCCTGCCGCTCCTCTTGCGGGTGGGAGCTGGCCCAAGGCCTGGCCGTGGGCCTGGGCCCTTTCCCCAGCAGGGGGAGGGGAGCCTGCAGCCTGCAGTCACTCTGAGCTGGGCTCACCCTGAATGAGACCGAGGGGTNACCCATAAGCAGCTTGGGCAACTGCTAATAAGAAGAGACCACATAGAAGCAAATTTTCCCCCCCGGGCGGCTGTTTCTGTGAGAGTTCCAATCCACTGAAGAACGTTCCTGGGTTGTCAGTGGGACAAAAATTCCATAGTAGAACAAGAGACTCCTCTCCTGAAGAATGGATGAAAGACTATATTTAAATAGTGAAACTGACTGAATGTCATAAGTTTTGTCTCTATGTGGTTTGTAAGAAAGTGAGTACTTGTGGGGGAGGAGAGAGCTTTGAAAGTTTCATTTTCTCTTTTTTCTTATTGTGTGTTAATAAACTATCTTTTTACTTCTAAGTTGAGCCTGTTTCGCCTTTTTTTCCTCCCAAAATCCTATCTCTCAATCAGTGAACGTAAAACCACCACAGGATATTTAAGGTGATTCTCGGAGGAATCAAAAGCAAGGTAATACCATGCAGTGATCAGAAATGGCATGACAAGAAATCTGCTTTGTTATATTGTGTCATGGGGAAATTTACTAACAAAAAGCCCCCCACATATCTCTGCTTGGGCCAGCTCCATTTCTCTGGTTGGCAGAAAGAGTCAGGGCTCACTTCATACATGATACCTTACCATGGTTTAGCCCCAGCAGGCAACTGAGCCCACAAAGACTCACTTGTTTGCTCACCCCAGTGGGATGGGGAGAGAGTAGTAGTGAGAAAATTCGTGGGTTGAGATAACAACTGTTTACTAGGTAAAGCAAAGGTGCATACACAAACAAAGCAAAATAAGGAATTCATTCACTACTTCCCATGTTCAGGCCATCTCCAGGAAAGCGGGCCTCATATGTGCAATGCTGTCTTGGGAAGACAAATCCATCACTCTGAAGATCTCTGCCTCTTTCTTGCTCTCCCCTCTTTATATGATGAACACCATGCCATATGGTGTGGAATATCCCTGGGGTCAGCTGGGACCAGCTGTCCTGGCTGTGTTCCCTCCCAGCTTCTTGTGCACCCATAGCCTGCTTGCATTAGTATGAGGAGCAGAGAAGGCCTTGACTCTGTGCAAGCACTGCTCAGCAACAGCTAAAATGTCTCTGAGATATCAACACCATTTTCATCACAAATCCAAAACATACCAGCTACTATGAAAAAAAATAGCGCTATGCAAGTCAGAACCTCAAGCACAGCACCTAAGGTTCCCATTCATTTCAATGGTACCATGTTCTCAGTAAAAAATCGTCCACATTTTTTTTTTCTAATTGTGTCTTTAATTAACTTATTTTGAAGTTATTGAAAGTATTATTTTGAAGTGAATATATGCCTGTGGGGATGCTCCTTAGGGACTTTGTTTTTTCTACAATAGTTTCTTATTTTACTTTAAATCTTACAGTACATCAACTTTCAAAATTGGAAACGTGTATAGCTTTTTAACTCTAATTATAATCTGTTGAACAGTTAGATCAAATCCTGGCTAGATGATGTGGCTTGTGCTCTATCTGTATAATGTTGGCCTTGTTAACATCTTTTTATTTTGCTAATTTATACCTCTACATGCCTCAGAAGTTTCTTAATCATCTATTTTAGATTGCAAGAACTACAATGAAACTTTTTGTTTTTCATAGCTTAATTGGATGCTCTGTTAGTATGCAAGGGGACCTTCTCTGTAGATGGTAGAGATGTCAAGTAATGATGCTGCAAAGTGAATTAAAAACCCTGAATTAAATCTTTCTCCCCATTGAAGGCAGTGGGATATTTGCCTTTGGGGTATTACGTAGCAACAAGAAAATATTTAAGAAATTATAGTATAAATACTTGGAGGGAACAAGCAACCTTTAACAAAAAGTTCTAAGTGCAGGGGAGAGAGTCCTCATTGGGACTTATTTCCTTATTTTTGTGTAGGTATTTACTTTCATCCTATCTGATCCTGATACCACTTAGTAAAGGAAAACAGCTTTCTAATAGAGTACAGAAATTATATTATAACATATAATTTAAATAGTGCATTTATTTATAACACTGAGTACTTACAATAAAGAAATGTACAATTCAAGCTTACTCGGGTATCCAATTAAATTTTGTATCAATTACTCTTTCTAGCATAGGAGTGTATATTTTTCTATTCTACCAATTTCATTTGAATTTATGTATATGTTTTTTTCTTTTCTATCAATTTGACTTGAATTTATGAATTCTAAAAAATTATTCCCAAAGAAGTTTACCTTTTAAAAAAAATTAGTCATGGTAGTAATGGTATTAAAATGCTCTCTAAATAATAAAGGCACCAAAAAGTGGTATCAGCAGCAGCCTTAAGAAATGTCCACCCTGAGGTGGATAAATGACTTCCTTTCCAAATCCTCATAGACATGGGAAATAAGGAATTTAATTATTTTCTGATGCATATCCTTTGAGTATTTTGTTGTATTTAGGATTGAGGAGCATGGGAACCAATGCCTTGTACTAGTTCCCTACATTTTAGGACGAGTACAAAATGATTGCTGATGAATTTTATCTATCCAGACTTTTTGCTAAGAAAGAAAATAGCCATAAATTATATCTATCAGTCTTCAGTGAGTATCCGTCTCTAAAATTATGCTATTCTGCTGTGTCAGAATCCCTACCTGACTTTTTTTGACTTTAAACACCTTCAGCATCTTTCCTTAAGAATAACGAGCTTACACTTCATTTACACTTACTGGTACTAGCTTCCATGAGAATTGCATTTTGCATCCATAGATGGCTATTTTAAATCCTTTGTTGGCAGTAATACACTGCAAGCTGTGCTGCACTTCTTTCTGCATTCCAGGAAAACCATCTCCTTTTTAAAACATTGTAAGATTTTGGACTAGAAACTCATTAGCTGTAGTCTATATTCCCCATGAACTGGAGGGGTCATTGTTCAGAATGGCAGTTACAGGTGTTTAACTTTCAAGTGTATACAAAAAACTCAGATTCTTGAAAAAAATTCTCGAGTGAAAAGAGATGTCTATTTACATGAGTATGAATTTGGAAGTATAAGATTTACCTGATAGTTATCTTCCAATCTTCCTCTATCTTTGATGCTTCCATCTATCTGAGCCAAAACCTATCTTTAAGTAAATGAGCCTATTTGATGCATAGAATGTGAATCCCCTATGGAGGAAAAAATGCTGAAGCTTCCTCTTGCTCTTCTTGCTCTCTTGCCTTTTTTTTTTTTTTTTTTGAAGCAGTCAACACCTGGGAATGGGAAGGAGGAAATAAAATTACACCAAAAATTGAAAGGAAGAAATGGTATCTTATTGCTGAATTGAGCTTGAGGAAAATAATTTATCAATCCCTTCCTATCCACTGCAGATGCAGCTGATGGAAAAATTTGATAAGAAAGTGCAAGTACCTTCACAGTGGAGAAAAACAGAGAAAATATTACACTAGCAGAACCTCAGCAAGAAAGAGTATCTGTAGAATATAACTAAAATTGCAGCTACAAAATTAGATACACATTTTGACTAAAAGTACAGGAGTAAAATGGCAGTATTTCATGCCTCTTATAAGATCTCTCGATTTCTGCGAGTTATGTTTTACTATACAAGCGACTGGGTTCAAATAGAGTAACTACATAAGACTTGATACTTTATTACAGGAGATTTAAAGATCACCTAAGATATTTGATCTAAAACATGTACAAGTCTCCTAATTTCCCATTGTAATCCTACTTTTTAATTTTTTTAAAGAGTTTAAAAGTCCTGTAAGTGGTACATAAATTGAAACCTATATTTTTCTGATAAAAACTCCTGACAAGATCTTGAAGTTCTCAAAAGAGCTAAAAATTTTCCAAACTAAATATGATAACTGGTGGTGTTCTCTGTGTCTTATCCAGTGTGTCCTTCCCATTCCTCCCCTTGTGAATCTGGCCGCCAGTTTACAAATATCAAATTGAATATTTCATCAGTGACTGTGTATATGCATGAGTAATTATATGGACAGATGATGATACTTTATAGACACAAGACTACATTGAAATAATGTATAATATTCACAATCGACTACAACTCTGGAATGCTTCAACTTAGTTTTTGTAGGCAAAGGGAATACAGATGACCTCGTCCCTGATAAGTAACAGCTGTGTTAATTATCCAATACAGCCTGATGAGTCACAGCTACAGCCAATAAAGATAAGTGTGATAAAAGGGAGTGAGTTAGCTGATGAAGGGAATCATCATGGAGGATTATGAAGGAAGAAATTTGAAGAAGAGGGAACGAGAGGAGCATGAAGAAGAGGGATCCTGGGGAGAGAGAGTCACTGCTGTGAGGTCAGTCTGGGTCTGCAGTTAGGGCCTGTTGTTGGAACCTGCAGTCATAGTCTAGCTGGGTAAAAGCCTGCAGTCAGAGTCTGCAAACTAATAGATGCAGTCATAGTTTAGCAGGAAATAACCAGCAGTCAGAGGCTGCAAGGGAAACCTACAGTAGGAGCTTGCTGCAGCCAGAGTCAGTGAAGAGTTGGAGTCAAGATGGCTGAGCTGCAAAGAGGAGTAAACCAGACCCTTTTTATTCTGTGATAAACAAGATGTCTGTGTCTTGGCTCATTTCTACCCTGTAAGACGAGGGCTGCTGCAACAAGTTTTCAGGTTTATTGCACTGTCTTAATGTTGGCAATGACACATATAATCTTGCACTGAGCCCCCTTTCTTTCTTTAATGTTGGGCTCAAGCAGATTGCAGAGATGTCATCTCTTGCTGTTGTGATGGTGCTTTACTGGTGTTGAGTTTCTTCCCTCTTGTTGATCATTTAAACATCATACTACTATTTTAAATCCAAACCCGCTTTCCATACAGGGCATATCACATTACTTTCTTAGCACAGTGCAATGAACTGGATTAAGAAGAAATAATCTTCTTTGTGCTGAGGAATTTGGACAATTAGTACTCAAAAAAAATACAAAGGTAAAGAAAAGATGGGGGAAATGTTAAGTATCCTATAAGCATTGTAACACTGCTTGGAGGCATGAAAGCGAGAGGTAAGTGGGATTGAATGTTTGGCTCTTTCTGTGTCCCTAACACTGTAAGTGAGGGGTTTGCTAACTCCAGTGTTTTGTCTGGACTAATGTCCTGATTTCAGCCAAGGACAGTGCTATGTTTTCACAGTGGCTGTGAGGGGACAGAGCCTGGAGCTGTGTGGGCATGGCTAAGAGTCTTATTTTATTCAAAACCATTGCCTGTCATTGCTGGGGGATGGGGAGAAAAAGAAACTATCTTTTCTTCAAATGGTGTTCCTTCTCATGGAATAAGGATGGCAGACATGGGAGTGGTTGGAGTGGGGTGCCACTGGCTGTGAGCCTGGTCAGGTAGGGCCAGGTGAGCATTTTATGTGTGAATCACCCTTTTTTTGTACTCTTTTATTATTGGTATTGTTTCAGTTACTGTTCCTTTTCTTATCTCATTGTTGTTTCCAGTGTATTGTTCTCCTCTCAACCTGTCATCTTTGTCGTATATGCTTCCAGTTCTCTTCCTCGGACACATTTTGGAGTCTCAGTCAGGGATGGGGAGGAGAGGGGCACTAAATCAGGGAGTAGCGTTTCTAAAGCATGACAAATGGGGGGAAAATGATAATACTATGAAAATTGTAACTCCTAGCTCTCAAACTTTATGAGCATGTGGCTGTGGGTGAGACCTCTTGTGCCTTAGACCCTTATTCTACCCTAATTCTATGAAATGTAGTTAATAATAAAAATATTTCAGGGTTATTAAATTTCAGCATAAATCTTTAAAATGGACCTACAAAAAACCCTAGAGATTTCTGCTAAAGTTAAATAGTTATCTTATGGGGAGTCATATCGTGAGGTTTTTTGCTTCACTTCTATTTTTTGTCTGCATGATTTCTTGTTTACCTAAATTAAAAGGTATGAGGTCTTGGAAGAAATGAGGTGTTAAAGAAACATTCTGCAATTAAAACCTGTAAATAGTGTTCAGTAGGACAGGATATTGTCCATCTTTTCCATCCGTGTAATATTGTCTCTGGCCTTGTACACTGCAAAAGCTCATATGTCTTAGTCCCCCAACAGAAGGGGAATCAGCCTGGTATGAAGGGCACGGAATGACAAAGTATCTTTTATACAGTGCTGCCTTGCTTGGAGCTGTAAAACTGATAGGTAAATGAGCTTTCCTCCTGTGAATGCTTAAGCAATCAAATGCATTTTAAACTTTACAGTATATGTTAAAACTGTAAGGTTACTTTATGTAGTGCTAGAAGAAATCCTGAGTTTTTTATGTTATTTAATACCACATAAAACACAGGAAGAGGTAGGATAACAATCCTACATTTCATAAAAAGTAAACAGGACCTACCAAGTTTCTGATTGGAGGAAAGTCATCTCAGGGAGTTCCTATGCAGTTTAAATTCAAAAAGAGGATGTGCACAAAATTTTATTATTTTATCACCGTAGTGTGAATATATGCCTAGTTTATTATGAGACCTGCAAACAATGAATCTGTGCATTGGTTATTTTGATTTAAAAGAAAAAGGTTTCTGATTTTCCTGTAAGAGCCATCAAAGTTTTACCGAGCTATCCCTTACAGCTACTCAGGTGACTCTTACTTTCTTTACTGCTAATTCAGTGTTGAACTTAAAAGGAACAGTCCTTCTGTTTGACAGCTGAGATTTGATTTTTACAGAATTAGTCTTATCCCCTGAAATAATACAAGTTGTTTCCACTTGCTGCAGCAGATAAGTCAAATTATCTGTTTGGCCACATCCTCTACAACTGGTAGTCAGACTGACAGAAAAATATACAAAGAAATATCAAAACCATGGTGGAATTAGAGGGAAAAAATTGCCAATTACTTTTGATGTTAAGAAAATATTGGATTCAAATATTGCTTACATGCTAATAGTTTTAATTACCATTAATGTACTTTTTCACTGTGTCTATTGTTTGATAAACAACCATTACCACACTTCATTCCATTCTCATTGATATGTGATTTCTGATTGGCACAAGGTATATATGTTTTTCAGAAATGATCTAGTAACATCTTCTTACATATTTCCTTTTATAGTTTTGGGGAGTTTAATTGTCATTATTGTGTTATGTATCATTTTTATTTTCTCATTCATTTTTTTTCCTCATATTGATTTGATTATTGCTTGAGTGTCACACTCCCAAAAGAAGTTATGCTTCTTCTAAGTTACTTGCTTATGGGCAAGTAAATTCACCTTTGCAGGTTGTCTACCAGAAACGTCATGGTGGCAGCATTGCTGTACTTGTGAGGGTCAATGGGAATAAGTGAGGCACTTCTTGTGCAGCCGTTTAACCAAGTAATCAAACTATGTCAGAACTGAGGAGATTCATAACTTTTGGATAGAAGCCCTTTTGCAGGTCAGGATCTTGGTGAGCAAGCTTTATGCCTGCTGTTTATATACGCCTTGCCTCCTTTATTCTAAAATGGTATTTTTCTCACTTTGATATCTTGAAAAATGCTAAATACTTTCTGTTATGATCTGATAGAGTACATGGGAAATTCTGGAAGCCAAAAACAATCCTGGGAAGTGTGAATTTTTTTGCTCCTTTGGGGTTTTCCTTCTCCACATGCAGACCCATAGTCCAGGTGTGTGTGAGTTTCATACAGCAGTACTTTAGGCTCTGTTAACCAAAAATTTTCTTTGGATTTGTGTCTCATAACTTGTATCTTCTGACTTTTTCAGGTGTGAAAGCTATAGATTGAATTGCTGACAGTATTATGATATTATTGCATGAAAACCACTGCCCTGGCTGTAAGAAGCAACCTACCTTGTCTTGAAAAAGAGCAATTGTTCCCAAGTTCTAGAAGTGAAATCAAGAGCAGCAAGGACAATCTGTGCTGCATGGCTGCCTGGGTCAGGGGTCTCACCAGGAAGAGCCTGGAGGAGGAGGACAGTGCTGAGGGTTGTGTCCTGGGACAGGCCCAGCACTGGTATGGGTGGACAGAGTTGTGGGGCTGGGCACAGACCCACATCAAGACTGGGACATCAAAAGTGCTGGCAGGAGCTCTCTGGAAAGCCCTGAGCCCCAGCATTCAGACCTTCTGGTGAGGATGCTCTTGGGGTGACTGGACTGACACCTGAAACCTGTCACTAGCTGGGCAGCATGCTGATGGGAAGGGTTGCAGACCTGTGGCCATGACTAAAGTTAGATGGTCTGAAGAGTTTTAAATAATACTCTTTTCGTAAATGCCCAAGCTCCATCACAACAGAGACTTTAAATCTCAGTAGTATTATCTGGGGATGCGTGAGATCAGTCAGAAGAAAATACATTGACTGTACAACCCTACCCTGAAGTACATTGCCTTTAGGGCAACCTTTAGGAGCAGCTTCTCTGTGCATTTCTATTTCATTTACATATGAGAATGCCAGAAGTACTTTGCCCAAAAAGATTCTGTAACTTTCATAAGGAGATGTTTTTCACAAAGACCATCAGTGATAGTAGTGTTTTGATAAACCAAAATACTGAAAGAAGAATAATGTCTCCTTGATTGCTAACAATCACTCTTTCAACAATTACATTTTTTTACAATTTGCGTTTGTTGGATTTAGATATTTAGATATCGGTATATTATTTGAATTTCTGATTGTGAAATCTTTGACTAAACACTTATAGTTACAGATAAGCATGAGTACAAGTATTGTCCTCCATTGGTACTTACATGCTTCAAATAAAGGACAAATCCATAAGATTTCTAAATCTCACTCACTGTTTCGAGAAAAAAGGTTTAGTAATTGTGAGATAAAAACTCAAAATGCTTTATTTTCAAATAAGATGCACTTCCATGCTGCTTAATTTTGCTGTAATTGCACATCTGAAATTGAAATTCTGGAATTTTCCTTAAGGTTTTGGTATGTCACGTAAGATCAAGACAAGTGTCTGTGCTGTGACCTACTCTACTCAGACACAATTTTTTAAACTCCTACTGCATTGCTTATGTTTCATAAGAATAGAGTTTCCAAAATACATTTAGCAAACTATTTTTTTAGCTCTTAATTAAAGTATTTTGAGAAGCAATGCAATGTGTAGTAGTTCTTACAACATTGTTAGTATACCTGTATTGCTTCAGCATTCAGCATCTAACATAAGTTCCAACAAATTCTAAACCTGATTTTCCCACTGTGAGAAACTGTAAAGATTTTTAATAACCAAAAATACCACATATTGGACATGCTGAAGGGGCCCTTAATAATTTGAAGTATTTTGTTGGTTTCATAGAAACTTCTTGTATCGTTGGGAGGTATTCCACAGCCATCCTTGGAACCATATTAAAAATGTAGGTGAATGATGAAGGCACAGTGTGGGTGTCTCTTGAGATGTTACCTATTACCTTGACAAGCTGTATATAAATTGAAAACTGGTTTAGCAAAAAGAGCTGCTGTGATTACTGAATGAATATAAAGCTTTCACTTCTGTCATTTAACAGCTGGCAGATTACAGAGGTGGTTTTTGGGGAGAAAAATTAATAGGTTAGTATTAGGAGAGAGATACATAAAATCACTTTCTCTCCCAGGGTTTCTGTGAAGCAAATTGATGTTCCAGGCTACACCTTAGAGGGGCAGTACCAGCAAGAACTGGTACCTTTCAGACTACAGAAATCTATACAATGCTCTAGGTAGCTATTCAACAGGCTAATATCTCCAGGAGACACATTCATATGAAAGCCTTAGGGGGGAAAAAAAAAAAAAAAAAAGCCTATTTGATCTATTCAAGTCTTTTGCATTTGTGTAGATATAATCCTTGCTATCAGTACAGTGCGGGTTTTATCCTTGCTTCCTTCTTTCATATCCTGTGGGAATATACTTTTAACTGTTTTTTAATTTTCTCTTGTTTGGATATTTAGGCAGGCAGGGATAGGTATATATTGCAAACAAACCCCAAAAGCTCCTTGATTATATGTGAGAAGCTTGTCCCATTCCATCAGAGATGGAATGGATAAATTTATGATTTCTCTCCTGCATAATCATTGTAAAGGGAAAGACGGTCATAGTGCTACTTTCTATTCACTGTGGCATTTATCATAGAATTATTAATAAACTAAACAGGAGCAAAATGCTCTCTAACAGATAGCAAAGAAGTACAATAGTGACCACACATCTGCCCAAAGGTTGAGTTCCATCTACCACAGGAGGTGCTGATACTCTTTCTCTTATGTGTTTGGAATGAGTGAGCAGTTGGTACAGGCCCAGAGTCTAGAGCAGAATATATCCTGTCAGGACGTAGGCAGAGGCACTGACAGCCATCTATATTGTTGCTGGATAGATCACAGCAGGAGTTTTGTTTGGGCCAAATAGCACTTTCCTGAACAACTCTTAGGAGTGATTCAGAAGTTGCTACAGCCTGGTGACTGTTCCAAGCAAGCAATCTGGACACATGCATCCTGTTTTGCAGGCTCAGAAAGTTTAGTGACAGTGTGCCAGCTGGCCTCAGTTCCGTTCAGTTTTAGTGTACAGTGTAGTCATCCTGTCTCCTTAGCCTGATCTAGTGACTCACTTGTATGTGAAGTCTCTGGAAGTGCAACACGATCTCCAGTGAAACAGTCTTTGGGGCTTTGAGAAGAAGAGACTTTTTTTTTAAGATTTAGAGAACAGCCTTACCCTCTTGCATAATTGTAGTACAGAAACAAACATGAAATTAATGAGTTCTGGGACAATTTCAGTATTAAACTCTTTCCTTGCTTCCAGTAAATAATCTTTTAGACAAATAACAGCAGACAATCTTCTTTAGCTGCATACTGAATAAATATTGCAGTAAAGTAAACTTTCTTTGATATGGCATCAGCCTCACAGATGGCTTCATTGTTTAAATAGCCACAAAACTAATTTTGCTGCCAAGATTGTGACAACAGTGAGGTGTATGAAAATATCTTCTGGTGTTCTATGTGCTGTTTTGTGCTTATGGCTAAAATATACAATGACAACCAAAGTGGACAGAATATTGTAGTACATAAAAACATTGTGAAGAATTAGTGATTTTCTTCTGG
>VXBB01000857.1:17966-38482 GCA_013399915.1 Illadopsis cleaveri | reverse complement strand
TTTTTTTGTTTGTTTGTTTGTTTTTAACCACCTTGATGTTGGACTCCCAAAAGAATGGCAGAGTTGGAGAATGCATAGAAAAAAAAAACGGGGAAGTTGTGATTTGTAACTACAGGTTAAGAAATCTTTGCCCATTAAGAGTCACTGTGATCTAATGCAAATCAAATTCAAGCCTTTAGAGCCAAGTGCTTTAGAAATTTCAAGGGAATTTTACACCAAATTTTTCAGAGAAAAAGTCTAGAAAATCTGGCCACTCACTGCCACTCTTCCATTCCTTGCAAAGTTATTACTTATTTATAGGTTTCACTTTTAGCAATCTACTTCTTCTCCTGGGAACAGCCACAGGTCATCATAAGAAGACTGAACCTGTGACATTTATGGTTTAATATTTTTTATTTTCTTTTTCTGATTATATATTTAATTAAAAGCATATAATGAGACTTTGCTACTCATTGTCTTTTAATATAGAATGCAAACAAAATGAAGCATTTTAACACTACAGTACTTACTTAAATCCACTGCAAACCTAAATTAACTTCTTTTCTCTAGATTCGTGGTTCCTTGTCCCATCAGTGCAGAAGGACTTTTAGCCAAGTGCTCACACATAATGGATATAGGCACAGCAGCCTGGCATGAGTCAAGCTTGAGGGCTTTGAGGGAGCTTTTAAGATTTCTCATGTCAAAACTGACTACAAAAAATCCCCAAAACCAAAAACCACTTTAGGATGGATTTGCATGATGGGTCACAACTCATTTCTAGAAATAGCACATATTGTCACCTAATAAACACATGCTAAAATATGTACTTACATGACAGAGATTTCAGAAGTTCTGAAGGTGCTACTTCATTTTACTGAGGAGAAACTTTAGAAAAAAGAAAATCAAAATCGATGTAAGGTTTTGTTTATTCAGTCCTTAAAATACTTCTTTTCCTAATTAATTAGGGTACCAAGAACAACATAATGTAAAATTGCATATGAATGCAATTGACCTTCTTTCTGTTCTTGTTTCTCCTTCTCCTCCCATTTGTGCATGACCCCTTTTACCAGGTATTTGTTCTACCCACCATACAAGGAATCTACTTTATAGAAAGCAGATATCATTAAGAAACTTTGGATTATGGCTTCATAATGCAGTTCATGTTGCTTTCTGAACTTGTTTTCTTCATGATGCTCTTTGTTCTTATTCCCACACTGCAGCTAAGAAGCATCTCAGTGGTGTTACCCGCTGTAGCTTAGTCATCCTGCCAAACATGCAATTGTGTGTGAGTTGGAGAGATTTTTTTTTTTTTTCTTTTCAAAGACAGGTCATTTCTTTTCACTTATTTATAGATTGTTCGTGCAAGCCATATAAGAAAAAAGAAACCAGCTCAAAGTACTGAAAAAAAGCAACAGAAAATCATGTTGTTGTGTTAAAACAGAGGTTTAGTGACACAATTTGCTGTTTTAAAGAGCACCCTCTGCCTCACCTTGGCTGGTTAAATAGAAAATATCTGTTGCATGTTGTGAGACACATAACACCAATTAATTTGAGAATCTTTTTTTCCTCTCTGAAGTAATCTAAATCATGAAAGTTTATAAGCTTGCACCTTTCTAAACTCACATTAAAATTGGTATTTTTATCAAGAGTATAACTTTTCATGGGCTATAGATGTGGAGTACAAAATAATCACTGATCCATTAAGGTCCACAAAGTGCTGCACATTGAAATGTATGCTACTTGAGGACTTCACAGGTAGCAAGCTATTTATAATTCTTCTACAGCTGAAGCTTTTGAGATGGCACATTCTTCTCCTGCCCTTATATTGCTATTTTTTCTTACAGCCAGAATGGTGAGCATGGTACATATCACCCTTGTTAAAGTATGACCCTGCAAATGTTAACCAGACAAAAGTCTTCCTAATTCCTATAGCTTTCAGATGCCATATCTAAGAACAAATGGGGACAAAGTCGAAAAAGAATTTCTGAATTTGTTTCCACAAGAATTTTTAACAATGGCAACAGAATGAAGTATGGAACTAGGAGAGGGAAAAAAAAAGAAACAAACAATCAACATTCCTTCAGGAAACTGGAAGGACTTGGACTGCCACGGCTTGAAAACTACAATGCTGTCATCCATACAGACTCCTGTTTTTAATCTGTGTGCAGGACAATTCTTAGCATTGATGAGGGACAAGAACAGGACAGAGCCCTTTTTTCCTGACACTGTATCGCTAAGGAATGTGAAAAAAAAGTTAGTGGCTATGACATTTGCTATGCTACATTTTTAGAACTTAACGACAGGTCCCAATTCCTTTCATTTTCAATTATGGGCACAGACAGGAGGCTTGTATGCCATATTGAACTCCTGTTAAAACTTTGCCTCATGATTGTCTGTTAGCAAGATAAAGTTTCAAGCCTTTGGGGGCAATAGGATGCCACTTATGAAAGTGTTAAGCACAAAGAGAATAGTTCTGGAAAGTTTGTGAGAGGCCACAGTCCAGCTTTGCTAAAAGCCACCACAGTGGCAGAAGTGAGAGACTGCCTGCACCAGAGCAGGGAGATTTTGTAATCTGAATAAACAGCAAATCAAGGTGAAAGAAAGACAGAAGGACAAAAGGAAAGAGACAGAGAAAAAAAGAGTTTTGAAAGATTATTGCCTTACTTTAACTAGTAGTAGGGGTCTGTGGATATCATGGCAAGCTGGTGTTAGCTGAAGATAAGCCTCAATTAAATTATCAGTAGTGTATCTGTTACTAAAACTGATATTTTCCAAATTTAATCTGCCATTGTTTTTCTCTTGTCTCTCAGCTCTGTGAGGTTTTTCCTGACCTCTAAGTAGGCAGGCTGGAGAACAGAAATGTGGTACATATGGGTCCTGCAGTTTGTATTTATCAAATAATATAGGAAACTAGATACTCTGCATTAAGCTTTATCTATTCAGATTTAAAGTTTCTTTTCTTCTTGAATGTATTTTGCTGAAACATAAAGAATTTTGATTATATTTAACAATCATGATTTGGAGTGTATCTACAAGATTTGTATACAATATTATTGCAACTTTAAAACTTAAAGAGTAAGCTCATGTCTTATTCTCTTAAAATTACTGTCCTTTCCTTATATGGCAGGTCTTAATAATTCAAAATCCAATTTTATTTAGTAGCAACAATCATTGCAGAGAGTGTTGGGAGCAATAAAGAGAATATTGTGAAATCTCTTTCCAACAGTTTTTATTCACAATTCATCTGTATAATTGTAGTATGTATCTTGTTGTCTTGCCCTCAGGAAGTGATCTTTTTCTTTTGTCTTTGTATATAATTCTCAAACAGATTCATGTGTCAAGAGATTCTAGGTAAAAAAAAATATGGAAAAAATGGTCTTCAAAATGCTAGACATGTAGAATTTATGTATACTTGCATAAGATATTTGTAAATCTTTTTAAACTCCATTGTATTTTTAACAGTAACAAGAATATAAAAGATCTTTATTGTGCAGTATATTTTCTTTCATCGTGTTAGTATACCAAGATAAACTTGGTACATTCCTGTCTTCCATCTTTAAATAAATGTGTGCCTTTTCATGTAAAGTGAGAATTCAATTAACTTCCTTATTCTCTGTCAAATTCAATTTTAAGCATCTCAGTTGTCAGGTCCAAATGCCTGTGTCTTGGCAGGCTGACAGGATAGGACATCTGCAAGTGGGCCTTTTAGACCTTTTGTCTCCAGTTATGTCAGCTACATGAGGAAGCTCCTTTATTTATTGATAAGACTCCTTAATATACAGTGAGTAACTGTTATTTAAATATTTTAAAAATTTAGATCAGCTTCAAACTAGTTATACTACTTGCGTTCTCTTCTCTCCATATGACTGCATGGAAGCTGTGCAATAGTTCATTTTTCCACTAAGAATGCACCTCATTTTGAACCTGCTCTTAATTGTGATTTGTTCTTCTTCTTTTCCTAACCTTGCCTTCAGAGCTGGTACAATATTTCTTATGACCTGATGTTTGCCTTCCAGTGTCTTCATAGTGACTGTATTTTAATTTTCATTTCTCAGATTGTGGCTGTAAAAACCTTCCAGCATCCTCTTGAAAGCTCTCCAGCCCTTGATCACTTAAGGACTCCTGCTCTGCATTTGCTTCATATTCAGTTAGTCTAATGTGAACATGGGTAATCAGATTTGTATGCAGGTCTTCACATAAGGTCATAATAATTTCTTGTACTTATCTTTTTGCTTGATAAGTACCTCTTTTAACAGAGATATTGTTGTTTTTACCCTCATGTCCCCAGAGCTTTCAAGACAGGATGGTCTATTTTTTTTTTAATAATGTAGGTCTTTTGTCAAATGGGATCCTCAAAAGTGGTCAGGTTAAAAAAGATGTTTCATTGGATGCATTTGTTATTGTACATGAGATGATGAACTAGAGGTAGTCTTCCAATTACATTTTTGTTGTTGACAGTTTGGAAGTTTAATGCTGTGGAAGGATAGTTGAGAAGACAGAAGTTCCTTCTCTGCTAGAAGGCCTTTCTCAGAATGCAAAAGGCAGATACTGTGCATACTTCTGGTGTGGTTGTACTGACAAACTGGAAGACAGACCATAGAATACACTGAACATTTTAGAGGAGATGGAAGGGCATTATTTTGAAATTTTAAAGAAAATTGCTAATTACTTTTGATTTCTGATTGCTGGCAAAGTTTCTGTTTATGAATTTTGCACAGCCTCAAATACTTTTTATAGCCTTGGCCTGGACTTGGACTGTCATGCTCCACTTGTTCTCCTCTTTCAAGAGAGATCTAAAAACTCAAAATATTGCTTTCTGATCTCAGTTTACCTAGGGAAGTGTGTAGTACATCTGAGGAAAAATAAGTATGAGGAAATAGAAAGTTTCAGCTCTAACTTCAGTTTGCCTTTGCACTTGAGAGTTTTCTGGCATTGTTTGTATGATATTGACTTTTATGATCTTATAACCAACAGCAAGACATTTATTACATAATAAAAGTGAACACACTAAAAATAAAATCCATCAATCTTTGGATATTACCTGCAAAATAAAATTAAAATATCAATCTTAATGTGAAAGATGTATTAAAAGTTTTAAAGGTGTTGTATACTCCTAAATGATTTTCATAGCTTTCTATCCAATACTGTATCTTGCATCCTTAGAGATGGGCAAACACAGTTGGGCAAATGCTTGTAAAACAAGAAAGCTGTATCTTTCGAAAGTGGTACAATTGAAGCATTTATTTAGCAAATATTGCAATGGTTCATGTGTGTACAAATACAGAAATAAGCATGTAACAGGAGAGAAATTTCTTCTGATCTCGTGACTGTAAAAAATAAGATAACAAATATAAACATAACAACTTTATTTCTGCCACTCAGTAGGTGGGGTTTTGTTTTGTTTGTTTGGATTATTTTAAGAAGAAAAATGCAAATAGGCCCAACAAAGACAGTCTGAACTAAAAGTTTGTCAGCAGATAAAGAGAGGACCATGTTGAATGCCACAATAGGTACGTATCTGTGCCATGTAGACCCTTGAACATTGCATTTGACACCTTGTAGTGTAAATATGGCTTAATTATCAGGTATTCCATGAACTTGCACTTCATATGTTTTTGTTTCCATGATTGATCTCTTCCTTCCCCTAGAATAAACGTAGCAAAATCCATTAATTTTTGATGAAATAATTTTTAAGAAGTATGCAAATTTGATATTAGGTAACTTGCAGACTGAAGCTTTTGCAGGTTAGTTGTGTCTGTGTGGGTGTGTGTATGTGCACATGTGCAAATGACAATTTGGTACTACCCTTCTAGTAGTAGATTCTGGTCATGATTATTTGTAACTCTGGAGTTGAAAAAAATTTCCTCATTTCATTTTGAAGTGAATAAAGGTGAAAATTCTGTGCATGATTTACCATTAGTGACTCAACGTTAGCTCTTCCAGTCTAATGTTGAACTGAAAGTTAAAACTTGGAAAAGACTCAGTTTGCTGAGTAGAGACTTCAGTTTCAATGCTATTCTTGCAAGAAAATTTAACTTTTTTAATCTCCTATTTGTGAGCTTATTGTGTTCTGCTTTTATGAGTATAGTAATTACCTTCCTCAAAAACTGTTTTCTTCTTCTGTAAATACAGTTGAATTTATGCCTTCTATATATGCATGAAATGGCAAAATACAACTTCTCCTGTAGCCATGTGGACAGGTTATCATGGGCTGTGCCTCACACCTAATGAACATCTTAACATATGCCCAGAAATTTTCTGAAACCCTGATTTTCTCCACTGAGGAGCTTCTGAAGACCCTGCCAGTGTTGTAGTTCCAAAGCTGTCATTGGTATCAAACGACTATCTCACTTCCTCCTAACTTATGCTTTTTACTTTGTGTATGATTTTGCCTATGGCCAGCAATTTAAGGTGTTAGAAAGTACTAAGGGGACTGTAATACTACAGCAAAAGGTCAGCAACTTTACCTTTGGTTAAACTTAAGTGCAGCATGGAAAACTTTTGCAGCTGTTTCAGTAACAACAGGAAAAATAACAAATATAATATATCCTTGTAAAGCCAGGTAAAGCCATTGAAATAAATGGAGGAAAAACATTTACTTAGTTCCTTTTATTTCTTGTTTTCCCTTCCTATTTTTTGTAATTGGCATTAAGCTGCTTTCTGAATTGTTGCTGTCAAGTTCCAGCTACTGTTTGTGGCCTATATAAGCTGAGCAACTGGTTCACGGAAGGGTGAAACTGACATAATTTTAACTGACATAAGCAGTTTGAGCTTTTTGCTGCTAGGGCCTCTAGGCGATCTTTGCAATCTAGTTGATGATTGTGACATCTGAGAAAAAAAAGAAATCTGTTATTTCTCCTGAAGATTGTTGTTAAATTGAGCCTCTGAATACTTTCTTCAGCAAAGGTTGGGACGTTAATTTTTATACTTTTATAGCTGCTTTCAAATCCAGGTGTCTTATTCATGTAACAATTAATAGGAGGGGGGCTGCCAGAGACCTCAAATCCTTCAGGATTTATCAGAACATATATTTTCTTAACTCAACTTCTTAAACCAAAATAGAAAAAGAGATCTTACCAAATCAGGACATTACGTTGTCGGTGTCATGATGCCATGAAGTGGCATAGGCAGTGGCACTGCTTGAAGTGAACATGTGAAAAACTTTAGGCATTGCTTATTACATATTTAAAGACTCCTGCATTCTAGTGTGGAGACCATAGTAAGAAAACTTGGGTGAAATTGTCCTTCAAAAGTTTATTTAGTCCAGTGACAGCTACCATTTTTATTTTGGTTTGGTTTTCTTTCATTATCAACCACTGCTGTTTAATTTTAGGTGGTTTCTCTGTTATGATAAATCAGAAACAGGTAGATGATGAAGTGTAATATATTAAAAGAAAAATGAAGGAAACTCATCACAAGTTAAAGCAAAGGATTGCTATGTTTAAGGTGGTGTCAATATTCTTTCAAGTGGCCTCCGTTGCAAATGAATAGACAATTTAGCCTAAGAAAAAGTCTTGAAAAGCTGTAAAAATAAATAATCTGATACACACCATTTAAGAATGAGTAATTTGTTAAATATGAGTTTATTTAATAACCTTTAATTGAAAATTCATATATCACCAAGCTGCCATTTTTCTGTTTTTTAGTCCTGCTCTGTTGTAACGTTTTGCTTCTGTCTCATAATAAATATTAGCATTACATTTTAGCATATGAATTGTAATGTTTTGAATGCTTTTCTGAAAAAAAAAAATCATGCATAGTTAGTTTGAATAGGAAGTTTAACCTTTGCCATTTTAGGGGGTTTTTTTTGTTTGTTTGTTTTTTTCATTATGGATTTTGATCATGTGCATTTGTTAAAAATTTCTTCTGTCCAAGAAGATAGAGCTAATGTATGTGGAAGGCCTATATTTTGGCTTGATTTCATGAAAAAAATCTTAATTAATAAGCAGTGCTACAGATTGATCTGTGCTAAGAAGTGAAGTCTATACAGATATTTATGTCTGTCACAATGGTGAATCTATACTCCACCTGAGGAGGAAGTCAGAGAAAGACACCCTTGGATATCCCACTGTGCATATTTTTGCTAAGGCTAAGTACCAAGGCTACACACATTCTTCTTCAAACACCGTAATTACTTTTTTCCCAAAGTTGGAAAAGACTTGGGTGAAAAAAAAAAAAAAGGGGGATTTGAAGCATGCTGAGAGCACTCTAACTTTAGTTCTATATAAAAAATCCATTATCTTAAGTGCTTCAGTGTAGTATAGTTTGTAATCGTTCTCAATATGCAGCAAACATCAAACTATTCAATGAATCAAGGGCCTGTGACTGCAATCTTATTGACAGCGGACCTCACTAACTCTACAGACAAATATGGATCTTTTACTGAAAATTTGGCAATGAATTTAAAGCTTGATGGATGCATATGATAGCTTTGGTCAGCTAGAATCTTCATAAACCAAAGATTAAACTATTTTGTTCACTTTTAGGAACCTTCAAAGGCTAATTCATCTTAGGTCTAGACTAGAAACAGTAAAGTCTGTGCAGATGAAACTCTGTGTCTATCTCAATACACTTCAGTCAAAGTTTTAGAAAAGCACATAAATAATGTAGTTGAATGCTTGATCTTGAAAAGTGAAGTCCTGTGAGCTATTACATGTATTATTGAGTATGGCTGTCATTCTCAGATCACTCATTTTTTACTGGGTTTTAGGGGGTTGTGGTAAAATGCATGCCAGTTTCAGGATGCCAAGTACCATTTTATCTGGAGTTCTTGACAGAGGTAGTGGTAAAGAAGATGCAGGTAAACATTGTAGAAGACTTTACAGAGATACAAGACTGACTTGCTGCAATACAGTTTCAACAGTTAGCCAGTGACTGTTGTTATTTATATGGCAGATGTAGATTTTCTGTGTTTCCTTGGGAATGCAGTTTATCAGAATTCATAGTAGCTTTGAATAATGCAATTTTTTTCTGATAGTACACCCTCTCATAAAAATAAAAGCTGGCTTTTAGATTGTATACATTTTTGCTGCATGCATCAGATCTTTTCATGAAACTACTTCCATTTACAGTTGTTTGTAAAAATGGTTTGATTAGAAAATAACAAAGAATTTTTTGTATCAAATTCGAGTATTCTCCTTTATCAAAGGAGGTAATTTTTTGTTTGTTTGGCTTTCACTGAACAAATGCCTCTGCTAACCTGTCATGACTAAGGCATCAAAAAAGAGAAAGTTTGAAAAGACAGAGGTAGCATTTTCTGTAGTGCTAAAATCATGTAATAACATATAGCAATATACTCTGTAGTTTACAATAGGTCATTCAGCTTTTTCGAATACAAATCAGTATCTTTGTTTTTGTTCCAATTATTATGATATCTTTATTTTATATGTAAGCACTATACTTTATATGTAATCCTTCTCATGTATGTGAATCAAGCAGAGACTTTTTTAACAATGTGAGTGAGCACATCCAAAGACGTAACCTATTCTGCTAAACCTGCTGAAACAGTACAAAATGAACCAGGTATCTAAATGTTTGCTTCTACCTTTGGTAGCTATTTACAAACAACCATATTTAGTTTCCTTAATTCAAGAAATCTTAGATTTTTGATCTGCAACAAGTAGAACATATGTCTAACTCATCATTCATTAGAGTCTTAGGTGATTTTTGTTTCCTTGCTAAAATTTATGGAATATTTTGGTATTTTTATAATAAAATTATGCTGTAAGTGAAAGTTTTCTCTTTTAATTTTTTTATCTTTATGTTCCTTCACCTATACAAAATTTTTTATATCACTTGGTTTGTAAATTAAGTGTAATATTATAATTTAAATGCTACTATGACTAACTCAGTAATGAATTAAGGGTGTGCATTCACTAATTGAACTTACATGGTAAAATGGGGCATAATTAATATTGATATATTGATATAACGCTTTAAAACATTCTGAGGATATGCTGGTATTGAGTAATTAATACTCTCAACATGCAGGTTGGAGGTTGGCATGATTATGTTTATTCTGCAGATGGGTAGAGTAAGGAAAAAGAGGAAGTATGGAAGGAAAGAATTTGTTCGCCAAACATGTGGCTTCTGAAATGATAGCTGAATTATATGTGAGCTTTCAGACCACCATTTCTTTCATGTACGTTTGTCTTCTGTGCTCTGTTCATGACACATTTTAGCTCCCTGCACTTGTTTGTTCTTCTCTAAGAGAAATTAAAGAATTTTAATTTGTACTACTTCAATGAAAGGAATGTGGTGCCATTAAAAACTTTCAAAGAAGTTTGAGAACCAAACCAATTCCATTTTCCTTCCTCCCTACACACATTTTTGGATCTTTGTAGTAGGAGAACTATCACCTTTGAGATGATAACTTGTTCAGACAACCTCTTTAAAATAACTAATATTAACAAATGGTAGTAAATTTCTGCAATAAAAAACAAGAAAATATGTCCATTCATATTTTCCTAATGTAACTGCTTAGTTCCCTTCATATTTTGTTTCTTTTAACAAATATTAACTTAATTTATTTTCTAGAACCTGAACTAATATGAAACTAGGATGAAAAACAAACTTTTTTTTATATACTTGAGGCTTTAATTTACTGTCAGAGAACAGTTAATTATTGGATTCTATTAAACAGCTATTTCACCACCTAAATGAAAACTGTACATAAAGGGCTTTCTACTGCCTGCATCCATAATTATGGTTGGTTGTATGAATATCTTTGCAATGTTTACAAGGTAGAATTAAATAAAAAGTTCTTTCACTCCATTCAAAGAAAAGCAGCAAGATATGTAGGACACTGTTTGAAAATAGATCTGTAAAGAGCTTCATTGAAGGACTGTTAAATCAGGAGCTGAGTTTGAAATTAGCTTTGAAAACTATGACATCTATTAAAAACTGAAATGTTTTGCACAAGTAGATTTCATAACCCAATTTCACCTTGTTTCTGTAAGGAATCATGTTTAAAAAAAAGAAAAATAACAACAAAAACCCACAAACAAAAAAACCCAAATGAACAAAGAAAAATAACCCCAAACAAACAAACAAAAAAACCCCCCAAGCCAAATAGTTAATTAGAATTGTTGTACAAGCATTATTTTTTCATTCTGCAAATTTGAACTGTAATGTATTTCATTCTTTCTTTTGACAGTATTGCCTAGTCATACATGTGGCAACCCAGGAGAAATACCTAAAGGAGTACTTCATGGAACCAGATTCAACATTGGAGATAAAATCCGATATAGCTGCATCTCTGGTTACATCCTAGAAGGCCATGCCATGTTGACATGTATTGTGAGTCCTGGGAATGGTGCATCATGGGATTTTCCAGTTCCTTTTTGCAGAGGTAAAAAATGAAGACATGAAATAAATTTATTTAATCTGCTGTTTGTATTTAAAAGATATTTTGAGGTGGTTTTGTTCCCCCTAAATTAAAGTGTACTAATGTATTGTCTAAAAATTGACACCATTTAAAACTGTAATAACTCAAGCAGTGACACAGCAGAGTTTACATTCAGAGATAGATCCTCATTCCTTGAAGTGGACCCTGTGGTCAAAGCCCTTTGGCCCAGCCCCAGCTTCTTAGTAAAGTGCTGTTCTGCTGGAATCTGATACTCCTACCTGGACTTTTCCCCTTGTATTAAGGAGAACTCCTCTGGTCTCCTGTGCTCTCCAGCCTGTTCTCATGCCCTGTAGATACCATTTTCTGCTACTTCTACCACTCCCTTGGCAGTCTTCTTGGTATCCATGTGGATGAGCTACAAAGGGCAGTTGTTTTATCCAGTAATGTTTACTTGTGACTGAGGGCTCTTATATCGTAATTCCTCACAGCAAAAAAATATTTTATACTTTTCTTGCTCCAAAAAAAATGCAAGGATTAATAATCAAAAAACCCAACAAAATTTTGCCTGGTCTGTTTTTCGTATTTGATTTCAATCAGTTCTCAACAGAGATTTCTTTTACTAGTGCTTCAAAGCAGAAAGAAACAAAAATTTTGTGACCATTCAGTGTCTGATCTTAGATGTTTGGTTTTGGCTTTTTTGTCCTTTTTGTAATTTGTAGCAAAAAAAAAATTGTATAGGTATATACAAATATACTTACAAATTATACTTTTATATACTTACAAAAATACTCAGAGAGAATCAATGGCCAACCTATATTCTGTTAATACGTGCTTTTTTTTCCTGAGAATTGAAAAGTTCTTTGTTGTCTCGATCTCAGCTACCATAATAGTATCACCCAAAACATTTGCCTTCTTTGTCTTGTGGTTGAACTACTGTGCAGTGCAATTCCGAAACATTTTGAAAGTTAATTTCATTCTCTTCGGTAGTTCCACTAACAGCTGATTTATGATATGTGACTACTTCTAAATGAACTTTGTATAATTAGGTTCTCAATTCTCAGTAATTTTGAGAATCCCTAGTTGATTATAGTTGCATGAGTCAAGATTTTTATGAAGCAAACATTAGGAATACAAATTGGATTAGTGATATTACAATGGTAAGCTTTTTCTCACAATAAAAATAGCTGTGAAGGGAAGAACATGTAATACATTATAGTTAAAAACACATCCATCTGTTGGAGAGAAAATAAAGAAGACAATAAAGTAAAAAAGATCCTATGTCAGAAAGGACCAAAAAGAACAAGTAATAATTTATCAGGTTTCAGATTTGGAGAAATATTATGATTAATATATATATTTGTACATACACGCAAACATGTATATATCTAAAATCAAAAAAGATATTCCTTGATAAAAGATGAAATGAAAAAGTCTGTGATTCACTTAGAGTAAAATAAACTGAATAGAGAGAGAGCTGATGTTTTTGAAAAAAATAGCAAACAGAAATTGATGGTTTTGTTGTTATCTATACCTTCTGAGGTAGAAAGCAATTCTCTTATAATTTCTTCTCAGTCTCTGATGTTTAGATAAATACTGTTTTATAAGTTTAAGGAGGAGAAAAAAAACTCCTGATCCAATCTTTATCCATGTTTACAATTTAAAAAATTAAAAAGGAAAATAAAAAGAACATTATCCAATATTTTTGCTTATTGATGTTATATTACACGATAGAAGGAGAATATTTTCCCTATATCCACCCTATAGTCTCTAATTTTTCGAGCGACATAGTAGATTCCCATCTCAACAATTTTGTTCACTTCCAGAATAATCTGACTTGGTGCAGTATTTACACTGAGATGAAATTTAGAAAAAGCCCTCATTGTAACTAGTCAAATAAGAAGCCCGAGAAGTGTTTCAGGAAAAGCAGATAGGAAAGCAGGTACTGTGTAATTTCTTACACACTAGTGAAGCACTAGTAGATCACAGTCAAGAGATTTAAGAACACAGATACAAGTAAGTAGTTTTACATATCTCTGTATGTGTGTATGTATATATATATATATTTACACACACACATATCTGTGTTTAGATGTTCTGGTTCTAGCATGTGTCAGTAGGTACGGAGGGACCTGATAAAAAATGAAAAGATGCCAGGTCAAAGCTTGATCTGTGAAATAAGGGCCCTGGAAGCTGAGAACAAGTGAAAGAATGAGATGACTAGCATGATGAAAACATAGCAGAGGTAGCCAGGATGATGCAGTAAAGTCAAAGAATGGAAAAAAAACCCCTTCAGCCTGACCATAAGCAATATGAACAAAGTTAAGATCAGAAAAAGATTCATTTATTAAAAAAAAAAAAAACCAAACCTCAGAGACAGTCAGAAAAAGATGAGGAATTTGATAAATGTCCATAGAGTCCTGAGAATAACTGCATTAAATTTCCCATTTAAAAGAACCCTGAAATTTTCAACAATCATTAATTTGGTCTCAAAGAATTCAGCCTTTTCTCTTTTTGCTTTAAAATTATGACTTTACTGTTCATTTGTTGTAGACTGTTACTTTAAGGGATCATTAGCAGCTTCAAAAGCATGTTCCCAAGTGAAGGATAATCATATCACTGGAAAACAGTTTAGGATATTTAACTGGAGAAGAAGATAATATTTACAAGATATCCTGAAGACTGATCTTTTATTTTTTGGGAGAGAGTATGAGATTACTGCTGATTAATTTTGGAACTTCTTAATTTAACTCTCTTCCTTTAAAACCATGTTTTTGCATAAATAATGTGTTAGAGTTGGGGTTTTGATTTTAAGTTTGCTCAAGTACAAACTATCAATTCATAAATGAACTTTTCTGCCAGAGTAGCAAATAATTAGTCCATCACTATTTCTGTATTATTTGAAGTATGTAACTTTTATGACTAATAGATTTGGTGTCCTGTCCAGAGTGATGGAGAGAAAATAGGTCTTTATAATATAACAAACCAATATGACAGAAAAAAAAATTACAGGTTACTAAATAAAGAAAAATGTTTACAAAAGAAAAACAACCAGTGCAAGATTACCCATCTGAGTCCAGTATGCTCAGGGCCCAAAACTGTGGAATGACCCCACTGGGGTCTACTTAGATCAAGCTCACTGCAATCTCAAAGCTTAAATGTTCAAAGTAGTGCTGCAGCTGGAATGGTTACCCACAGGTCCCTAAACAAATTGCAAAACATTGTGTGCTTCTATTTTGTAAATACCATCAGCTTCATGTGAGAAATATGATTATTTAATATATGTAAAATAGATTCTGTTTTGCTAAACGACAATAATTTCTGAAATTTTAACCAACTACCCCGCCAAATTCTACTTAGAGAGCAATCCAAATTATTTTGAAGTGCCCTTTGACTACCATGTAGATAGAAATAAAATTAATCTTAGATGCATGGTCTAATGAGTATTTAATTTACGTGAAGTTGATCAACAGCAAGAGAAGAAATTGAGAAAGGGAGTCAAACTGATTACAGCACTTAGCTGAGATGCAGTACATCTGGATTCAAGTGATGATAGAAAAAAAAACGCAAGCAACTTCTAGAAAGTTTCTATTTTTTTATAACAGAGAAAAGAAGCAGAGATGTTGGCTTTTGCCTATTCAAAATAAAGTCTATAAAAACTTAAAATAGTAAAGAAGATAAGGAAGTAGAGGTGTATATTTTGATGGTTAAATAGTTGTCTGCCTGTTGGAAATAAATTAGATGAATGAGCTATCAGATGAATGCATAAGGCTACACCATTTTAACACTGCGATGTGTTTGGTCATTCTGAATCTGCAGTTTTCATTGATATACTATGGCTTGTTTTTATGTTTTTGTCAGTAAGACATTTTAAAATGGTAATTTTAAAGTCCTATTTTAAAAAAGCTATTACCAAACTCCTCGTACTAATCTTTTTGAAAATATACAGGGCATGTGTTTGTGAAAGTAATCATTCATCATTTCATAGGTATGTTCTCTATACTGAAGATTTTTTTTTTAAATGAAGTACAATTATCCACTTTCTCACAAACAAACTACAGAAAAATGTAATTCAATAAAGAATTCAATAAATCTTAGAACCATAGAATGTGTCAAGTTGGAAGGAAGCCATAAGGATCCTCAACTCCAACTACCTGAAAGCCTAAAATTAAACCACGTGGCTAAGAAAGAGCAACACTGCGATGATGCTCCTTGAACTCCCACAGGCCTGTGCCATGACCATTTCCCTGGGGAGCCTGATCCAGTGACTGGCCAGTCTCCTTCTGACGCAGCTTCATTCTGTTCCCTTGTGTCCTGTTGATGGTCCCCAGGCAGAGATCGTCACCTCCCTCTCTGCTGCCTACCTGGAGTCAGATGCAGACTGTCACGAGGCCATCCCGCAGCCTCCTCCAGGCTGAGCAAGCCAAGAGACCTCAGCCACCCCTCCGAAGTCTTGCCCTCAAGACCTCCCCTACACACACTCTAATAGTTTGATGTCCTTCGTGTATTGAGATGTCCAGAAGTGCACACTGTACCTGAGGTGAGGCCATTCCAGAGCTACGAAGGGTGGGACAGTCACCCCTGACAGTTCACCCACGAAGCTCCCCAGGCCACAGCTGGCCCTCCTGGCTGCCAGGGTCCTGCTGCCCCACCTTCAGCTTGCCATCAACACAACCCCCCAGATCTTTCTACGTGGATGTGCTATGCAGCCTTAATAAAGTAAGAAGTATTTCAGAGAGGCTTTTAACAGAGCTTTCAAAATAATTTAGGCCCATGGTTCATTTAGAATCCTCTAAAGCTGCAATTTTCTTTAACTGATAAGACTTTTAAAATGTGACTCAAAATGACAATATGTCATTTGATGACGATTCATAAAATATCACTTAAGTTTTTAATTGCACCTATGCTATTGCTAGTGATAGATAAGGAAATGACTACTAATTACATAATAAGAAAAAACTTTATTACTATGAATCTTGTACTTTAAATCACCACGATGTTTTTATCACTTATGTTCAAAGAGTAGTGTAGTAATGTGATTTATCACATGAAGAGCTTTCAATAAATCTTCAAGTGGAAAAGCCAATTCAAATATTTGAATTCAAATTCTAAATTGATTTTGAATGGTTCTAAGTAAATGTTGATAGGTTAGGTTAGTATTAAAGTTTTTCGCCTTTTTTTTTAATAATGCAATAAATGTTATTTTAATTGCCTAAGAATTTTGTTATATGGTATGTTAAAAAGGCATATAGAATATAGAACGTTGCACTCAGAAAAGCATTTGTTTGGTGAGGAGACAAAAGTCCTGTAAAAATGATTGAATGTTCGAAAGATACCTAAACCAATTCAAAGGAAGTTTTCTAAGATACTGGTTTTTTTCTTACTTCATCCTTGGCTCTCTGCTCATCAAGACTTGCATCTCACTTGTAGCAGGATTCATTTATGCAACACACAGCCTATTGAAATTGTCAGATTATTGTTTTTGGTGAAATTACTCTTTCTATCTTAAAGAAAAATGAACGGTTTTTCATTGACTTCCATAATGGTACTTTTGATTTTTTGCATGCATAAACTTGATGGATATGTTTATCTGTTTTATCTAAGCTACACATCTATACAGTATACATATTTTTTGTCAAGTGGTGCCAGCCGTATGTTTTTGCATGTGCACTTTATATGAGATGCATATTCTCTAAATTCAGAGCACTTAATTCCTGACTACTGAGAGATCCAAATGTTTGTAGCTTTATACTTCAAGTAGTCATTTATGCTGATACAAACAGCACTTTGTGCAGTTGCTTACAACTTGAAAATAACCATAAGTGTTTGGAATTAATTACTTGCACATTTTAAAATGTGATTTGTAAATCACATAGAGTTTGAATTCATGAAGCCTCAGGCACTATCTGCTATCAAATTACTGCAAGCACAGTGATGCACTAAGATTCCTGAGCACTAACTCTCTCCAGCTAACTCTCTCAAAAGCATGACATAGAGAAGAAAACGATGAGCAGTCCAAGGAGGCCAGCTTGCTCTGGGACCAGCTGTGTAAGACCAGACAGTTTGTGTCCTACCCTCTGAGCACTGCAGCCACATCCTGCCTGCCTGCACTCACTTAAGCAATGTGCTATGCTTTACTATTCCACAGTCTGGTTGCCTTAGCCTGAGCGCCTATTGTGACAAAGGAAATTCCCAAAGCACATCCACATCTGTCTGAGAGCAAATACTCTCTGGTTCAGGCTGTTTTCTGTGGTCTTACTAGCTGACTTATGCTCTCTTTCTGTTTCTGTGTTAGCTTGACTTCTTGCAAACCTCTATAGAATGGTATTGTAAATAGATTAAATGGCTATGCATCCCTTTGGGCAGATAGCTGTAGTGGTCTGAGTTCCTTTGACTCTCATTGGTAATGCACAGCGTATAAATTAAGATTTTTGCATGTGATTGCCAGTAATAACAAACTACACTTCAGCTGTAAAATTGTGTTCTTTAGAGCTAAGTTTATTCAGGGGCTCAGTAGCAGGAACAGTGAGGAGTATTGTATTTACCACTTGCATGTTACTTAATGTCAATATAAACACAGTGGGAGATGGTATAATTGAGGATGCTGTCATAACAAAATTTAACAGCAGCAGCTAGTACCAAAGAGATATGGATGACTTAGGATTTTGCTCATCTTGCTGGTTATCCTGCATAGGAAAAGTCTGCTTGCTGACTTTCAAGAATACAGGTGGAACTGTTGTGCTAGAAACTGAAACTTAAAAGTGCAGGTACAGGATGTATGAAGTTAGTTTGTTTTTCTTTTCTGGGTTGGAGGATGATCTGAAATGAAGTGCTAGAAAGTTATTTAAAAAAGAAAAAAAAAAAAAAAAAGCAAAACCACCACCACCATCACAACAAAAGCCCCAAAACAAACACACGCACACAAACACTGGGGAAAAAAAGAGTAGTTGTAGATATAATTCAGTTTAAAAAAAAAAAAAAAAAAATTCTCCTGTACAATTTATTATAGATTTACATTAGTTTTCAAATTATTTTAATCTTTGAATGTATTATGCACCAGGCAATTTTACTCTGATTCTGAGCTTTATCCATGGTTCTTTAATTTTCACTTCCTTTCCCCCTTTCATTCCTCAGAGACACAATGGCCCTTTCAATATGCACTGTATAAAAAGCCAGAAATTGAGGAAGGAATCACAGAAATGGCCTGATTTCACCAACAAAAAGAAATCTTTTAGGAAAGGCTATCTATTCTAGCTCTATTGCTTCATTTTAAAAAAGAATAAACACTTATAAATATCAGGGTCTAGAAAGTAAGACACGAAATTTATTGAAAAGACATGACCTCCTCCAAAATATTTGTGTGCCAGGAAATTAAATTAATAAGATTTTGATAGCCCAAGGTTATGGTACATTTGTGTATGTCAAAATTTACTTTGCATGTAGAAGCATAAATACCTGTTTGAGCCATTCAGCAGCTTTCTGTCTTCCTTTTTAGTCAAATTAATGCTTCATATATTACTTAAACATTCAAAAAAAATATTCTGTTTCTGCCTTTCTTGCAATTCTTCCTTTTATTTCAGTCAGTTATTGGCTATTTAGCTGGTTTTAATAGTCTCGTTTTTCTAAAGTCCAGACCCAGTATTCTTCTTCCTCTGATTCATGAATCCTTTTTTTCTTTCAAATCTTCCTTTAAAACACATTTTCACTGACAGGTTTCAATTGTGATTGAGAAGAGCAGCTCCACTCCTACCCTTTTCTGTTGTCTTGATCAGCTATTCAGTTATTATCCTAATTAGGCTATAAGCTCCTTGTGTTATGCACTTTGCCAAGCTATGTGTTTTTGAATCTCCACATGCACTTATAGTATGCAAATAATGATAGTAGCAGTAAGTAAAGATGATAAAACAGATAAAAATAAAATGCTTCCCTTCTGACACTTCTCCTGTGCAGAAATATTTTTAATTACTATTACTTTGGCTTTCATATCAAACAGCAAAAGCCACCTGATGAATTTTTAGTTTCTTATGTCAATGAATTGCATTGATGACATATTTTCTTGGGGGTTTTTAATTGTATGTTTTAATATCAGATACTGCTGATAATCAGCTAGTTTTTAAAGCTTTCAAGGAAATCTTACTGAACAAGGAAAATACAAGACATTTGCTAAATCCTTTGGCAGAATATTAAATAACATTCAAGATTTAGGAGAAAATTCCTATGCTTTTCATTTAAAAAATTGTTAATAATCATTGAAAATATATGTTATTAACTGATAATGCATGAACCTTGGAAGGTCCATCTGGCAACAAAACCTTCTGAATTCATTTGTCATCTGTAAATATCATGATTCAGAACAAAAAACAAAAAGAGAAATTAATGTTATTAATGCTTCCTAGTTTAGGGCAGCATTTAAATCTATAAGAATATTTTTCCAGCAGATTTTTTTTCTTATAAGAAATAAGTGAAAGAAAATAATGGTTCAATATTTTTAAATTTGTATCACAAAGAGTTTAACTGTGTTTCTGTAATTTTGTGCCCAGTTCTTTTTTGGGCTTCTTCCATGCACACATTCACAGAGGAATTTTCTACAAATCAGCTCATAATAGGTGTCCCTGCTAACCTTCATTCCTGTTTGGCCTGGTGGTGAAGTGACACCAACAAAGAAAAAAACTCAGAAAACCCAACCCAAAAACCTCTGCTGCTTAAAGGTCATTCCATTTGCTTGGATATTCCAAATATTCCAAAATATTCCATTCACTGGGATAAGATTTTATTTCTGTGTGTGCATGTATTTATGGGTCCTAAGTGGGTAGAGAAGGGCTGGGTTTGCTAAGGCAGAAACAAGGATGGTGCTTCACTTGTTTGAAGTGCAGCGTAATTAGTAACTGATATTCTGTTCGTCAGCTGAAGGAGCTTGTGGAGGGACACTACGTGGGACAAGTGGAATTATTTCAAGTCCACACTTCCCTTCTGAGTATGAGAATAATGCTGATTGCACCTGGACCATATTGGCTGAACCAGGAGACACCATTGCTTTGGTTTTTACTGACTTCCAGTTAGAGGAAGGATATGATTTCCTAGAGATCAGTGGAACAGAAGCACCATCAATATGGTAAGTCAGAGATCTTGTAAAGATCTCATTTCCTGTTTTTCTTTTTTTTTTTTTTTTTTTTTTTTTTTTTTTTTTTTTGGT
>VXBB01000857.1:3948-17942 GCA_013399915.1 Illadopsis cleaveri | reverse complement strand
TTTTTCTTTTTTTTTTTTTTTTTTTTTTTTTTTTTTTTTTTTTTTTTTTGGTGCCTATCTGAAAAGATATCAGAGGATATTTAAGATATTTTCTACCTGCTAGCAATGACCATTTTTTATGCTTTTTTTTTTGGTCCCTTTCACCTTTCAGAACTGAAAAAAAATAGTTTGCTTCTGTTTCTTTCCACATCTTTGTCCTTTCTCTTATTTTCCTCCATCTTCTAGAGTTATATGTGTAAGGTATCTTATCAGTGAGCATTTAATTCATGTTACATATTTGAACTTGGTATAAGAGCATTTTCTGATTTTGTGTCTTGAATCCCTTATTGTGGTATTCTACTTCAGCAATGAAAGTAGTGAGCAAAGGTCAGCCTGAGTAAAACAGGAATATATAGACAGCTAATAGATGACATCTTATTCTAAAGAGGCTGTAATTCAGTCTTAATACCATGTATGCATGTATTGCATTGTACCTTATGTTAGCTGATGTTAAAACTGTTTGCTTGGCAATATTAGGGATTAGTAATTCTAGTACTAAATTTACATTCTCTGTACTAAGTAAAAGATGATAGTTTCTGCCTGGGGAATGGATTAAGTTGTGGAACAGTTTGTATTATGATTTCTTTGCAGCCTACATATGCAGGTTTTTCATCCTTTTCATCTCTCAGAATGTCTTGTGCTTGACATATGCACCATTGCTATAAAATTTAGCCTAGAAAAATGTAGATCTTCTCACAGATGACTGATGATTATTATCTTCAGAATGCCTTTCTAGAGATAGGAAGCAATCCCACTATTATTTTGATGTCATAACTGGCTAGACAGTGAAATATATTAATAATTGTTAAATTCTAGCAAGCATCTGATTTTTTGAAAATCTATCAATAAAAATATGTGGTAACTATACTTGGCAACTATGTAAAAACTTTGGCTTAAAGAGACATATAGATCTATGTCACTGATGCCAAGATGATTTTTTGCCTTTTATATATATTTTTATATAAATGTATGTATCAGTATTCTTAGCATGTGTACTTGCAATTCCTCACATCTGATAACATAGCATAGTCCTAGTATTCTGTTAGGCCAGGAGACCAAACATCCTAAAGATCTTGTAGCAGGAGGCCAGGAATCACTACGCTATCTTGGGAAACCAAGGTCCTCTCTAGAACATATCCTGTAAACTGGAGATTTTGTCCATCCAGGGGGCAATTCCATGGATGGGGGAATATCATGCCATTCATCCAGGCCTCCCTCTGAGGCATCCTTGTTAGATATGCTAATTTGTAAGGTCTATAAATTGTATATGTGATCTATCGTGTTTGTGCATTGTGGCACATTCCACCTTGGCGAAGTCGTGCACGCTAAGGATCCTTATTAAATTCCATGGTAAAACCCCTTATCCCTTAACCATGTCTGGCTCTCAATTTTTTAAGATCAGGAAAAGGCATCATCACAAGATTACTCTCTAACATTTCCACATGAGCAAAAGTTGTGTAATGGCAGTCAGTGGAGCAGCTTGGTATGAAATTAAGTGCTCATGTCTGTCTGAAGTACAATGTGTAAGTACCCTCTTGCCTCTCACTCATGCACAGACATGCACAACAATCATCAGTGACAAAGTTTTCTTCTTAGGGCTTCTAAGGTGTAGAAGCTTTAATCTTGAAGGAGAAGAACTAATGCAATTTTGCTACAGAACATAAAAATATATCAATTTGATTTTGTGTAAGGGACTCTACTAGACACTTTACAACAAATCTGTGCTTTTGATTTCTGGTAATAGATGAAGTAGAATATGAGCAGAAGGCATTGGACATATTCTGCATTGATCTCATGCAATACTGATCAGGTTTACATTGGAACAGAGATAAAATAAGAATTTTATTTCTCCTAGAATTCAATCTCAACATTTTTCTTTTTTTCTGTATGTTGGAGATCATTATTTAGCACTGATCACCAAAACCTGGATTTATTGTGTGTTCCTAAGATCATAGAATCGTAATATAATTTGGGTTGGAAAGAACCTTAAAAGATCATCTAGTAATACCCCTCTACTGTGACCAAGGATGTCTTTAACTGGATCAGGTTGCTCAGTCCTGACCTTGAATATTTCTGGGGATGGACATCCACCACCTCTCAGGGCAACCTTTTCCAGTGTTTCTCCACCCTCACCGTCAAAAATGTCTTCTTTATATGTAGTCTAAATCTACCCTCTTTAAAATCATTACTCCTTGTCCTATCAAATCAGGTTCTGCTAAAAAAATATGTTCCTCTCTTTCTTATAAACCTCTTTTAAGTACTGAAAGGCTTAAATGAGATCTCCACAGAGCCTTCTCTTTCCAGGCTGAACAGCCACAATCCTCTCAGACTTTTCTCGTATGAGAAGTGTTCAGGCCTAATCATTTTTGTGGCCCTCGTTTGTACTGTGTTGAACAGGTCCATGTCTTTCCTGTGCTGAGACACAGAGTTGAATGCAGCACTCCAGGTGGGGTCTTACCAGAGCAGAGCACAGGAGCAGAATCCTCTCCTTGGCCCTGCTGGCTATGGTAGTTTTGATGCAGCCCGGGACACATTTGGCTTTCAGGGCCACACGATGTGAGCTCATGTCCAGCCTCTCACCCACCATCAATCCAAAGTCCTTCTTGGCAGGGCTGCTCTCAATCTGTTCATCCCCCAGCCTGGATTGATACAAGGGGCTGTCCTGACCCAGGTGCAGCGCCTAACACTTGGCATTTTCAACCCTCTTGAATTTTCCATGGGCCCACTTTTCAAGCTTGTCCTTGTACCTCTGGATGGCATCCTATTCCTCAGGTGTGTCAATGTCACCACACATTTTGGTGTGTAACATTGCTGAGAATGCCCTTTATCCCACTCTCCATGTCATGGATGAAGATACTATGAACAGTACTGGTATCTTTGATACCAGTGCAGGATTAGTAGAGGATCACTGATGAAATTCTGGAGAAGCTATGGGGAGTTTTGTAAGAAATGTTTAAAGGATTATTGGAAAATTTGGAATGAAGCTACATATTCAGCTATATTTAAGCCAGAACAGTTACCATAGCGACATTAGAGCCATGCTAAATGTAGTGCATTCTGTAATATGCTAAAATCAGCTGTGTGTTTAAATGGGAAGTTGTTCCATACTTAAAACTAATGGTCTAGGGGTGTTATCATCTAAAAATGTGACTTTTTTTGTAATTGCTCCCTTTTATTGCATCTGGCATCATGTCAACAGCTTTAGACATTAATTCTGTATTAGGAGCCACATATTCCATTAGCACGGTCTAGTAATTAGGATTGTTTTTTTCTCCTTTAAAGGAATACTTGCTGTAGAATAAGTGTAAAAAGACACATCTATGAGCACTGTAAAAGCTAGAAAGAGAGCAAGAATTAAGAAAGTAGTTTCAGACTGATTGTTCTTTAGTGTTTTTAGTGGATGATGCAATATGAGAGGGATCACCCTCTCAAAATATATCAGCAAGGTTAGAATGAGTTCCAGTACGACAGCAGTACAAACAGGATGGACATGGTTTTTTAAGTAAAACAATGGAAATGCAAGAAGAGGAATCTAAATGCTGAAGTAAAGTTATCTATCTATACAATATATATATAAAAGACATTTTATGTTATAGTTATTGTATAGATTATACATCTTACTCTTTTATAATAGTAATGTTTTTATATTACTTATACGCCACACATTTCTAAACCTTCTGTAAGATATTCAGTTAATTTCCATTTTATATAGCTGATTGTTGGTTTGTTTTCCAATGCATTGATAATGAAGACGAGATTTGTTTACCGTTTTATTTTTAAAATCACTCATATGGTCCATCCTAATGGAATTATAAAAAAATTAAGAGATATTATTTATTTTATGTACATGACATGGTTTGAAGGTCTAAAGCTATTCAAGGTTCATTTGTTTGGGGATTTTTTGGTTTGTTTTGAGTGCTGGTGGGTTTTTTTTGTTTGTTTTTGTTTTGTTTTTTTAATTAGAGAGTAGTTATATCCTATGTGGATCTTCAATGAATATAGGTGATCACATTTTTAATTCTGCTTTGAATCAAAAGAAGTGTCAACAGGCTTAAAAAAGACTAACATCAGTGCAAAATGAATGTTAAGGACATAGAAAAGGCTTTTTAATCTGTAAAAGAAGTAGAAATATCAGTTAGACTGTAGGTGAAAGAAACCTTTTTGAATTTGAGTAATTTTCTTAGTTTGCTATTAAGTTTTAGGTCAAAACAAGTTTATTTTGATTTGGTAAGCTATTTCTTGCAATGCCACAAACAGTACTTGTAGGAGCATAACAGAAAGACTGCCTCTGCTATGTGTGGAGCCCATCTCCAAGTTCACCAAATGGTCAATCCTTTGGGTCTGAAGGGCTCCTTTGTTGTTAATTATTAGATCATTTAAAAAAAAAATCTGAATATTGAATATAACTTTTAAAATACTTCCAAACATGCTTCTTTACACCTCTGCATAAGTTATATGGTACTTAAAATTAAATCAAAGTTGAATCTAATGATAGTATTAAGAAGTGTCTTAAGTATCTTAGAAATCCAGACTTGAGCTGGACACAGTTTTGAAATAGAAATCTATTACTTAGGAAAAGCATCCTATTGAAAATCTCTTAGTCTTTCCCAAGACTCCTCATTGAGATGGAAGTTTGGGGTTTTTTTATTATTATTTGTAGGTTAGACAAAGCTGGACAATTGACATGGGCATAGATGGGTCCAACTCAGTCTTTTTCATGTAAGTGTGGATTGGCCATCATTTTTACAAGATCATCAAATTATCTTAGACTTATACTTTGCATGAAAGGTAATTATGATACTAAGAATAATTCTGCAATTATGTTTTCAATGTGGAATCCTAATTTTGAACAATTTTTGTTTAAAATTTCTTTTTCTCTTTGACCTTATAATACTGATTTTATCTGACTGTGCTCTAATATAAAACTAACATCCTTCACATTTTTGTCAATATTTACCAATGCAGGAGAATGAATTACACTTCATACTTTTTAGTCTAAATTAATTTCCTAATACTATTTAAAATTACCTTAAGGTTATTCTAACTTCCTTATAAATAATTTCAATATCATAGTGAAAGACCATAAAAATGTATGTGGATGTGAGAGTGATTTGGAAGCAGCACTAATGAATTATTATAATCTTGGCATACAATTTGACATAAGTACCTAGAGTCATCTGAAACTCACTTCTTGTTTCTGTGTTAATGAATAACTCCTATAACAGCTGGATACTATTTTGTGTTTCTTAGCTAAATACACCAGTCCAAACACTCAGATATATTTTAAATAGTAGAATTTCAATTTGCACACTTTCTGTCCTGTTTATAGATATGTTGTTATCTTAATTACCACCCTCCTTGTGAGAGGCCTATAGCAAGGTAATGCATGAGGTAATGGAGTGGTCTGGATCACCTCTTTGATAGACACGTATGGCAGCAGATCCAGACATCTGAGCTGGGTGTTTAGCTCAGAATTGCATAATTAGACAGCTAAAGAGCACCATCTATTGGTTTGCTCTTAGAAAATGTATCACTCGTGGATCACCTTCAACAAAGTAGTTCTACACCAGAAAAAGGCTTGGGACATACCTTCTTGTTTCCTTCATCAGGTGAGAAAAGATATGCCATGGCATATGGCTATGCAACAAAGGGAAAGCAGTTAGTCCAACTTTTCAATATAAGGAAACAATTAAATTTTTATTAATTTATGTGTAATTGCTTACTTTTCTGGCCTCTTTAGAGGCATCATGACCATCACATCCTCCTCCAGCACTCCTTTTTTTGTGTCACCAGGGAAATTCTGCAAAGTTATATGCTTTTCATGGAGTTACTAGTAAAGGGTTCTCTTGCTGCCTACTAGTTTTTGGAAGCCCTTACCTTTCTCTAGCTTTTAACTGGTTTTCCCCTATTATTTGTTTTGGTTAGGAAACCAGTAAGTATAAGCTTGTCTACTGGATAACCTGTCCACCTGGTCTGCTATAAACTGGGTTTTTTTAGTAAAGCAAGTTGCATATTGACTTTCATGTTGCAAAGTTTTCAATTACCATGTAAAAATTACATAATCCATGGCATGTGAAAATTATCAATAATGTTATCTAGCACTTGAACCCAACTTATTAAATATACATAGCAACACAAAAATGTTTAAAACTGATTTACCATAGAGCACTATTCCATTCCAAACCCCCAAGATACATTGGAAGGACAAAGAAATTTTAAGGTGAGTGGCTAGTGTAGATTATGTGCCTCTATGAACAGCTTTTTAAGACTGAAAAATATAGCAATCCTGACAGAACATTGCAGAGTTTTTAATTCATATTATGTTTATTTACCTCATTAGAATGAAATCTCTGGTAATTAAATATGTTTTTACTAACAGATTTCTTCCATACATAATATGTTCAAACTCTTGCTATAGCAGATATCATCAGAAGGGATTTACATATTGAAAACTGATTAAGTGACAGAAAAATCCCCAAGTAGGTAATATGGCAAACACTGTGTCCCTTTAAAAGGCTCAGTGAAATATATATTTTTCCCATCTTCTGAGTCCTGTCAGGTGCTGCCTTTGGTACTGATGCTTGTCTCTCTGGGTCTCTCCTAGCTGTTTTTTGTTGGCAGTACCTATGCTCCTGCTGCTCCCTTTGCTCCCACAAACATGTCTGATTTCTGCATCCTCCCTCAGCATTTCTGTTAAGTGGTTTAAGTTTAAAATCTGTTAAAAGCTATCCCAATAAAGGAAGGAAAAATCATAATTGATACTAGTTTCTGGTAGATAAAGGATTGAAAAACCTATACCCCCAAGCATTTTTTTTTTAAAGTCGACCATGTGCTTTAGTCATAATCAAAATGGTGTATCAAAAGTTTGCAAACAAAGTGCTGACCTTGAGTTCCTGTGGAGTTGTGTGATCTTGGAGAGAATGTCTCACTGGTCTCAGAGCTGTTAAGCACAGTCTCAGAAAGGATTATCCCCACTCACGTATTAGGGAATTTATACAGAAAATTGGCAGAGTGTTTTGCATAGGACATCAGCAATGTATACTAAACATGTCATACAGGCAACTGGTGTACTCTAGTTCTAAAAGTATTGCTCTCCAGAGCCGTTTAAAATTCCCTGAGTGGAAAATAGCAAGTTTTAATTCAGTGTCTACAGCCAATTCTTGTTTTTTTAAAAGCAGTGGCTAAACCCAAACACACACAGATAAACAGCTTCTTCAATCCTACTGTTTTTGATAATAAGGATTTATAAGCTGATATCATCGGTGACATGTCTTGTACTTGGCTATATTTATCAAAATCATCATGTTCCAAAATGGATTTTCTTCAGGCATTCAAATGCCTACTTGAAAAAATGAATTATCCACAGTTTTAAGTAAATTGTTAACAGGCTTGGGGAAATACAGTGAACACTGCTCAGTATCTTTAGAGTCTATGGAAGTTAAAAAAAAAAAAGTACTGTGGATGAGACATGTAGTGAACAGTTCACCTTCCTTGAAATTTATGTAGGAGAGAAGATGAAGCCTGACTATGGTTAAGAAAGCAAAGCTGCAGGGAAATTGGTATCTTAAGACAGGGTTACATTTATTTGTACCATCCTGGGCATTGTTCCCCTTTTGCTTTCAGCATCCTAGTGGCTTTTTTTTTTTTTTTTTTAAATTGTTTTGATACAGAGGAGCATGTCTGGTTGTTGTGTTGTTTTTTTATTATTATTATTATTAAGTGTATATTAAATAATGTAGTATATACTGTATAAGGAGATGCGCTCTGCTATTTCCAGTGCAGATTCTAATTGTTGAAATGGCCATAAGGAAGAGAAGAAAAAAGAGTGCAAGTAGTGGTTTTAAAAAAAGGTTAAATTGTAGCATCCAAATTTGTATGTGATCTGTGAGTTGCTGGCATTGCACTGGAAGAAAAGCATTGTTGGAGGGGAAAAAGGGCCATGGTATTCCATATAATAATATGTTGTGAATATATATCCATATATATATATATGTGCATATTATCTTGAGGTTAATCTGATTTAAAAAAAAAAAAAAAGGTTGTATAGAGTCCCACTGCAAGGACAATACTCAATAAATATGTTTAGTTTATGATAATATCTCTCATAGAAATCTTGCAAAAGTTCTTAGGCTTGTATTTGAAGAAAGTCTATCTGAAATGCATCACTTATCTCTAGTCATTTTTTTATTCTAAATAATATATATAAAATACATATTAGTATCTGTATGCATAAAAGTATGTTGAAGGCTTTGCAAGGATTTTGACCTTAAAATAGATAGGAGGGTAAATATACTTCATGCTAATAGTAGTGACTGAACTCATATAATCTCTTGCTTGTGTTAGCTGTAAGGACACAGAGGCCACTTAGCTGTTAACACCAGCATGTGAGTTGTGTATGAAGTGAGAAGTACAGAGGCACTAAATTGACATTTAATTCACAGAACACTATTGCTTTCTTTGCACCTATTAATTTACAGCCTACTGTGTGCTGAAGAGGCATAAAGGCTTCATTCATAGCACGTCACAAACTGACAGGAACATAAGAGTGAGAGAACTCACTTAAGAAAACACTGTGACCCACAGTATAATTTTCTACTACATTTAAAAGAACGTAAAAAGCACTAGATTTTTTTTAATTAAGTATGTGAACATGGTTTAAATACATTAGAAGAGAGCTCAGATTACTTAAAATACCACTACTTTACTATCTTTCTAAATAGATTTTATAGCCCCAGGGATTCAGTGTGCTCCTAAAATATCCTTCTCCTAGGTCTATTGCATTATTCTTGAATATCTATAACATTAGCTTCATTTACTCACAAAATTCTTGACATTGGATTCAGGAAAATATGTTTTAATGATGACAAAGTTCATGCCAGTGTAGTCAGATTAGACACTTTTCTTAGACTTATTTACGAATTGCTAAATTTCTTGGTTTTACACAGTATCTATTCAATGCAGTCATCCTGAACAGTAAAACAAAGACTTCTGGAATGTTACATTAAATTCTTCTCCTCCCTCCCCTTTGGCCATGCAGCCCTGCCAGTGATTCTAGGTTTGCATGCAATAATCACAGTAGTTCTGAAAAATCACACCTACTCACTGATTTAAAAAAGCAAAAACAAAACAAAAAACAAACAAACCCCCAAAAAGCCCTCCAAAAATCCCCAAACAAAACAAAAAAACCCCAAAAAAAACCACCACCACCACCAACAAAAAAACCAAAACAAAATAAAACAACCAAAACAAAACAACAAAAAAAACCCCAAAACCCACCAAAAAAACCCCAAAACCCACCAAAAAAACCCAAACCAACAGCCCTGTCGCCCCAAAAAACCAACAACCCAACAAACTGAGAAGCAAACAAAACTCAACACCAACTGGAATTTAAACTGGAGCTTTTTCAATCTACATTTATTTTGAGGTCTGTGTTACTGCATGAGAAGGAAAAAGTTTAATGAAGAAAATTTTGCTGCTAATTTGTGTCTGCATATAAATATGGTCTCAAACTTGTAATACAGTTCAGTCCATCTGGTCAAATCACAATTAACAAAGATTAATATTGGGACTACCAGATCAGTCTGGATAACAAAAAGACAGTTATTCCCTGGAACTCAGATCAAATTCTAGTTTTGACACTGGAACCTAGTTTAGCAATAATATCAGAAAGGAAATGAATCATGGTGTAAATTTACCCTGGCATGGGTAGTGGCCTCTTTTCCCATTAGGATCAGTGAGGATGAAGGATGGCAATTTACCAAACTGCTCTTTAAAAGAACTGTAGTTTTCTACCTTATATTTCAAATATGTTAGAATTTCAATATTAACTATTGCCATTTTCTAAAAGATATAGGGGGTTTTAATACATCCTTTTTGACATATGCTTTCAAACACCCAAGTATATGAAAAATTGTTCAGTAGGAATTAGCATAGTTGAATGTGTTCTTACTTTCCAGCATATAAAATTATCTCGTCAATTATTCATCACATTTTAAGAGAAGAATGGAATTTTATGATGTAAAAATCAAGTATGAATATAGGTATGTTTTATTTTTTTTCCTGGTTGTACTAAAAGGTGCTAAAACATGTTACATGACAACTAAATCATTTGTTAGTAATTTGGGTTGTTTTCTTTCCAGCAATATATAACAAAGTAGACATACTCCTCCAGAAAACTCTGCCTGAATTTCCACTGCAATTTTTTAGGCCAACTACCCATTTGTTTTTTGCATGTTTTCTTGGCTGAGATCTACAGCAGCTCAGTGTAAACCTGCCAATGAACTGTTCTTACAGTTAATAAATACCTTGGCCCCTGGTACCCCTGTTTAGTTAGCACACAGAATACATCGATTATTTCTTTGACTCTAAAAGAATGTTAAATTGAATTTAAATAACATGTTTATTGATGGATACTCTTTTTTAAATGCCTGCGCAGTAGGCTAGTGATTGGATTTAATGGGTTTTCTGCAGAGGTCTGCACTTAGAAAAGACTGTGCTGTTATGTATTGCTGATGTCTTAAAGCGGTAGTTACAGCACAGAGAGTTTAGATATGATGTGTAGTGGTGACTGAGATATTGTTTCTGTTTATCCAATCTCCCAGATGAGCTAGGGAGAAGACAATCAGTGGGGAAGGCAATTTTGATGTGAATTAAAAAAACCCACAAGGATTTTGCTAGTTTAGCCAAGCTTGTGGCAGCACCACAATGAAGAGTGAGAAACTCAGATCTAAACCATCTAAACAAAAATGGAAATACTAATTGTTCCTTTTTAAACAGTGGATGCGGATGGTCATATTAACTGAAAAACTATTCTGTATTCTGATAAGATTGGCAAGTTATTCTGTCCCACTTTTAATGAAGCAAGGAGAAGAGACAGAAAAAAAATGCAAGTTTTCATCACCAGAACTCATATTAGAAAAAATTAATTTTTTTGGAATGATGTGACCTTAATACTAAAATATTTTGATTAGAAACAATACGGTAAAATATTATGTGAAGACTGGATAATAAAGTGGATTATTTAATTTTAAATTTATGCAAAGTCTCATGTAGAGTTACGTGAGGAGGAGACTGACCATATGGTTTTATTTTGCATTCAGAGCTTTTGCAAATAAGATACTGAAAGAAAGGCTCTATTTTCAGTATTGGTCTGTATCAAGAAAAAAGAGACATTTGTTTTAGAACATACCCATTTTAGCACCTTTGCCTTGAAACTAGGGACAGGATCAAATCCCTGGAAAAACCATTTAGGAAGTAGCATGTAAATTAATTCAAATAACTTCAACTAACTAAACTGCATATTTAGTTACATCACGACAATAATCAACAGTTGTCTTTTTTAGCTGACTGAAGTGAGAGTAGCGCAGTTTACAATGCATGGAAGAACAAAATTAGGATGTATTCTAGCAGACCATATATGCAGATTTATTGGACTGTCATTTGTCATCCTCCTGTGTACATAAAAATATCATTAATAGTACAAAGTTTAGCACTCAAGACTAAAGAATGCCACCTTAAGTTTGAGCCACTTATACATAAAAGTTGTCATACCTTTTTAATTATGCCATCAAATGCTCTTATTTCTAATTGTGAGACTGAATTACTGTTGTACATTTAAAAAAACTCAGGTAAGTAGAACTGCTGCTATGTATGTTGAGATGAGTTGTGTGCATTATTTGGGAAATTAAAGGAAAATAAAGGAATGTCTCATGATTGAAACAAATTTAATTTCTCTTTAAAATCTGGGTCTTATGCATGCCTTATTCATAGAGTTGCTATGTCATGGTAACTATTATCTTCAGAGAAGATTTGCGCAAGGTTTTGCCAATATTGTGGTCCTCATTTCTCATATAATTGGGTTCAACTCTTTCAGTTCTTCTGTCAGCTACAACTGCTTTGGTTAGCCATGATGATTATTTAAAGAAGGTCTTATAAAATAAGACCAGAAACAAAAAGGAAGGAAGAGTAAAGAACTTTATTTGTAGTTCATGTGCTACCCATTTATGAAGTGAACAGACTGACTCCCAAGTAAAGGCTTTATGAATTCTAATATTCATATGCAGGCAATTTAATTTCAAATCAATTATGTGTTCATATCATGACTTAGCTTAATGATAGACTTAAAAATTGAAAACTGATGCCAAGAATCGACTGATATAAGAAATGCTTGTCCTCACAACCTCAGCAGTTGTAGCAGATGAGGAGGGTGCTCGAGCCCTTCGTGTGAGCCCCTCCTACCTCGTTCTAAGTATTGCAATGAACAGGCCTTTTTATAAGTGTGTTAAAGAGGTGTACACAAACCAGTATTAGACCAAAATTGGAACACTGAGGACAGACTGTTCACATGTTTAAAAGGATGTTTGAAAAGGAGGCCTGTAATTAGAAAATCATTTGAAAATGATTCAAAAGTGGATGCTTGTCTCATCTGAAAGCAGTTTCACAGGTAAAGTTTTAGAGTATTTAAATGCACCCATGTAGAGAACACACCCTATCATGCCTAGCTAAACAGACCAAGGAACCTGTGGCTAAGACAAAGAAGCAGAATCTATTTCCACGGTTGAAAGAAGCAACGGCTTTGTTGTTTTATCATATTTCAAAACTGAATTTGAATTTTCCATCTCCTCATCTCTTAAACTGAGATTGGATGTGTGTCTTAAATTAGTACTGTAATGAGGTATAAATTATTATATACAGCCCAGGGATAATGTAGGATTTCTAATATTAAAGTACAGAACCTAGATCTACAGAATGACTATACAAGTAGACATTCTAGTAGTTCTTCTTCTATCTTCATAGGGATGAAAAAAATCCTTCCAAGTACCAAATCTTAAATTTAGTATTGAAGGTGTGGGATTCCAGAATTCGACACTATTTATAAGGAGAGTTTCTAAAGATGAGGGTTTTAACTCTGCCGCAGAGGGCAGCTATCAAGAGAGGTCTTGGTTTCTTAGAAACTGGTCTACAGGTTTTCATAATAAATATTTAGAATTAGAACATTGCCCCATGGGTAGAAATATGGTAATAAAAAAAAAAAAGGTAGTGTGTTTGCTTCAGCTGCTGTGTTTGAAATCAATCCACTGCAGTCCCACTGGGCTGGATAAAGCTCTTAAAAATGTTAATTTTTCTGTGTACAGTAAGTAGCAGTAAAGCCCTGCAAATCTTCATAGACTTGAGAGCTGAATTAATGAGTTTTATTTATATTTGGGATTTATCCACATTTTAAATGGTTCTATACTAGGAGAATTTCAAGTCATTGTTAAATTTTAGACACTGATGATTGGTTTACAACAAAAGACTATTCTTTAAAAAGAAATGCATCTCAAAAGATTGAAAAGAAAGATTATATATTCAATATGAAAATACTAAAATATTTTTTAGACAGTTTTCAGATTCTGTTTGCTCCAGACATGGATATTGTTTCAGAAACTTTTAATTTTCAGGAGTGATAACAGTTTCCTGTGTGTTCAAAGTATATACAACGAGATAATTTTTTCATTATCATATTCTGATAAATTCAGGCAACAGGTGTGAAATTCATATTTAGGAACAAGACAAGCGCATTATGCTTACCTGCATAAATGAAACCATGACAGTTCTCCACATGAACAGGAACTTTTTTTTTTTTTTTTCAGAAAAATACTACATAACCCCTGATTTAATGTTTTCCAGTCCTTAAGAGTGTTTTGTAATCTGGTAATTATGCTTATTGTTGAAAGAAAGCATCTTATTTCCAAGCTTCCACACATGCCTAGGTTCAGATTCCAGCCACAAAGTTCTGTCCTTGTGTACATGACTGAAAAACTATTCCCAGACTCTAGTTCCCAGTAAATCCTTGTGAACTGTAATCTCACAACTTCCTCTTTGATAATATAATGGAATTGATTTTTTTTTTGGTTTTTTTTTGGTGTTTTTATTTTTTTTTTTTTTTTTTTTTTTTTTTTTTTTTTTTAAAAATT
>VXBB01000855.1:75281-92588 GCA_013399915.1 Illadopsis cleaveri | reverse complement strand
CCGGGCTGGATCTTTATTTATTTATCCCCCCTCCCCCTCCCTTTCCCTCCGTAAGTCTGCGGAGCCAGTTTCGTTGGTTATTGCCAAGGTTTTGCTCAGGCACGGGCTGTCCCCTCGCCCTCCGCCGCTNCAGGAGGAGGAGGAGGAGGACAGGACAGGGAAGGGAGGAAGCAGCCAGCCCCACAGTCTCTCCAGAGCTGCCTTTTTAATATATACAGATCTATTTTGTTATNTGCCCAAACTTTTCCCCCCAACTTTCTTCCCTGGGCGCCCCTTCTCCCCCTTGCCCCTTCCCCTGCCCGAACCGAAAGCGGTCAGGCTTCCCTTTGCTTCTCGCTTTAGGATGGATTTTTTTTATTATTATTATTATTATTTTCCCTTTCTGGTTTTCCCCCCTCCCGGTGGCTTTCGCTTTGGATCCGTGCGTATCGCGAAGTGGGTCGGGGTGTTTAATCTTTTATTTCGCCGTATTTCTGGTGCCAGTTCTGGCTGGGTGTGTGTGTGTATGTGAGCGCTGTGTGTGCCTGAAATAGTACAGGGACTCTCTCTGCCGATGAACCCGGTGGGGAAGTTCAGCCTTTGATCATCAGTGGTGAAAATTGCAACAGGAAATAAAATGAAACGTTCTGACTGTTAGAAGACAATCCACATTTTCAAATCAAATCCTTCTTTTGTTTCGTAGCCGAGTTTATATATTTGCACNCGGATCTGGGGACAGAAGTGAGATTGGAGAAAGTAGAGCGATGCCAAGGAGGAAACAGCAAGCACCCAAACGGGCTGCAGGTAAGGAGAAGCCATCCACTTACACAGCCTCTGTCTCTCCACTCCTTCCACTCCTACCCCCCATCTTTATTATTATTTAGGGTCACCCTTGCTTTTCCGGGCTGGATCTTTNAATTTATTTTTTTTTTTTTTTTAACAGAAGAAAATAGTTTGCAACTTTGGAAGTGTTTTGTTTGTCGTTGTGGGGTGTTCTTTTTCTTTTGGGGGCCAGGAAAAAGAAACAGACGAGTGGGTCTGTATAGTAAATCTTTTCAAAGAGTTTCCTTTCAGGCTTCTTAATTGCTTTTTATTTTTTTTTTTTTTAATAGTGTGGTGGGGTTTTGTTTCTGGGAAGCGCAATATGGAAGTTCATTTTTCTTCTGCCAGACCCACCCACTGAAAAATCAGCTTTCCAGTTGATTGCCAGCTTTGATTTGACATTTGATTGATCACCTGTCATCTTGCTGCCTTTGATCTATTCATTCTTGATATATATCAATAAATCACTCACCATGGTAACCCAAGTGCCAATGACGTAAGGCTTGCCCTCTAGATTCTCTTAGCCAGACATGCACAATTATTATCTTGTTTGGCTTTTAATGTAGGCGGGTTTTTTCCCCTTCTTTTTTTCCCTTTGTGTCCTTCCTTGGATTAGTTCTTTAAAGAAAACTCATATTGGATGTCTTTACTTTAAATTTTTTCCCCTCGCCCTTGCGAACATCTCCTGGGTGTAGCACAGCGAATGTGGGACAAAATGCACGGGCAAGTTTAGTGGCACACTTGAATAAACTTTGCCAAGTCGTGCTTGGGATCCACACGGGGGGAAATGTCACCCAGGAGAAACTGGGACACGCAGAACTTTGATCAACTCCCAGCTCTGGCTGCATTTCTTTGGGTGCAGGACAATGGGCTGCAGGCAGGAGCTTTTGGGACGTGCCCATGAATGCACCTATGCGGGTTGGGATTCCTGGCAGGCAAAGATCCCAAATCTACGGTCGTGGCCATAAATAACAGTTCGGCTAGAAATACAAATATTTATATAAATGCCTATGTATGTATTCGGGAGAACTCTGCCATCAGAGTCGCTGTTATTATTTTCTTCACCAAGAGGTTTGATCTGAATAAGGCATTCCCATTTTCAACTTGCAGGGTAAATAAATGTCTGTTTTTTCATGGATGCTGGTCGGCACAGTGACAGTGCTAGAACTGCTCCTTTTTTCTCTCTGTCAGGAATATGAGGCTTCATTCTATTTGGGTTTCAAAGTAGAATTTTCGCTTGGAATGTGTGTAGTATCTTTTCGTGGCAGGGGCACGGTGTTCTTTTTTAGAAACATAGGATACAGTAAGTAAATTTCAGCCAGCAAAGCCCGTGCTGTTGTTTCCTGGGGTTTCCCTGCTAGGATACAGTAAGAGATGTTTTTATCCAGGATCCGACAGCATTTTTAAGATCCTAATGACAAGGGAGAAACTCGTATGACCACAATTAGATCTCTCCCTTCTCATTCTCATTACAAAACGTGCGTTGCTCTTCAGTGGTGCATTTCTTTGATTAGATTTCTCCTCAGATCAATGTTGTTTCAGGTGAGCAAAATCCTGCAAATGCAGTCCAGTTTCAGCCAGCAGAACTATTTGAAGTAGGTTTATACATTTGCAATAGTTCTCCTGCTTTGAAGTTGTATTTGTGTGTTTGTGGGGGGTAGGGGGGAGTTTCAAAGAGCAGACGTGCCTGTTGGATATAGTTCTTAAAACTGACTTTCATTTTCAGGGATAATACTGAGGTTCTGTTTTGTATGGTAAAAAATACCTCAAAGTGACAGGAGACAGGCTGTGCAATGAGAAATGAATCTCTCATCAAGGCTGATAGCAAAGCTCCCTAGTCCTTTTATTTAAAGGAGTTAATACATTATATATTACTTAATTTTCACTTTTATTTATTTTTAGTTGTGCAAGTTCAAAGGTATCAGTTGCACTGCATTTTGTCTTGATGGCAGCAGAGATATTGAAGAGAAGTTTGCAACTTTTAGTTTCTTCAGATAGTTCACCTCCAAGGGAAGAAAAATGATAAGCCTTATGATTCTGGACATGCCTGCTTTTGTCATTGCTTAAAATTAAATACTATGCACAACTGTAAATAATTACTGCCATGCACTGACTTTGAAAGCAGGTTTCGAGTTTGATTAATGAATAATGTAAAGGTTAGAGAGAACCAGCGAGTGAATCAGAAGTGAAGTCCTGCTGTTAGGTGAAAATCTATCTAGAGAGATATACATGGCAATTTTGTCCTTTTCTATTATTAATTTTAAGCCTTGTATTCCTAAGAAATATATTCCAGGCCATTGTAATGAAACAAGGGAGCGTAATTGGATAAATGGGGCACTATTTATGTGTGATGATGGGGATTTCTGCTCTCCGATTACACTTTTAGAGCCACTTTATTTCACATCAACACCGAAAACGATGTCAAGCGCATTTTGATCTCTGCAGGGCCGAACCTTTTCTGAATCATCCTTGCTTTTTGAGAGCGTCGTTTCCAAGTCGGTAGTTCTTGAGGCAGAGAGTTGCAGCTCTTTTCCATCAGTGCCTGCTTTAGGACGGGACCTGTGCTTGCCATGAACAGCCCGTCTGTGCTGGGGCTTTCACCCGAACGCATCACAAAGGGCTTTACAAACCGGGCCTGATCCTTCTCCCGCCCAGGTGCGAGTCAAGCATCGCTTCCCTGGGAGCATCACCGAGTTCTGTCAGCAAGAAGAGGCTCGGGCCCACAGAGTCCCTCATCCCTCAGCAAAACACAGCCACGTCTGGGGCAAAAGTCTCCTCACGATTCCATAACAAATGGTCACATATTAACAGGAGGGTGGAAAAAAGGGTGGAAGCAAAGCAGAATTGCTATTCAGATTTTATTCCTAGGGGTATGAAATGGCTTTCAAACACAATTTCACTGGATTAAACTCTCCTTTCCCCTGCAGCTTGTTTAAATGTGCATATTTGATTTTGTGATCATGCATTGGTAGTTTGCTTTTTTAAAGCCTGCAAAGGGGAATCTGGACTTAACGCCCTTTGCGGGTGAAATTTTATGTTTCTTCTTTTCTTCCTCTCTCAGCCCCAACAGACTAGCTGAGAACCAAAGCTGGGGAGAAGTACAGCAGGAGCAGGTCTCAGGCACATTTATTCTGTTTATTGGAGCTGTAGAATAACACAGGTTTGTTTTTGGAAGAGTCCTCGTAGAGCAGCGAGCAGAAGAGGGTGAGCAGGGAGTTCTGTAAAGCTGCAGCTTGCACCTTAGCAGGGGAGGTTATTTCAGCCAGAATCATATTTAGAAAGTGAAATTCTGCTTGTGCAGAGAGCAGAGCAAAAGACCAGCAAGGCTTGCTCTGTGTATTTCCGTGGCGAAAGGCAGCGAGATATCTCTGTAAATGTAACCAGGAGCACTGGGGCTGTTCCAGGATTATTTGTATCCTTTCTAACAGGGGCAATGGCAGCAGATTCCAGGGAAGCAGCGCTGAAAGAAACTGTAGAAATGGCAGCACTGTTTTATTTCAACATCCTCCAGAAAAGCAACTGCACATCAAAACCACCTAAACAGTTCATGCCTCAGAACCCTTCACTTACAGTGCACATCGTGATGCTGATAGATGACAGAAAAGCCAAGGTGCTCACAAACCAGAGGAGCCTTTAAATCCTGGTTAATTAAATATATTCCAAAATAGGTACTTCTGCAACTAAAGAGGCACCAAAATTAGTCGCCATCTGCGTTAAATTCTGCAGTCGGCTCCTAAGCCCAAAGCTGCTTGGGAATTTTATTTTCCCGTGTCAGAACTCAGGCCTGAATGGGACAATTTGAAATCACATTCATTTTAGTGCCTGTTTCCCTATTTCAATTTTCCCCTCCTCGATCCAAGCCCAGGATATCCCCACTATCTGAAGAGCGGGGCGCACCCAGAGTTCAGCCCCTGTGCCTGGGAAACAAAAGACATTTCCATCAGCAAATGACACAATTTTACAGCACTTCTGAAAGCATGTCCCTCGTCAGAAATTCTAGTGCATGAACGCTCTCCCTCTTCCATGCTCTCTGAGAAGCCCATTTTTCTCCAAACCGGCAGCATTTTGGGAATTTCCTCCCGCAGCTTTCTCCTCCTGATTTTTGCTCTCATTGTCAGCACCCACCTCAAGGAACTGTTTCCCCTAGCAGAGGTCCCTGGAGTCCCTCGGCAGCACGGGGCCAGGGTGAGCTTTTCTGCCATCATTTCCCTTCCCATCCCGATGAGGACATCACTCCCAGAGAGCAACTCCAGACTCAGTGGAGAAAAAAAAAAAAAAAGCTGTCAGTTGCTGTGGCTGCAATTCCCAACTTAGCAGCAGCAGAGGGAATGGAACTGTACTCTATCAATTACAGTTGGAACCAGAGGCTAAACACTTATTGTGTTAAGCTGTTGTGCAGATCTTAAGAGCTCAAATGTAAAAAAAATATCGTGTCAGCTGGTGGAGGGGAGAGTAAGGCCTGGTTCTTCCACTGGATGACATATTGTTAGCAAAGGCAAAGTAAAATTATTCAAGTTCTTTTTAATGCTTCTCAGGTTGAGATGTGTTTCAGGCCACATTCTGCCTTAAAACGGGGGGATCCTACAGACTTTGCTGCTAGAATGAGCCTTTGTTTTTTCCCTCTTCTCTGCAAAATGAAAATATTTGTGAAGTCTTGCCTCCAAAGCGTGCTCACGCAAGCAGAGAGACATTTTCATTTGTCTCCCAGTCTGATGCAGGAGCCAAGTGGAACCACATTACACTCGGAGCTGAAATCTTCCATTTCATTCATGCAAGAGCAGGGATTTTTCATTACCTGTTTAATTACAATCATTTACATGACAGTGGGCCCAGTTCAGCAGCTCTTACTCAGCACTTTGGTCCAGTGGGTGAATGGCCTGTGGAAGGACTGTCTGTGTGAGACTGAGCTGTTCAGCTACAAAATCCAATAGATCTGTTCCTGGAGAAGCATTTTGCCTCTGAAGAGGGACCAGGTTCTTCCATTAAGCTCGAAATCCAGGGACAGTTCTGCTTGGAACTTCTGTTCCTAACGCTTGCAAGCTATTCTTTCCTGAAGGCTGCATGACTGAGATATTCTGCTGGCTCAGCCAACTTCCCTCCCCAATCACGTTCCCATGCTCTGTGTTAATTACTGAGCGCCGGTTCTGGGTTCCAGGAGACGAGATGGGCTTTCAATAAAACCTTTTTTAAGGCACGGTGCTCATGTTGTGCACAGGGGCGGCAGCTTGTGAGAAAATGCCTGAAAATGGGGTTGCAAATCCAAAGCCTGAAGGTTCCATGTGCTTTTAGGGGCTAAAAGCAGTTATTTCTCATTAAGGTGGCTTCTCACTTGAGGCTGTTGGCACAGAGTAATTTTTACCGGGTTATAATCACGGCTTCTGCAACTCAGAAGTACCTTGACAGCAAACCGTGTATTTTTTAAGGTTTCAAGGAGAAAAGCATCACAGAAGCACAGTGTTTCCCATTAGATTTACACATCCCTCTTTAACTGTTGCTGGCTTTTCATCCATTACCTTGTGAGCTTTCTCAGGCGAAAAAATAAAGAAGTGGAAAAACTGGTCTTCTGATCTAAGTGTTGCATTAAGTGTTTCATTTAGAAAAATGAAGAGAATCTTTGTTTCCCTAAAAGAAATGTTTTCCCCCGTTTGCCCTAGGAAAAAGAAAGGCACAATAGCTTCAAAATGACAGGATCTGATGGTGAAAAATACAGAGTTCCTAACGTGCAGTGCCTGATGGTCCCGAGTATTGGTAAAATTCCACAGTTAAATAGAACAAACAGTCCTAAATGTCTGAGGAACGGATCCTTTTCAGGCATGCACACATCCATGCCTGCTAGGAGGGGAGAAAAGTGCCTGTCTGGGAGAGGGATGCTCCTGGAGAGCTTGGGTGTTCAGAGAGGTTTTGATTACTGCACCAATCTTTGCCCAAATGTTAGAACTGTGCTGTTAGGAGTGATGTCCCCTGAAAGTCCTTTGTTAGGGTTTATTTTCTTTAAACCTCCAGCTCCCGGAGTCTGATGATAATTATGCGAGTGTCCAATATGCTTTTTAAAAGGAAATTTATTTCAAACTGCTCGCTCTGGAGAACTTGAAAACAAGCAGGCTTGAAGTTCTTATGCAGAAGAAAAATGCCTTGAATCTCAAAGTGACTGGTTTTAACTTCCCATCATTTTCAGCCAGTCTCATGACTTTTGGGGCTGTGCTTCATGCTTTTTGTACAAACAGGGTTGGCAGTATTGCTTTTTGCCTGATTCTGGTGATGAACTGGTGTGTGTGTGTCTGGGTGCGTTATTAGAGACGTACACACACATAATATCAGTAAACAAAATGCTGAACATAATGATGGAGTGGGGCTGTGTGAATTGGACCTCTGGCTTTGTATTGCCATAAACAAAGCAGTTCTGAGAGCCCAGACCATCGGTTCTTGAGGAGTGACTTTCAATTGAAGTTTCCTGGAGATTGTTTTTAGTGGCAATTAAATCTGGAAAGTTAATAGGCAGTAACTGCTCTTTATAGGATAAATACTACGAGGAATGCACAGCCTACCTTTTTCCCAGATATAATCAGGCTGAACTTTATTGAAAAAAAAAAATTTACAACTAGCAACATTAATGCTGTATTTTTATTGTATTAATGCAAATGAGATGCTGACTTCGTTCTTTCATCTCCATGGCTTGTATCTATTAGAGCTGTATCTTATTCCTTTCTGTGTCTTTTCTCCCTGTGTTCTGTAAACTGCTTTCCTCTAATGATACTGAGGCTCATTAAAGTTACTCCCAATGCTAAAGAGACTCTGGGAAACATCCTGAGCTCTGGATGGCTGTGGAAAAGCACCACTCCCGATATATGGGGGAAACTGATCCGGATCGAGCCTTGCATTCCCCTTTTGGGAAACCTTTAAAATTGATGGGTGAAACAGGAAGAAAAACCTAACAGGAAGGACTGTGTGCTGCAAAGAACAGGTCATTTTTAACTCACAGCCCTACCTGACAAAGATAAAAAACAATAAAGTTTTAAGGAGCTGGCTGGCTCTTCCTGCATCTCTCTCCAAAGACTCATTTAATTGAAAAGCCTGTTGTGCTTGTTTTTATGCATGTAAAACAGAAAAGGGGCAATTTTGCACAGGGCCTAATATTCCAGCACAATATAATTGGAACTCTTCCTGCCTGCTTTTTAAGTCTCTCTGTTCATATAAAATTAAGACCCACTTATCTTAAATTGTAGTAAATCTCATTCAATATTGCTTTCATAACTTAAAAAAGGCTGTTACATATTCCCAAAGCAACTTCGCTGAAGTGATATTGGGTCTGTTTATGTGGAATCGGTGGAGAATTTCTATTGAAAAAAGGAGCAGCTTACAGTTCTTGTTTTTAATGAAAATAATTAAATTCTCTAGAATACCTTGATAGCTCAGATTTTTTTTTTTCCCCCTAGTGAAACTCTGCTTAGAGGAGATCGGAATGACGATCTGCACATTGGTGCAGTTTGGCTTGTGCAGACAACAAACCCCATTTCTATCACTCGCCCTGCACTTGGACAGAAGTAATTTCTATTTTTCATAGAAAGATTTTTTTACTGGGAATTTTCCACGTACAGAAATAGTTTTCTGTGCGAATTGCACGGCGAATCACCGGCACGATTTATAAGGTCTGCAATTTTCTTTGTACATATAGGAAGAACTCGTTTGCTTCCCGCAGGGTAAGTGGGCTTCACAGGAAAGCGCTGGCTCTTTTATGATTTTATGTTTTGTATGGAAGAAACAGAACCTTGTGCCAGCTGCTGTGTTGGTCTCCCAAAATTATTTTCTTATGTGTTTTTCAGCGTGTTGTAACACACACAAGCACAAGCACAAGAGGCACTAAATTAACACGTGAAAGGAGAAAGAAGCTAAGCAGTTATATTGATCATCTGTAGCGTTAAATGCTAAAAAAATTAAAAGCTTTCCGGTGCTTTTGATTAGCTGCGAGGATCCTGCTTGTATTTGTGTCCTTTGTTAGGCAGTGGAACAATACTTCTTCACACTTAGCACCTTTCTTCCATGGATTTCTTGCTGATACTCCTCAGAATAATCCCAGTGATGTGGGATATTTCCTGGAGAATTGAAGCCGGGAGGTTTTACCTGATTTGCTCAAGGTCAAACAGCGTTTGCTCCCAATTCCCTGCTCGTGGTACTAGATCACTTTTCTATCATCAGAGCATTTCCAGGAGGGAAATCTGGACTGGAGGCTCAAGGCATCCCCTGGCCTGTGCTGGGGGAGAAGAGGGACCAGCCCAGCTGGGACCCTGGGGAAGGTGGAAATGCAGTTTCATCCCTCCCTTGCAATTCCCTGTGGTGGTGGAAGAGGCACTTTGCTCATGGCCAGGAGCTCCCAAAAATGGGAGGTCTCATGGTTTGAGAAAGCAGAACTCTGTTAATTCTAACAAGCCAAGGGAGCTTGACTAAGCAAGAGTTTTAGACAGAATAATCAAGTTTTTTACGTTCCAGTTTTTTTGGTCAGTACTAAGTTTCAGGACAAGAGAGTTTGATTCTTGTTACTTTTCTTCCCATAAACTGTTCTGCATTTCTTTGGCAGAGCTGGATGTGACTGTCTGTAAAGCATTGCCCTGAGAAATATGTAAAACCTGGAGTGATTGCAGCTGAACAGGCCGTACACATTTTCCTCCACCCAGCCTGCCAGAGGTGGTTGGAATTCTCTGGTGATAGAGCTTGAGGCTTGATAGAGTTTCCAGTCCTAGGGGTCTAAATCCTTACGTGGGCAGCTAAAGAGAGACCTGAATTTTCAAAAGCTTTTAGCACCAGGTTCCCATGGACCTCCCTCAGCTCCCTCTCCTGTGTAAATTCGAATTGAGCCTTGATCAAGGGCACTTTTATGTTGTTTCCCTAGACTGGAGATGTATGTATTGCCTGTAGAAGAAATATGGTGCAGGTAATAGCCGCTAGATTCATTAAGGATTGTTTATGTTTATTTTCACACCATATTACCTTTCAGTGATGGTCGTTTCAGCCATTATATTGACAGGAACTCTGAATTAATCTTAGGTAATATGGGGCTGATCTGCCTTACCTGGGAGACCACCTGCTACCCTCTCAAGCAGAGTGCTGAATCACCAGGTAGGGCTTTCTTCTCCAGAGCTGGGGACTTGGGAAGCTCTCTCATGGCTCCTTTCCATGTGGAAATTAATGCTTGCCTTTATTTCTGAATAGCAGGTTATTAGAGTTCCTATGCAAATTCCCAGGATGGGAATTTGTCTCTCGTTGATAATTGATATAATAATATATATTTTTAGTGGTCCAAAGTCCTTGAGCTCGAGCCTTGTGTACGTAATTTATGTTTATTTCTTACTGTTATTAACTGTAATTTAGTTCTTGGCGCCTTTCATTGCCTTAGATTGAAGGGAGTGTCTCTCCCCATTGGCCCTCCATAAACAATGCCCTCTCAGGGTTCCTTCTCCTGTATCCTTGCCCAGACATTTCCTAGCCTGTCAAATACTGTCATTTTATTCCTTGCAGATCATTCCCAGTACGTCTCCTGTTGCACACACAAATAAGGAACAAATGCAATCAGGATGCATCATCGTTTAGCACAACAAATAAAAGCCGATCTGTGCAGATTTGCCTTAAAGTGTCTCTTAATATGTATTGTCAAAATGTCTGAAGATGTCTCTTACTCATAAGCGTTTAATTATTTGTGACAATTAAACTAATATTCAGAGCAGGAAAAAAAGAATTAGGGGATTAAATATTTTCTGTTGTCTAAAGCTAACAAAACGTCACCTGGCAGAGCAAACTCTTTAAATTTTGTGTTTCAGGCAGGCCTTAGGAAGGAAAAAGCACCAGAACAAAATTACAGGGCCTGGATTTGGTATGGAATTTGAGGAAACTGTATTTTTAAAACCAGACCAAAATTTAAGGGCACATCATTAAAGCATATATCAGTAATGAGCAGCTGAATACTTGATGATTAAAAAAGAGTTTCTATCAATTTTTAAGTCAGTGCTGAAATTTATGGCCAAGGGCTGCTCTGACTGAATCAGGGACTCAGACCTGGGATTTTTAGCCTCGCCTGGTTATTGTTTCACTCGTGCATGAGAAAAAACAGCTCAAATATGACAGCACAAGTCATCAGCCTTTCCTGTGGCTGGAATTATAGATGTGTTTTTTTTGTTTTGTTTTTTGGCTGATGAGCTCTTTCTCCATCTGGGTTGTTCAGACTGGAGAGGCAAAGGTGCCGTGGATGGGGCAGGACAAGTAGCCAAGACTGGTGCCCAGGGCTCAGCATCTTCACCTGCCTGGCAGACCTTGAATATGGTAAAGGTTCAGATGTGTGATAATAAAAAGGGGGAAAAATAGGGAAAAATCTTGAAAAGAACAGAAAACCAGCATGGTCCTTGAGAGCAGTGTGGATGTGGGAGCACTGGAGAGCCCAGGGCCTGGCTGCAATAACTTCTGTATTATGGGCTCAACAGTTCTTGTAGTCCAGATTGTTTGGGGTTTCCTGCTGAGAAGTTTGATTTCTACTGGTTCTAATGTTTCCAGTTCTGAGCTGCTCGAAGCAACCATTTCCATTATTAAAATCTGTGTTTTCTTTCTTAAAACGTTCTTCCTGTAATTTAGGGTAGGATGTTATTTGGCAAAAAATTAGAAGACGTTCATCAGGGTTTATTTCAAAGCTGTGGGACCACTGAGCTTTCTGGCAGTGACGTGAACATTTTTCAGAGATATCTTCTGCTTTCCCTGAGAAAATCCACCCAAATTTGTCTGACTTATAAAGCCTAAAAGTTGCTGTTGCCAAAGAATTTTTAGAAGGTGACACAGCATTCTCCAATGTGCCATCCCCACCACACATGCTCTGTTCCTGGTTTCTCTTTTTCAATTGCATTCCCTTAAAAAACGTTTGAGCTGGGGATAAGTAGGACAATGGCTGCAGGGGCAGCGATGGGTCCGAGCAGCCAAAGGAGAATGAAGAAATGGTTTTGTCTGTATTTAGCTGGAGTCCAGGCCTCAAGAGAGGAAGCAGAGAAATTTAGGGAGCAGAACGTGGACAAACGAGGGCAGAGAGCATAAAATTATCAGATATCCACAGAAAACAGGGGTAAACTCGTGTGCAGGACTTCATTGCCTGGTCAGTGTAGAGCACCATAGTGACCATGAGCCTGTGCCGGGCAGCTCCTGCCCAGATCCGTCCTGGATGGGAACCAGGGTGGCTCCACACCTGTGGCTCCCTGTTGGCTTTCCCAAAGCCTGAACTCATCCACACCTCACAGAGAGAAAGGATGTGTGTGGGAAATCCATCCAGACCAGCTGGGGAACAAATCCTGACGGGCGGTGCTGGGCTGGCAGCGCCAGGCCTGAGGGGCCGCCATGGCTCGGTAGGCCCGGCGTGCATGAGGCGGGACCTTCTTCTGTGGGGAAAAAATCAAAAAATCCCCTTAAAACTGGCCAGAACTGTGCCCCCCATGTCAGCTGGATGGCAGAGATGAGATCCCATCCACAGGCACAGTGCAGGCGGCTCAGGAAAGGCACAAAACCCAATGGAAAGGAGGAAAATTCCAATTCCTGGTGAGGGAAGCAGGAGAAGATGATGCCAGGCAAGCACAGGGCTGCCCTTGGATAGCAGAGCCAACAGGAGAGTGGAAGAGCTCAGGCAGCACATGTTGAGGTTGGTGACCCCATGCAGAATGTGTGACAATGGTCTGGGTCTTATATTGGATGTATTTGATGTATTTGGTGTATTTGGGAGGGGTCGGTGTGTGGGACGGGGGGTTGGTCAGTGGCAGCGCCAGGCCTGGCATGGCCGGGGTGGGTCAGGCTGAACGGGGCGTGGGCACTCCGGGCACTGAGGGAGCTGTGGTACAAAAGCACCTCGGAGACAACACAGAGAATCCTGCCAGGAGTTTCAACCACAGATATCTGTTCAGATAAAAGGCTTGTTAGTCTGAGAGCTCTTCTCTTGCCTCAACATGCCCATGGTGGAGGGCTGGTCCCTGGGTCGCTGTGTGGGTATCTGCCCTGGGCCCCTGGGGCTCTCACTTCAGTTTTACTCAGAGCAAGGGGTTTATTTTATTTTATTTCATTTTGTTTGTTGCCCTGTGGGAGTTTTCACCTATAAATCTGATCTTTCTACCTGAAAGTCAGTGACAAAACTCGAATCAGGCTCAGCAGAGCAGGTTGCCTTCAGGTTGTTGCACTGGTTTGTGTCACCTCCAGCGTTTATGTATTAAATAACTAAAATCTTGAGAATGTTAATCTAGAAAACAGTCATCCCTGCATTACCCTTTTGCTGTTTCGGTGAACTTATTAAAGATTTTACAAACTTGTGATTTGGGTTAAACAAATGTAAATCATGTGGAGAAAGAGTTGCGAGAAGGCAGAGGAATGTTATGATGCCATCAACATCTGGGTTTGCATTTGTTTGGATTAGGGACATTTTACCTTAATCATTCCCAAACATGTCTGCTAAAATCCCTTCTTTCATTTTTTATCACCTATGAGGTACAGCCAGGCAGAGTTTCAATCTGTGTGTGTGTATGAGGGTAAAAGTGCTGAAATTTGTTGTTGCGGTGAGTACACGAACAGTCCCATTTTTATATTAGTCCTCCCTCTTTATAATTGTTTGGAAACATTTTGATTCAGTTAAAAATGCACTATTTCCAACATGCAAAGTATGAGCCAGGGGAACAAGGGAGCGATTACGAGTTTCTCCAAGGAAATAAGCATCTCTTAGCCATCATCCTGCAACAAGGAAAGTTCTAATACATGACATCTCTGTAATGTAACCTAATAATTTTTTTTTTTAAACAGTGATGTAATGGGGAGAGTGACCTGGACTTTGTAAAAGTTCCCCTACTTACTTCAGATTCCCAAGGGCAATGTAACATTCTAGACAGTGTTTTATATGCCCTGATTAAAATGTAACATATTTTTGCATTTCCTGTGCAGTGACCTGTTAGTGCTCATAGACAGAACACTTAAAGAACAGTTACAAGGAGACATTTCCAAATGTGCCTAATATGGGCGAGTTTTTATAACATTCTTATTTCATTTGAAATTGCAGCTACAGCAGGAACCATTCAGATGGTGCATTGATTTAACTTTTTAATCCACTGTTTTGCTACGTCAAGTAAAATAAATGTTTGTTTTTAGCTCCCTTTTTTTGCATTGCTAAAACTCCTAACTACTTGCTTTAAGCTTGGGATTCTAAAGGGAGCTACATTATCTGAGATTTAAAGCTTGCTTTTTGTAGCTGCTTTCTCACAACTCCCCCAAGAAAAAAAAAAATACAAAAGTACAACTTTAGCAAAAAGGGCTTTTATATCTCTATCAATTATAGAAACACCAGCTGCAGTAGATTACAAATGTGTTTGGCTGATTGTGATGTTGTGTGGGGAAAACTGTCACAAGGAGCTGGATGCTGTTCTCCCCGGCAGCAACTCCCCCAAGCTCATCTCCCTGGGCTCATCTCCCCGGGCTCAGCTCCCCGGGCTCAGCTCCCTGGGCTCAGCTCCCCGGGTGGGCTGGAGCAGGAGCCTGCCAGGCTGCCACAGCCAGCTCTGGATGGAGCACAGGGAGAAAGGAATGTGGGCACAAGTGTGAACCGTGTGTCACTGTGTGCATGTGCTGCTCTGAGAGCTGGGGCAAAACCACACAGTCACTCCACTCAGTGTTCTTCTTTATTTTTTTTACATCCAAGATATTTGCTTTTGCTTTCTTGAAGAAGAAAGTGGGGGAAAAAGCAGAACAAAAATTGTTTGACCATCCCCAAAAGGTAAAGTAGTTGGAAGTCATGGATAAAAGAATTACAATATCAAGACAGTAATGCAAGACGGGCAGTTTAAGATATTCGGGGCTGTTGAGCTCAGGAGAAAATTAATGTCTCAACATGTGTGCAGGTCATTATCACTCACTCCACCAAAACCTGGCTACAAGGGTAGCAGCCCAAGGGCTCTCAGTTGGTTGTGCCATGGTTACTGTGTCATTTATCTTACTGTGCTTTGGGTCACTCTGGGAGGACATGGTTGGGCCCTGGTTTATTTTAACAAAGAGAATCTGACATAGGAAAGTTCTGTGTATACTTTACAGTGAAAATGCAATTTTCTATTTTCATTTAATCCCAGGAATGTTGGCATTTTCCAGGCTGTCAAACAAATGAGTGCACTGGAGGACAGTTAGATGTGTCTGTCTAGTTCATCTATCTAATCTACCTCATTTCTAATGTGCCCATCACCATGGTGTCTAGGCAGAAAGTATCTGCCTTGCTTTTGCTTTTTGTCTTTATTGGCTGTGGTAACCTAATTGAGTCCTAAGAGCTTTCGGATTCATCTGCAAAAATAATAACAAAAACATTATCAGAATAATGATTCATATTTGTACTCTTACTCAGAATTTCCCTCTCTCTTCTGAGTGTATTTGGTTAGTGGATTACTGTTGTTTTATCTAGAAGAGGTTATGCTTTAGAAGTCTATTAAATTGGAATTTTACTTGAGTCAGCAGTGAGTCAAAACTTCATTTGGCTACTAAAGTGAATTCACTCATGTCTTCTAACGTCCTTCTGCTTTTCTTTGCAGAAGTTGACTTCATTTACTCAGCCACCCAGTTTAGCATCTGCATCTGTTCTCTGACCCCTTGTCATATAAACCATAGGTAAAGGTAATAAAAAGCAACAGAAATCGTGCCTTCAAAAATGTTATCTTCCTTTGGAAGCCCTGGTTTCTGTTACATTTAACTACCTCTCTCTGTGCCAATTAGCTAAAGAGGCATGGTAAGGCTGAAGTGAGTGGTTTTTCAGGAGCAGAGGCCTTGCTGAGGGGAGATAAAGTGCTGCTGCTGCTTTGCTGTGTCTGTGCACGTGGGGACAAGGTGCTGCAAGGGCCCGTGGTGTGCCAGCCCTGCAGTGTCACTGGTCACACTTCCTTCAGAAACGTAGCTGCAGTGCCATCAGCATGGCTGTGTGCCACCTTCTGCTTTTCCAAATGGGTCCCAAGGGGTGATCAGTCAATAAACTGGTGTTGGAGAGGCTGAATAACCAGCGTGGTGCTCACTGAGGGAAAGAGTTCCCTGAAAACGTTGCAAACTCTCAGCTCTAATTGAATTTGATCTCAGCTGTACAGTTACATACAGCCCCTTTTCTACTCCTCTCCTACTTCTATGGAAAGTGTCTTTATAAAGCTGCCCCTCAAAGATAATTTCTTTGAGAGCCAGACGTTTCATACGTGACAGTGATTTCTAATCCCATCTGGACTGGCAGATCACAGATTCCCAGCCTGTGGCCTCAGCCTGTAACACGAGTTCACACAAACACAGTAAAACCATTGCTCTGGCACTTCAGTTTGTCCTGCAGTGATTGAGTAAGAGATGGATTGCTCTTTGTAAGATTTAATTTCATCTTCCGAGTATTTGCAGTGGACGAGAGTATGGACATGATTACATTTCACAGGGTTTTTTCTGTGATTTAGAGCAAAAATTATTAGCAGAGCTGGCTCAGCAAGGAATTTCTGATGTAATCTATACCAGTTACAGGCTAGGGGTGTGGTAATAGGGAAAGAAAAAGGAGGGCTAAGTGTTTATCCCAGTTGACTGAGACAGAAAACAGGACTGGCAGGATGACAAACTGGCATAACCTTACAGTAGAAAGTGCAACAAATCCAACAAAAGTTCCAGCCATCATGTGAGGTTTTTAAAAGAGCCAGGTCTGGGAGAGCAGTTTCTTGGTGCTTCCTACAGCTAAAGCAGGCAGAATGAAGATCCACACACCATAGAGTTTCTGTAGGTGCTGGGGCAGTATGTATCTTAAATTGGTGTGAGGAGCTGGTTTTCAGGGTTTAGGGTGGGCTTGGTAGAAGAGACATAAAAAATATGCCAATGTTAGATACACAATCACTTAATTTCCCCTGTAACAGAACTGTAAAACATTTTTTCATCAACTCTTAGGAACAATGACAGATGAACCTTAAGCATTTTGAAGACTTTCTGCAGCTCAGATGCAAGTACTTCATACTTCTACAGTTTCAGGAAACTACAAAAATAACAGAATTTCCCAGGCTCATATTCCCACCTTCCCTACGATGAAGACAGTTTTCCTTATCCCTGTTTTCACCACAGACAAGCCGTGGCACAGGGATGTTTAATGACTCAGCAGAAGGATCAGGAGCACTGTTCAGTCTTTCTGTCTCATCACAATGGCTTCCAAGGGTTTACATTGACATCCCTGTCCTAAAAGTTTTGATACTTAGTGAGACTTTGGGTAAATTGTGTATTCTCAGCATTAAAAAAACCCCCTCACACAGAATTTCAGTCAGTTCATATGAGATGCCTACTTTTTATGCTACCTGCAGGATATGGTTTTTAGATAAAATGAAAAACAAATGAAGATGGCACAGAACACTGTTTGTAGAGCAGGGACAGCTGCTGGAGCCCAAGACACTTTGGCAGGTGGAAAATGCAGTCCCTGGGGCACAGAGCCACAGCCTCTCCCACTCACTGCAAGCATCAGGAGAGCAAGTAAACTGT
>VXBB01000855.1:24500-72000 GCA_013399915.1 Illadopsis cleaveri | reverse complement strand
CAGGCTGGGGGCGTAAAACCCCAAACCTGGTCAGGGAACCGAGGCCTGAGCTCCCCGTGGAGCTCTTCAGACTCACAAAGCAAGTTCATTTTCTAAAGTTCCTTAATACAGGCATGTAACACCGTGAATTTATTCATGGTTAATAGTCAGTTTAATATTCAGCAATACATTTCCTAGCCTAATTTCCCATTCAGCTATCAGTCCAGGTGGCAGCAGTGTAGACAGGAGTCCACACATCGCACGTGTCACAGACAACTTGCTGTTCCTGGATCCGGGGTCCAGCCGCCCTCGGCGTTCAGCGCTGCCACTCTCAATTCACAGAATTTGGAGATTGACATTCTCCTTTCCCTTCTCTCCATTGCAACCAGGACTAGCAATTTTTTAGCAAGGAACATATTTAGGCCTGCTCCGCTGAAAAGTGTGAACATAATTTATTCTGGTTTCACTTACAAACCACAAAACCAGTTTCAGGTGGGCTCAGGATTTGCTGTTTGATCGTGCACCAAATGTCGTACCTAAATACAGAAGTCAGCCCCATACTTTTAGTCTTTGGCAGAGGTTACTGTTTAGGTAAACATATGTGATACCTTATCTGACTGTGTCAGAGTGTATCTCTCTGTAAATTTCCAGAGTGCTGTGGGAAAACGAGGCAATTTAATGGGGGATGTATTTCAGCCATGTGTCTTTTAGCCACAGCACTTTACATTTAAATAAGTCCCATTCGCAACACCTTGAAAATACGGCCTCATGCTTATTTATACTGAATTCTTTTCCTTCCTCATCTGAAGAAAAGTTCATTTTATGGAGAGCAGATGTTTTTTAGCTTAATGCCTTTTTATTCACATGTTTTAGCTTTGTTCAATAATTCTTCAGTACACTTGGGAATTCCAGAGCGTGTAATTGTCCTGCAAATTCGCTCAGAGCCCTGCCGTGGCTCCGAGCTTGTCTGTCACTCAGCTGCTGGACACAGCAGTGGCCAAGAGTCTCTCTGGTGACCCTTTACTTACGTATTTCTAAAACAATACTCGGGCAGATTTATTTTACAGATTAGGGATATTCAGCCCCTGAATAAATGAGCAAGCCCAGGTCAGGGTGACACTAAGCAGGCAAAGAGCTGGCTCAGAAGTTGAGGAGGGGAAATTTGCACTGGGGGAGACTGATATGATGGATTTCTTATTCATGAAGCATCCTGAGATCTCCTGTAGTCTTTGCTTTTTTCCCTGGAACTATGAATTTTGCTATCCCTTTGGACAATGGGGTTTCATATCAAAACCATACTGAGTATCTCACAAAGAAATGCAAGAAAAGCCTTTTGTTGGAAAGAAATTTTAGAATTTAAGCTTCAAAACTTTGGAAAACATGAAAGAGTATGGGAGTTATTTGTTCTCTAGTGGTCCATCAACTGAATATCTAAAGGGCTAATGTGGGAAAAGGTGTGATAAATCGGTGCATTTGTGTTCAGTGCTGCTCTGAAGGAGGAGAGGAACAGGCTGTACTGTAGAAGTTCAAATGGAAAATTATTGCTTATGCAAGAGGGGTCTGTAATTACCAGAAAAGTAAAATGAAATCTTGTGAAAATAAATTCCAATAGATACATACATAGATCACAACATTTTTCTGCAGCATCAGCCACTGAAGTTCACATCTCCCAGTTTCATTTTGAATTTGGAGTTTGAATCATTCCAAAACTGCAAGGCCAAACACTTTTGAAATTTCCAAGTTTCATCTGCTTTTGATACAAAACTCTCAACCATAAATTGACTTCACACTTCGTAATGAAACTCCAGACTCAGTGAATATTTGTGCTTTTTGTTGTATTGTAAAAGTTTGCCTTCCTGTATGAAAGTACTGCTTTTGCCCCTAAGGCTGAACTTGCATGAACCCAATTTAACAAATTTGCTTTAAATAACATTTCAGTATTCTCTGAGTGCTGCTACAAAGGAAATTGTGTGGTGAGTAGTAGGCTCTGAATGCCCTAAAAGAGAAGAATGCACATAAGCAGGCGGGCACAGACATTTTTGTTATTGTAGTTGGCATTTTCAGCGAGAATCTGAGCCCATGCATCTCTTTTCCACCAGAAAATCGCCTCTTTGGCAGTGGTTTGAATGGTAGAGCTCCACTGGAACATGAAGATGAAACAAGCTGCCAGTCAACCACTTTTTAATGTCTCTGTTGCCCCAGTTCCCTTCACGTTAAAAATTTGTTTATTTTCCATTGAAACTGACCATCAGTTCCAATACTGCATCTTTGGAGTCGTTTCCCCAAATTGTTCTTTTGGGCAAGAAATCTAATAACAAATGTGGAAAATCAAGTGTGAACGGCCTCCTTCCCTAGGCTGTCTGATTGAAATAACATTTCATGCAAATAATCTCATTAGTGTAAAGATTTTGTTCCCTAGTTCCTACCGGTGACTTAAGTTCACATGATTGAGCTGTGAGCTGCTGTGGAAGGCAGGGGGATTTGCAAGGATGGCCATCACAAGATCCTGCATTAAACAGGCACAAAGCTGCAAACCCACACCCTTGGAGACTGCCCCTCCCTGCCAGGGTGTGCCCTGTGTGGGGAATCACAGCCCTGCCTTGGAGCCAGCCTGGCATTTGTCAAACCTTCCACAAGGTGGGGAGGGGGGGGAAAAAAAAGTGGATTTAATGATAAATAATAATGCACTGTCTCCGACATTAAAGGACATCATTGGCTCTCTTCTCCACAGTGTAAATCAAGGTAATGTGTGAATCCTTTAAAAGTAACATGGAATTTAAAATGGAAAATATGAGAAGCAAGTAGAATTACTGCTAAAATCATCCGTTTATTATCTAGGTGTGCTTAATAGCCTGCTAGCTGATGAAAAATCATTTGCTAACCCCAAGGAATGGTTCATTTTCCAACTCAATCATTCAGCCATGCATTGGCCAGAGCTTTTAAAAAATACACCTTGTATTACTTCTTTTGTCAATGTCTGGAGATAATTTATAATAGCAATAACTTCCATTAACACGCCTACTAAGCAGTTTCCTTAGAACAGGTAAGATTTGCGGTGGACTCGAGATGTTTTAATAGCAAACCAATTATCCACCAGTGATTCCAATGGTTTAAAGTGGCTTTTGGTTGGAATCCATTGATACAGCAATTAATAGACTCAGGTGTTCCGTGGTAATCAGGATGCTGGGTATGGATTGACAGGTTTGTTTCTGATGTTTAAGGTAAACCTGCATTGCTCTGTCAGTGCACTCACAGGCCTGAATGGAACAGCAGAAAAGGGGTTTTAACATAATGAGACTGTTTCCCACTTGCCTCATTAGTAGGAATTTGGTGTTTCTGCAACAGATTTTTTTTCCCAGGCTTTTCCAGACTCTTATCAGCCCCTTCCAGTTGTTCACACAGCACCTGAGCCCTGGAGCAGGCCCTGCTGCTGCCCCACACTCAGGGTGTTCTAACCCACTTACACGTCAGCCTCTCTCACCTCTTGTGGCAGGGTGTAACTGACACTCTCCTGGAAAAAGAAATCCGGGCTTTATTTTCTCCCTGTACCTGGGGGGAGGTGTTTAGGGCAAGGGGGTGACAATACACCTGGTTACAGCAAACCTGCTGCCAATGGGAGCACTCCAGTGCCTGCCACCCTGGGCATGTGCCCTGTGCTCTTCCTCCTTGGGCACAACACCCACACTCCGTGCTCGCAGCAACCAGGCAGTCTGGAGTTAGTACAAAAGAGAAATTCAGTTTAACTCCCTGGTCTGCTTTGCCATTTCTTCAGGTGAGCACCAGCACCAAATAGAGGAAGGGACAGGAACATGTGTGGGGCAGATCAGAGGACATGGAAAACTTCTTTTGGTGTCAATTAGCCATTGGGTTTGCTCAGCTGGGTACTAAACAAATGAACCCTCTGTAGCTTAAAGAGGGGAGGCACTGCAAGAATGCCCTTAGCAAAGAAACTGCCTTTTGTAGATGCAAGAGTTCCTACATGGTGCTTTTATAGGATATTACAGCCTGAAGTTTAACAAGACAGTTTTAAATTCTGAATATTTTCTTTTGTTCCTTTGATACCAGAAGTCTTGTTAGTGGGGGAAGAGACAAGAAAAATAGAAACTAAACCTTGAGCATCCAAAATCAGCTCTAAGAAAGTATTTTTCTTACTCCTTTGGATAAGTTCACGTGTTTTATCGCTTGAATCCAAGTCAAAGATGCTTTTGGAAATCTGTGGGATTTGTGCAGAGCAGGGAATGTGTGCTCTGGCCACTGATGCTGCTGTCCCACAGGTTTGCTGTGCACTGTTGTTGTGCTTAGCTAGGAAAGCCCTACACCAAGTCATGTGTGCTCTGAGGGGTTCTGGAATCATAGAGGGGTTTTTTTTCAGTTTCTTGAACATGATTAGATTTTTTGTAATTTGCATTTTTAGCCACTAAACATTGATACATTATATTTAGAAATGAGATGCTCTGAGTGTTAGCAGGATGTGACAGTGACAAATCTTACGAACGCCAATACTGAAACCCATCACAGTTCAAGTCCCACTTGCTGTATTGTAGCTTAGTTTATGGCTTGGGAGGGGGAATGTTCTGGTTATCAAGTCATCACTGTTCAAATGCCAGTTTTTTGCTCAATTTAAAATAAATATGCAATTGTGAGAGCCGTGTTTAGTGGTTATGGTACCTTTAAAAATAAAGTGCAAAGAAAAAGCAGCTTCCCCAAAGGTCACAAATAAGTCACAGATTTGCAGTTTTGCAGTGTGTCCTACATACATTTTGTGCTTATGGAGTCTGTACAAATGTACAGCCGACACCTAATCAGGGAAAAAATAAATCCTGAGCTCCCTGAGTTGGTACCAGTAGTGTTAAGTGTCTGTCAGAGTTTCTATTGTGATCAACCTTTCAGGGATTTATCACTCAGCTCTAATACCTGGCTCCAGGCTAAAAATTGGCATGCAAGAAAGCAGATTTGGTTTAAAGATACATTGAAGCTGCAGGAGTGGGGAAAGTCACTCTCTGCCTTCCCAGGTCTGTTTTCAACCGTGTGTCTGGGGATTTGAGGCTCCTGGGGTCCCTCCTGCTGCAGGAGATGCTGATTTCCAGTGCCAGCCCTGGGGCTGCCCTGTCCTGCTGGAAGATTTAGGGGCAAATATCACCTTGCTCACACTTTGGAAGCACTGCTGTTCTTGTACAATTGTTCATTTTGGGTTGGAAATCCCAGAGACACCAGGCCTTCAACCTGACCAGGGTCCCGGACTATACCTCTAATATTTGATATATTTCTCTGGGTTCTGAAATAAATAAAAAAGTCCCTAATATAATGTATAATAGCATCTGCAGTGGAGGCAAAATAGGATATGTTCTACAAAGCAGAAACTGCTTACTGATGTCTTCTGGGGTAGTACAGCCACTGCTTGTCCTTCATTCAAGAAGACTCACAAGATAACAGCAGAGGCACTTGGTATCTGGTCATCTGAAACTGCATTTCCTCTTGCTCCTTCCTTTACACCGAGCTTTTGGCCTGACACTTTTTCTCTGCAATTCTCCTCTGGTAAGTTCCTCATCACCTTTTTTTCATTCCTATTTTATTCTGCCCAAATACAGTAAGATTTTTGGAGAGAACAAAGAAAAAAAAATATTTGCATTAAAGACTTTATAATCTTTAGGTTAAACCCTGTAGAGCTCCCACTCTGGCTGACATTTGAGATCACCATGAGTGTAGGAGCAGGAGCTCCTTGTTTCCCGTTCTTCAGTCAATATTCCATGGGCTGAAGGCTCATAAAAATATACATTGCTACGTTAGAGACTGTATTGTACTAACAGATCATCCATAAATTTTAAGAGGACTAGAAACATCATTTAAAGAAAAATCAACAAGAAAGCAGGAAGCAACAAACGTTTCCATGTTCAAAGTCTGGGCTTTGCTGCTGCCAGCTGAACAAACGTGGAGTTAAAGCTGTGATGTCCCAGCCTACCTCTGTAATCCTCCCAGGCACGGGAGAACAGATTGAGAGCGGGGTGGGAGCACGTGAGCTCAGCATGCTTTGGATTTTAAGGAGGGATGGGGTTGCAAGACCTTTCACATTGTTCTGACCTCCCAGTTTTTGTGTGAGCTGTGTTTCCATGTGGTTACCCCATGCTCTGGTGTGTGATAATCAGGGAACAGCCTGGTGGTGCAGTCAGTGCTCCGAGTCTCTCATCGTGGGTGTGCTATCTGCAGGCATTTGGAATTCACTCAGAACTATTCCAACACATTCTATACCAAACTCATTGAGCTTTTGTTTGGAAAATAAAACAAAATTATGCATTTGTTTTGTGCTGTTTGTTTCGTAGTTTTTTTTAATAAAAACCAGAGTAAAATATGGTAAATTCCTATATTGTAACTGCTGGAAAGATTTTGGAGTCTTTGTGTACTGCAGATATTTTGGTGTTAGTTGGCATTACTAATAGAGGCAGCACAGACATATCTGCTTTGTTAAAGCTGGGATTTCTACCAGCCAGGGTTTCTACCTTTTGTCTCCAGCAATCTCTCAAGGCTGTATTTCAGACTACACATTTTTCTAAGAGGAAACAAAGCAGATAGCATCCTTTAGCAGGCGCAAGTCCAACAAATGTCAAATTCTGAACAACATTACTTTGTGTCTCTATTTAACATTAAAGCTGATGGCTTTTTGACAGGTTTATAGCTGACAAGTTCCATAGCCAGTCATGCAGTTTGAGCTAATTTGATGAATCAACTTGATGTTCTATAGTCCCAGTTGGCTTCAATAGCGTATGTGCTCAATTTTCTGCTGGAGGTCAAAAATAAGCTTTGAAATTTGGCTAATCCCATCACATCCGCAGAACATGTCTGGTGGAATAATCTTTGGACATGAAGCCTTGACTAATGCCAGAAATAGAAAGGAAAACTCAGTAATTTCATTAGAGCCATCAATCCTGAGTCGTGTAGGCACAGCAATCAGGGGTCTCATGTCCAGCAATTTACTTGGGAGCTTTCAAATGCTTTCGTGGTCAGGGTAGGAGGAGGAACATTCCTCAAGCCTGGGTCTTGTTCTAGAGGAAAATGGCCCTTATTGTTAAAGTTCATTTAGAACAAATGTTAACTGAATGAGAGAATGCCAGGATTTTCTAATTATGCCTTTCCTGAAAAGATGGGCTCTGCCATGGCAGTGGTGGATGTTAAAATGTCCTGGACTGGGCTGGGTTTAAGACTGGAATTTTTATGGTAAAGTCATTACCAGTCATGAGATTTAAAGTGTCTCAGATAATCAAGCAGCAGTAAATGTACTGAAAACTTGAACACGAGATTTGACAGATTTCCCCAACCAAGGTATTTGGTCCTTATCCATTTTTAACAGGTTTTAGGCATAGAAATTTCAGACTAACCCGATGCTTGCACTTTTGGGCATTAACATTGCTCCAAAGTGGAAAGTAAAAGCTTCAGCTTTCACAGTGGCTTGGCATTGAACAGGCACAGAAATAGCTGCTGCCATGTTCTGTCATGCTTTGGTAAAACAACTGTGGTCCAGGAAGGTTCCAGTGCCACTCTCCACGATTGCACAAAGTTCTCTTAAATACGAAGATTTTCTTAAATGCAATGGCAGTTTGTTGTCTTTTTCTTCCTGGAAGGCTCCTGGAAGCCATTCCCTCAATCTGAATCGCCTGATGTGTGTTTTGGGACTTTGGGTCATGTGAAAGTTTTGGTGTGCACCCCAGAATTCCATTGGCAGCGGCTGGAGCAGAGAGCAGGGCTGAGGATGAAGGCCTGCAGGGCTGTCCTGATACAAGGCCTCTGTCTCTGCCAGAGACACCCACTCTGCACCTCTGCTTTGGACTGAATGTGTTTTGTTGTGATGAGAAGGAGCAAAGTTTGGGCACCCATTCCTGTTCCAGTCCTTCCCTGGGAGGCAGAACACATTAGGCTTAGTGAGGGGACATCCTTGAGCAGAGAAAACTGGCCTTGTCACCTGGATGCACGTGCACACACACACAAATGTGTGTGTTTGTGTCTATTTGTTTAATGCAGGAGCCACTAGCACAGCAAAAAGCCATTTTCCTGCCTGGAGAGCTGATTCCATCGCTGCCCCTGCTCTGTGCCCTGTCCTCAGCAGCACAATCCCATCACTGAGCCCCTTCACCTCCCTCCTTCACTCGCTGCCTGACACACACAAGATCCAGCTGAGATGAGTCATGGTCATGGAGCTGTGTTTATTAGCAGGATGTACTGAATCACCAGATTGGATGCAAGAGAAGTCTCAAACGCATCTATAGATACACTGCATATGTGTGTGTGTGTGTACTTTTGTATTCTATTTCCAGGGATTAGAGCTGAACTATTACTGGCACTAAATTAGGCAGCAAACAGATCTAGGTCTGCTTCTCTTTTTCTTTTTTCTTTTTTTCTCTGAGTAGTAATTCGCATTACATCAAAGGAGTGGATTTTTAAGGAACACTTTTGATTCTTAACTTGAATTTGTAACAATTTAGATGATTTACAATGGGAGAGTCATTTGAAAAGGAATGACACAGAGTCTGAGCATTTATATGAATACCAAACAATTGTAATGAAACCTGGAGATTGGACTTTTCCCTACCAACATTTCAGAACATTTAATTCCCTTTTTTCAAACTGCCTTCTTCTTGGTGTACATAAATATGTAATATTAACCTGGGTTCACCTTTGCCTGGTAGTAACAAATTGTTCTCTGTGTATCCACAACCGATGTTCCTGAGGTCAGCCCGTTTTCCTGAAGTTTCCCAGTGTGCTATTTCCACTGGCTTTTTTTTTTCGATTTGGGCATTTAATGAGAAGAAACTCAGCTAAAATAGGCTGCACTAGATTTGTCTGGAGGAGCAGCCCCGTGGCTGACTGCAGAGCTGGGGCTGGATTGCGTCAGCAGGGCTTTGTGGGGCCAGCTCAGCATCCTTTCTGTGCCTCTCCAATCTGACACTGCACCGATGGGCACGGGGCCAGCTGGTAGCAAACTGAGTTCTCCTCTTTCTTATGGCATCAGCAGCTGGTTGTGTTATCAGTCAGGGAACTTCAGTCCCTGTCATAGCTGGTCCTGGAGCCTTCAGGGGTAGTGGCACAAAAGGTTTAAAAATGAAAGGAAAACAAGGAGGTTGCTCTCATGTCCCTGCCTGCATTAGGTTATGTGTTTAGCACTGCTTTAACACCTTATTTGTGATAAGAGAAGGAAATGACATTCTAGCACAAAAATCCCCTGGATTTAACTGGCCCAGTCTCAAGGGGCTTTTATAGTTTTGCCTCCACTTTAAACTTTTCTGTGTATTAGTTTGTGGGAAGTTTGAGACCTGCTTACCAGGTAATCTAATCAACACTATGACTCACCCCACACTTCAACAAAAAGAAAACCAAAATGAGATGGGGAGGTGGGAAAGGGCTTTCAATGTTAATATATTTATATTAGTTATGACATTTCCTTCTAGAAAACAGCTACTGGTTTTCTATGCACTACAGAAAAAATCTGCATGTCTGCATGATCACCTTGATGTGTTTCTCCTGGTGTCTCTGGGCTTCCAGGGGCCTGAGGAGCTGAGAACGCTCTGGGATTTCTCAGCGGTGTTGGGCTGAGGGTCTGAGGTTTGCTCTGGAGAGCTCAGAGGTGCCTGCATTGTGGAGTGTGTGTACAGGGAGGCAGGGAAAGCAGAGAGGAGAAGGACACACAGCTGAGAAGAGAAGGAGGTACAACTGTGTGTCCAAAGTCTACTACAGGGCTGGACATGTGATGAAAGGAGAAAGAAATTTGCTGTAGCAGAAGGTCCCTTCCTCGCCTGTATTTTGATGTATCTACAGTGCTTTGTCTGCTTACATGTTCATAAAACATTATGCATTTGAAAATAGCAGCTTTCCCAGTGCCATATGCTGAGAAATCTTAAGTACAGTCTTAAAAATCATGAGTGGCTTAGGGACTTAATATTTTTTTTAATAACACATATCGGATTCTTACAGTTTGCTTTCTACTTTTAGAGCTGGTATGTTCTTGATTTCAGGCTTTTCCCTGTGACCATAAAAGCTCCATGTTTTCTTTTGGTTGTTTTTGTTTTAAATGAAATATGAGAGGCTCACAAAGCTACGGGACTGGAAGAAACAGGCTTTAAAGACAAGTACTAACTATCCTGAGACCAGCGATAAAAGGAGAATTGGCTCCACTGAAAAATGGTCCTGATTTCGCACCCAGCCCCGTCCCAGTTCCACAGCTGATTTATTTGCAGCTACCTGGGCTGTGCACACTGAGGCCAGGGGAATTCCATGGGCAAATGGCCGAGCAGGAATACCTGGGGACAGTTATCCATCTTCCCTAGACACACTTGGGATGTGCATGTTTTGCATGGACAATTGCAAATTCCATGTATTTGCACATTTGTCCCATAATGATTGGCCAAATATTTGTTCTTAGCAGCTCCTGTTGCTAAATTCCTTGCTAGGCTGCTTTGGCATTTGTATTCCATACACTTATCATTTGAAGGGAACAATAATGCAATTATTTTATGAACACATATCCCATCCACACATCCTGTTTTTCGGTTCTCAGTTGCAGATGTTCAAAAGGAGAAGTCAGTGGTTATCCAGGAATTTGGGATCGACAGATCCTATTCAATAATCTTTTGGTGAGTGCTCAGAAATAAAGGATTCAAGGATTACTGGGTTTTTATCCACTAATTCACTTCTACTACTCAGAAATGTAGGCAGGAATATTTGGTGACCTAAATATGCCTAGAATATAACCTAAAGATTTGGGTTTACAGCACAGTTTTCCTACCTGACTAACCCCAAACATCCCATACAGCTACAATGTCAGGACTCAAATCTGTGATAAAACAAACATCACTTTTCTGCTTGCACCATCATATGAGTACGTTTTTCTTTTTTAAACCAAAAAGGAAAACAATTTAAAAACCTTTCTGACTTAGGTAAGCTTAAGGTGTTATGGAGAGTTGCACTCAGGCATTGAAGGACAAAAGTTGAGCTCAAGTCCTTCAAACCCCCATATGGTAATTCTTAAGTTTCCTTTTTGCATACGTAACTAACAGATGCTGCAGTGCCTTCAGATTCCTGCCATACCTTCCAAAATACGCACAATATATGCAGCCATTGGAGGCCTGGAGATTGTATCTGTCAGGGCTGGCTGCACGTGCAAGAAACATGATGGTGAAATATGTGGCAAGCATGGGAACTGCATGGACAAGGAGCTCTGTGCTTGAACCCTCCAAAGATCTGACAGTGGCCAGCTGAAGGGTGATGCATTCAGGGAACTCTGTCTTGCCCCAAGAAAATCAGATGCCACCAGTGTACCATATACCATTCTTTCTGCATTTTGTCTGAACTGCTTCTGATTGGATCTCCAAGCACCTCCTACAGTACAAAGATAACAAAATGACCTAAAGGCCACAGAGCAGGTCAGGGTCTCCTCGGGGTGCATTTGACCCAAGTGTGTTTCGGTGTGGTGGCACTGATACCTTCTACACACAAAATATCCACAGATAAACAGGGGGAAAAAGAGAAAATTTTGTTCCTTTTAGTGAGGTTGTGGTGGTAAGAAGGGAAATAGTGGCATTGTCTGAGCCCCTGATCTTCCCAGAGTTGTCTACTTTTGACCACACAATATGACTTGGTTGCCAGTTTGATTAAGAATTTGTCCTGTGGTCCCACCCCAGCTGGGATCACAAATGTCTCTGTGGCAAATATGTGACAGTTGGTTATGTGTTGAGGGAGCGTTTGAAGCGTTAACACCAGTCTTCTGTACTTGCTTGGCTTTAACTTTTTAAATCACAGAAAAGTTCTTATCCACATCCTATTGTTCCTCTGTGGATCTCTACCTGCTGTGTCTACCTTGCCATGCCAGAGGAGAGGCATTGTCTGCTCTCACAGCTCTGAGCTGCTTCACACTGAGCAGGAATTCACAGGCTTTCCAACTTTTGCAGAGTTTCTGAGGTGCAAAACTTTGTCCTTTTATCCCTCTCTCACTCTCAGGGTGTGAGAGGCTGCAGAGCCTGTCCCCACACATCCTGCAGCCCCAAAGCCGGGTTTGGGTCCCAGGGACCAGACCCTCGGAGTGGCTTCCTTGTGTCACATCTTCCTTCCATGGCTGCTGCCAGGCCAGACAGATCCAGGTTTCTGAAGACTAAATTAAACTCAATTTCCTGAGTCAGAAAAACATGTTTGTTTCTTAGTTACTGTATGATGTGCTTCTCTGTTGACTTGAAATGTATTCTGTAATCCCATGCATATGTGATTTCTTTCTTGGTACTCCAGAGTGCACTCTATAGATAACACTTTCATGGTATTTTAAATTCCTATATCTTGACTGTTTTCAGAGAAATGAATATGATTTAACCTTCTTTAGAGCAAGGATAAACTTTGAAATGAAAACTAACATATGGTCTGCATGCTATTTTTATAACTTTATTTTATAATTTCTGAGCTGATTCGGAGAGCTGATTATTATTTAACGAGTGAAGCAGGCTGTCAGTGCGACGGCTGCCGTGGATTAGCCCTCAGCTCTCCCAAATGCAGCTGCAAGGGAGCCCTGCAGGCCAGGGGCTGCAGGGAGGTCCCTGCTGTGGCCACAGGCAGAGCTGCTTGGGGACAGCTCCCTGCTCACCCCTGGAGTGGCTGGCTGCAGCCAGAGCCTGTTAGTCTGTCACTTCTCCTCACACCCCATTCACTCACACGGGTTTTTTGTTAAATATACTGCCTGTCACACCGTATTATATTTCTTCATGATCCACTGCATTTGCTGTGGGTTTCCTTGAGGAGATCCTCCATACTCCACCAAAGACCTTTCCTCCTTCCCTCCCCTCTTCCCAGACATGCCTTTTCTGCTTGTGCTTCATCCCCCAGATGCCAACCCCGGCATTGTCCAGGAGGTCCTCAAACCACAGCTGGATTCCCCGGGCTAAGGGACCCATGAAATCCACTCCTAAATCATCCTGAGGCTATTCTGGTAGGAATTCAGCTGCCTTCCTGGGATTCTGCTAAGTATAAAGAGCAAGAATCCAGAAATAAAAAGCCAAAAAGGAGCCTTCCACCTTGGAGAAGGCAGGGGGTACTGTGCAGCTATTGGCCTGGCTAATCTGTCGGGGGAAGCAGGGCTGGATAAATGTGGATGTGCTGTCAAAACATGTGAGGAATCCATTTGCACATTACTATGGAAATTTTTTCTCAAACAAAAACTTCAAGTACAGATGTCTAAGTGTTGCAGGCCCTGCTATTTCATCTTTTGTGTGATGTTGTCTCTATTCCCAGTAGACTCCAAGACTACACCTCAACTTCACTGCTCCTGCATACAAATATTTGCCTGAAATATATAGTACATTGTAAGGTCACCTGCAAGTACGCCTGGAAAAATCAGACAGAAAAACCGAACAAGTTTTCACAGTTGAAATTAAGTAGGTCAAGAATCCATCCAGCTTGTCTGGTAATGTGCTCCTCACTCTAATGAGATCTGGAGAGAAGAACCCCATGTGTGAGGTTGCCAAGGTGAGCAAACCTCCTCATTACAAACCCAGCAACAGCAGCAGCAGTGCCTGAGTTTTGTTTTATCTTTCCCCAACAAGGCGCTCTAAAAATGCCTTACCCTGCCTACGAAACTTTCTGCAATAGGTAGAAGTATTAACTTCTGTAATTAACTTCTCTGATGATTACAGAATGTATTCCTTCATCTTAATGGGTGGGATGACCAGGCAAATAAACTTAGGTACTTACCTTTCGTTTGTATCTTCACATAGATAAGAAAGATGTATGAAGTGATTAGAGAATGCAGGATATGATGTTTATCCCATTGCTGATTATTCCATAGGTGAGTTAAGACCTCATTAAGACTTTGGTGTCATGTCTAGTGCTGACTTGCATGTTGGATAAAATCATTTCCCATGGAATATAGGTTTTATGAATCATTAAGATATAAACCCTGCCATGGAATAGGTATTGTAGAAAAACAGTAATACATAGTCATAAGGATATATAATTATATGTATGTGTGGGTATATATATAATGTTTAGTCTAGACATCAGGATAATTATGCACAATAAGATGTGACATCTGAGATTCATGTGTGTTATAAATCTTTTTGAAAAGGGAAATGGTTAAGTCTGGGAAAATATTAATTTTTCCCAGCATTGCTCTGCCTCAATGTCTTTTTATATCTGACTTCTGAAAAGAAGACAAAGCAAGTCATTTATTCTTGAGCCATTTTCTTCTAGTGTCCATCTTCTCATGCGGTCCAAAGGCCACCAGTTTGCTCTCTAATGTGAGATGAAGCCAAGTCCTTTGTTGTCCTCCATCAGAAGGCAGAGAGCTTGAGGCTGCTTGGTCTGAAAATAGAGCTGGCCACTACAGGCAGTATCTGTTTCCTAATGGAACTTGCTGGCTTGCTTGGAGAGGCAGGACAGGACATGACAGGAGCAGAGACGTTAAAGAAGTTATCTCTCAAATATTCACATTTGGCTGGAAAATGAAGGGCCAGATTTCAAAACCCGGCCAGCATCTTTATGCCTGTAATTTGCAGGAGAATGTGAGTGGAATTAATTGGGGGTGGAATTTAAGCTGTTTATTTGTCTTAAGAATTTAATTTTGGGGAAAGAAAACAGGCATTTTAGTGTTTAATAGGTCCTCTCAATTCAGTTCCAGAACTGAACCTGCAGGGCTGCAAGAGCTGGGAAGGCCCAGATAAGGGCAGCATGAAAATGTTGCTCCAAATAAAAGCGTTCAAGGTTAACAAATTGCAAGACATCTTGAACAATTTAGCCAGCAGATTGCCTGTTCACAACTGTATTTTCTGCTTTGCTGCATTTAACTTGGTTTGACTGGTGTTGAAGGTTCAAACCAGTTGGGGACCACACACAGCTTTATATAATTAAACATTAAACTGGTTAGTGGGGTTAAAACCGTTAAATATCCCAAACTTCCCGGGCATTCATTGAGCAGCGTGTTTATCTCGTTTGGCATGTTATTTTAAATATACCTAAGAAAACAGCAAATGCAAAATGCCACGGGTGACAGAGGCACTGCAGAGAAAAAGCAGAGGACACAAAGCTGGGGCACTGCAAGTTTGCATCTCTGCAAACAAGGCAGGGAGATTCACAGGCCACGTCAACTCTGGGATGCATTCAGCAAATTCTTCTGACAACGGTGCAGGAGGAGGCGAGGGCTTTGTTGTGCATCCTCCTAGAAATATTACAGAGTGCAGAGCAAAGAAAACACACAGGGGCGGTCAATATTTTTCTTGAATTTACTCCGAGTGGTGGAGGCTCTGCCTGGACTATTCCATTTATGTTTGGAGCTCTGCACTCTATCATTGTGCTGCTCTGTAAAGTAAATTTATTCCTGAAAAAGAATAAAAGGCTTTGCTTAGAGCATATAGTGATGCCAGGAAGGTCTGAGGGATTCACTGATCTTTTCTTTATTTTGATTTGATGTGCAACCCATAAAATCAAATAATGGGTTAATTTCCAAGCTTTATTACAGTTTTAAAAGTTGGGGGTGGGGGGGGTTTGGTGTTTTTGTTTTTTATTTACTGGATTTCAAAGTGCTCTGTCACTTACAGATGAAAAGTTTAATTTGAAAAATAGAAAAAAACAGTTTTCACTTGATAGGACTTGATGGCCTTTCAGTTGTTTTTCCCCTCATAAAAAACATTTACAATTCTCACCCCTCATCTGTGAATAATTATGACCTTGAATATCATTTTTGGCCAGCAAGTTCTGAGCATGAAAAATTCCTTGTGGCCCAGCACCTGTAGAATGTGATTAAAGCTCTCCTCCGTGTTTGAGTGGAGTGGGAGGGTGGATTTATTTCTGGAATAATTCAGTGTTGCTGTGTGAGTGTGTCTGGAGCAACCCAGAGAAGGGGAAATCTCAGAGCACCCCGAGTGCCCCAGAGCTCAGGCAGCTCCTGGCTGCTCAGTCTGTGGCTGACCACTGGCCATGGAGAGCCAAGGAAGGGGAGTCAGACTCCTGCCCAGTTCCTCCCTGCAGCTCAGCTCCATGCCTGGGAATAGGGATGAGCCAAGGGAGAGCAGAAGCCAATGAAAATAATCTGCCATTATTTTCATTATTTTCCCGGTGGTCTCCTGTCACTCTGTATATCATTTCATTAAACATCTTTGTCATGCAACACAGAATTTGGCTCCAGCTGCTTGGGTTTGACGAAGGAGTAGAACCAGACCATAGACTCAATTTAGATTTTCTGGTTGCACATTTCTGGCTTCTCCTGTGCTCTAACAAAAACATTTTCTGTTGACTTTTTTAAAAAAAAACCCTACACACACATTTCAGGTGAGGTTTTCTTGCTGCCTTAAAAGTGGTTTGCTACCAAGTTATCCACTGCTGGCTGCTGTGCCTTTGTCTGGAAGGTTGTTAGGAAACTACAACTTCCAACGAAGTATTGCCCAGAGAGGTCATTTCCCTCTCTCCTCTTTCCACACATCAACAGACAGGGCTAAATTTCACTGCTTGCCTTTCCATCCCTGCTTCCTTTGTACCAAAAAGGTGAAAAGTCTGTTATTACCCAGAGGCAAAAAGGTCCTTTTCAGTGCAGGGGACATCTACCAGTCGATTGTTAGGAATAAGAGTGCTGGATGACGCCACAGATGAAAAAAATTGATTAAAATAGCTGATATTTTGAAAACTCTGGTATTCAATCCCATGGGCATGAAATTTAGAGCAGGAAAAAGTAATCTTTTCTAATGACCACTTGGTACACACTGTCAGCAGGGAGCCCTGAGCTGGGAGCACATACAATCTTTTCCCAGGAAAAGTGATATACACTTAGAGCACTAAGCCTGGCTACCAGTGACACACAAATACTTTCAACTTTTAAACCTATTTGGCTCCATCCACGAGATCAACAGCGGTGGTTCAGCTCGTTAGCATTTGAGCAAATTTGTTACACTTTTAAGGAGTGTTTTTCGGAACGGCCTGACTGGGATGCGGTGAATTCCAGATGCTAATGGCACCATTTATCACGGCAGAGCTTTTTAACATAATGCATAAACCTTTCCTACATGGGAGTTTCGCCGTGCATTCAATTGCAGGGCAATTCACTGCTGCGGGCAGAGGAAATGAAGAACTTAAGCAATGTAAACACACGAGGAAAAGGCTCTTAGATCCGTGTGGCTCCTGGAGATGAAACACTTATTTCCACAAAATTTGTCTTCCATTGTAACAGAGCAGGGTAACTGTGGGTGCTCTGGAATTAAATTATCTGTCTGGGGCTTTTTGTGTTTCTCCTCTCTGAAACATCTGAGCATCTTGTACCCTATCAAAGCCTCCAAAAAATCAAAGGATCTTATTTTTTGAGGAGAGCTGAAATTGCTTTTGTGAGGGCCAAGTTTCTGTTTACTGTTTGTTGGGTCGTGCTGCACAACAAAGCTCCTGTTAAGTAATATTTTAGTGTTATTTAGCCCATTTGCTCTCTGTAGGTTTCTGTTCAGATACCAGAATTCTTTCTTCTCTGTGATGTTTGGAATGGCATTAAAAACCTGACCAAGCAAAGGACCAAACCTCATTATTTGGAGATTGATTATGTTGAAGCCAATATTAAATGAGAAACAAAAATAAGGAAAGAATCAAATGATTTAAAATAGTCCCTATCTCCCAATTTACATTCCCATATTCTAATATGTCAAAATTTTCAAGTCTCCTTGACCTTTGGAAATGATCCCTGTGAAACCAGCTCGCTGTCTGCCTCTCTGCTGAAGCAAACAGCAATGACCACATTGCTCCCATACCCTGGACCCAAAACTTTTCGTCTTTCCAGACTCTTGTGTCTTGTCAGACGGAGCTGACACTTCAAAATGGAACAAATGTACTCAAAAAAAAAAAAAAAAAAAAAAAAAAAAAAAAAAAAAAAATTTGNAAAAAAAAAAAAAAATAGTTCTGCACATTCCAGTTCTGGAAAGCAAGTACAGGCTTAATTTTACCTTTATTCACTGTTTCAGTGGAGGGAGCAGCTCCACTCTGCAGTGACTCCCAGCCTGACCTGAGCACTGTAGCTGTTGCCCCAGTTGCTGTGAGATCATGGGATTCTTTTCCTTTTCTTTGCCTTTTGTTGGCTTCAGGTTCCCACCTCCTGTTATTTACAAGGCAAAGATTTTGGGCCCTAATGCTACAAATGTTCCTGCATGTTTTAACTACAAGCATATGAGTACTCCCAAATTGAGGCCCTGGAACTCTTCACGTCTTAAGCACATCGTCTCTGATGCTGGAAATTCCTGTGCATATGCTTTTCCTTACCCCTTGGAGCAGTCTCATTAATTTCAGCAGGACCCACAGTAGTAAAGTTAAAACACATCCATAAGTATTTGCAGGTTCAGGTCCGTAGTGACATTTCTTGTCCTCCAATGTTATTTTATCCCTAAGCCTGTTCATTGTCAAAAAATGAATCTTTGAGTAATCAGGTCTCACAACTCCCCTCAAACCCATTCCTGGAACTTATTTTGTGTTTTTTTCTCTGGCAAGGCCTGTGGACAGCAGCAGGGCTGTCCTAAATCAAATAACATTAAGAATCTGACATGAATTGACAAGAGCCAAGTATGGCTGAGCTGGAGTTTAAACCCAGCTGAAGTGAAGAGTTCTCTCAGCTGTAGTTCAGCTTTAGTCACACTCCTTGCAGTTGTTCTCTACTTCATCAGATTTTTTTTTTTCAATGATAGAAAGTAAATTGGATGGGAATTATAAATAAGGGATTTTTGAATGCCAAAATGCTGGAATTTGTGCTCTTAAATGACTTGGAAGAGACACCTCTATTGCACTTTTTAGCTCCTGTTTTTTTTAGCTGTTCTTCAACATTTTACTCCAAATGGGTACTCGAGGTTTAAAGGGCACAATTGAACATTTTCCCAGCTTTGGTACAAACCCCACCTGTGTTATTGACAGTTGTGCTCTGTAGATGTGAGGAGCAGAGAAGTTCCCAGTCCTGGCCTAACCAGTGGGAATTCCTCTTCCATCCCCTCAGCAGGTCCCTCTGGGCTGTTACCTGTGCCCCAGGACATGCAGACACCAAGCTTGGTGATCATCATCCCCCAGAGCTTGCACAATTCCATCTGTTTCCTTCCCAAAGCAGCTGGAGGCAGGGTTGGGAACAGCAGCAGAGCCCCTGGCTGGGCTGAAAGGCAGGAAATCCTGGCTGCCATTCCTGCTGAGGCTTTGGGCAGGAGCTCGGCTTCCCCAGCAGCGTCTGTGACATCCACAGTGCACCTGAACACCAACAGCACCTCCCAGAACCTCATTCCTGCTGCACAAGTGGCTCTGTGGAGATCTATTCCCAGTGTATTCCTTGTGTAGGAAACAGGGGAAAAAGCAGATGAAAAAACCAGTCGTAACTTGTGTAAACACAGAGCTCGGATGTTTGAACAGCTTCCATCCATCACTCATGGAGCTCTCTTCTGGAATTGTGTCCAGAACTGCAGGTGCAAAGAAAACATAATTTCTCTGCAAAAATGTGGAGTTACCCATCAACACATCCACGACATGGATGTGGAATTGTGGTGGCTGTGCGTTCAGAGCCCTGCCTAACTGGCCTGAAAATCAAACTCCAGCAAGCCCATAACTTCACAATCCTCAGAGATAAACAACTGACATGGGTTTTGTGATCCTGTGTATTAGGAGTGGGAAGCAGCAGTTGTTTTAAATGGAAACACAGCAAATTACTGTATCTGAAACTCTGTCACTTGCTCCAAGCAAAGCTCAAACAAATTCTGCCTTATCTGAATGATTTCAGATAAAATTTCAGATGGGATTAACTGTGGTCTTCTTTGTTCTCTAAACTTCAGAGCACTTAAGGAGAGGAGCTGGCAACAGGGACAGTGTTTGATGATAAAAAATGTAATAACAACTTTGGGAGAGGAAACACAGATGCACATAAGGAAACTTTGAATAAACTTGGAATTTCTGGGAATTTTATTAGTGAATATAGAGCCTTCTTGCCCATTTGTACATAAGGACCTTGGTGTTTTAAGGGAAGAGGGAAATATATTTATTATGCATGGAAATTAAGAAAAATCTAAAACTTACTTTTTCTTTTGGCATGAGAAAACATGATTGCTCATGTTTTCAGAAACAGAATTTTTAAACTTTTGGTGACATTTTTCCCCCACACATAAAGCTGATTATCAAATTCCCTGACCAAAACATGTTTTCCCAAATATTAAATTTCTGAAAGTTGTTTACTAAGATTGCTTCAATGTTTTAAAATATCCAGGCTGAGATTCCAGCTTTGGCTTACATCAAATTTGAGTTCTTCATATTTGCCATATTTTCAACCCCTGAAAGCAAGGGAGAAAAGAAAAACAAACAGCAAGATAAAAAGGAAAAAAAAGAAGTAAAATAAATGTTTATTAAAATTTTCAGCTATAAATGAATGAAGCTTCATTAAATTCAGGAGAGCTAGACCCACTTACATTAGCAGAAAATAGGGTCCTTTTTTCTCTCTTCTTTTCAATAATTTTCCCAATGCTATTTTTAACAGTCCTAGGAGGAGGCGGAAAGTCGGGTGGAAAACAGTTACAGCCATTTGATCACATTTTACTCCGAACAATGCAGTCCAAATGAAAAGGAACCCTGACGCTCTGCAGAATAATACATTAATCATCATCAGGCGTCATTCAGTGCCGGCCCTTCTTTCCACACCACGGCAAACACAGCAGAGCCCTGAGCAGGGGCACAAATTCCTTTTCTGATCTCACCTGGGCTGGAGCACAGCACCAGAGCCCTGAGCAGGGGCACAAATTCCTTTTCTGATCTCACCTGGGCTGGAGCACAGCACCAGAGCCCTGAGCAGGGGCACAAATTCCTTTTCTGATCTCACCTGGGCTGGAGCACAGCACCAGAGCCCTGAGCAGGGGCACAAATTCCTTTTCTGATCTCACCTGGGCTGGAGCACAGCACCAGAGCCCTGAGCAGGGGCACAAATTCCTTTTCTGATCTCACCTGGGCTGGAGCACAGCACCAGAGCCCTGAGCAGGGGCACAAATTCCTTTTCTGATCTCACCTGGGCTGGAGCACAGCACCAGAGCCCTGAGCAGGGGCACAAATTCCTTTTCTGATCTCACCTGGGCTGGAGCACAGCACCAGAGCCCTGAGCAGGGGCACAAATTCCTTTTCTGATCTCACCTGGGCTGGAGCACAGCACCAGAGCCCTGAGCAGGGGCACAAATTCCTTATCTGATCTCCCCTGGGCTGGAGCACAGCACCAGAGCCATGAGCAGGGGCACAAATTCCTTTTCTGATCTCACCTGGGCTGGAGCACAGCACCAGAGCCCTGAGCAGGGGCACAAATTCCTTTTCTGATCTCACCTGGGCTGGAGCACAGCACGGGTTTGTGGTGTTTGTCAGCTCAGGGATGGGGCAAACCCACTGATTTAGCAAAAGTTTCACCCCTCAAGGGTTGGGAATTAAAGGGGTTACAGGCACGTCCACATAGAATGTTTTTGCCGACTGACAAATTGGTTTTCCTTGAGAAAACATCGTTCGTTTCAGTGGAAAAAGAAAAAAACCCAAACAAACCAAACCTTCTTTAAACTAGTTTGTATGAGGAGCTAAGTAGTTAAACTTGGAACGTTTTCCTCATCTCTGGAGGATTTGTTGTCCAGCTCCATGTGAGTGTGCAGCACCCAGCTCTCCTCCAGCCTTGCTCCCTTGGGAATGTCCAAAGCCTGATCCTGCCTGGGCAATAATTTCACATCTCCTGTGCTGAGCTCTTCAGGATTGTTCACAGTGTGGGACACCCTCCAAGGCTTTCTGCACAGCTCAGGGGAGGGATCCTTTCACAGCCTCTCCTCTTCCTTCGTGGAGTGTCTGGAGGCTGCAGTTCCATCTCCATATTTTCCTTCTCCATTAAGCTTCTTCTGTAACTCAAACCCATGAGAGGAAAGCAGTCCCAAATTATTCTAAATATACTGGTGCAATCAAGGCTCAGACTCAGAATGGAGGGTTTATTTTGTACCCTGTGATCTCCAGCAGCTCCCCTTCCCCCTGCTTTTTCATTTGCTCCTAAAAACACAAAATTATTGCAGTTGGGAGCCAGTGGTAGAAACATTAACAGAAGGATGGTCGGGAGATTGCCTAGAGATAATACAGAGAATAAAATTAGGAGACAGCTTCCAGCTTGCTTGGATACTTGTGAAAATTTCAAGCAAAAATTCTCGATGAAACTTTTCCCCTAATATTTCTTGCCTGTGTCCCTCCCATTCTCTCTTGTTCTTACAGAGTGTATATGAATATATTTCCACTCTAGCCTTGCATCTGTCTCATAAATACATCTCCTAAGTGTGTGCATGCTTAGGTTTGAAAACCCTCTCTGTAGAGCCCAGTAGTGTTTGTGCTGTTTCCAATCTCCTCCATCTCTGCAAGATAAGTAGGTGCTACACTTATGTCATTTATTGCTATTTGTTTCTTTATGTTGGTTCCTCTTAAAGTGCTCTTCTCGTATCGTAGCTCCAGGGCATCCTTGCATACAGTTATGATACATAAAAACTGAAAAGCACAATTTAAACTGCAGCACCTCATCTGCTCTCCCTGTTTGTCTGTATTTTTCCCTCTGCCAAACATCATATCCCTTTCATCTGGCAATATAATATGATCCACCAGAAAGAAATGGAGCACAATGGAGGGTGAGTCATTCTGGCTGAAAGGTTAGGGCCAGATCCTGCCTTCCCTCCTCCAAAAAAGCTCCTGTGCACTTGAATTAAGAGCATTTCTCAAGCTGGGAAGCTCAGGCCTCAATCTTATAAGATGCATACTGGCATGAACAAGCATTTTTAGGTACAGGAGGCTTCAGTTTGAGAAGTCATTGCCATTTCCCTTTCCTTGTGCCAGTTCTTAAAGCTCTTCCTTATTATTTGTTCCTGGAGTGCCAGATTTATTCCCAGAAGAAAGATCCAGATTGTTTGACTAACCCTTATCTGTAAAACGGTCACCAGGAAATTTCAGGGGGATCTCAGCCTGTGCCTTACAAAGTCCAGCTCAGAGGACTGAGTGGGGTTTTGTTTTGCACATGAAGGATTTTGTGTGCACCTCAGCAGAACTCCCCAGGTCTCAGTGAGGGTTTTGGCTCAATCAGTCTGTAGCCCAACCAGGTTAATATTTGGGAATGCAGAGGTCTCAAAGCGAGCTGAAAGTTCCAGGAGTCTCAACCAGGCATCCAAAGCAGCCAGCAGAGAGAGACCCAAGCCCTGTGGCCTGCTCCAGCACGTCGGGCTGGGGTTCCCATCCAGGTATCCCTGCCTGGAGCCACCCACCCTATCCTGCCAGCAGCTCTGCTCTGCTCTGCATGGAACCATCCTCTGCCTGACTGGATTTGAAGCCAGTTCTCCCACCTCCCAGGAGAGCAGAGCAACCACCAAACCATTCTGCTTTGCATAGGGAGATATTAAAGAGGGGGTGAGAGCAGATAGACAGACAGATTAGGGCTGCTGGCAGGGCTGCTGCGTCCCCTTCCAGCCTCTCTCTTAACGAATATTCAAATGTGGAGACAAAGTGGAACAGTTTCAGTGGGAAAGGCTGGAGGATCCTCACCTCGGCAGTGAGGGAAAGCAGCATCTGGGGGCTTTGCTGTGGGTGAAGAGTTAAAATTCCCCAAATTCCCACTCGGAATCAGGCCATGGAGGGCTCTGAACTCGAGTCTCCTGCACTGAAAGCAAATACAACACGCTAAGTGGGGAGATCCTGGCAAAGGCAGAGGTGGTGGCAGCCCTGAATCCATAAGGTCCTCTCCAAACACCCCTGTGGAATGAGGCCACGTGGACACCTTCACTCAGGACATTTAACACTGACCTTGTGCATCTTGTCACAAGATGAACCAAAACTGCAACAGAAGGACAAGGCAGAAGTAGTCCTGGTGCTTAACACAATTTATTGGTGAATTCTTAGACATCCAAGGCTTTTCCAGAACAGCTGAGTGAGGGCTCTGAGTGCCTTATTTCAGAGTTAGTGACTCTGAGTCTGTCAGCCAGGTGAATGTGTCACTTCATGGCCTTAAGCTCTCCAGGTTTTACCTTGTTTGGTCTTTGAAAATTCTCTCTGTAGCTGTTCTTCAGCGATTTTTTTGTTCCTTATGCTGCATCAGTCATACATCAGGTTGTGGCTACTCCCCAGTGGCTTGCAGAGAACAATAACATAGGGGAGAAAATATGCCCACTCATATATTTTGATTGTTTGACTCTCCCCTATATCTCCCTGGAATATACCTCTACCTGAGTGCTTATTTACATATTAATGTGCAAGTATTTTCAGACCCACGTATTTAGCAGAACTCAGAAACTGGAGAATAATCTGTAGATAGCACAAGTATATCATTTTGATTTACAGTCTAACATTTAAATGTTTTGAGGTCAGACCTCTGCGAGAAAATAATTCACAACTGGATCTACAGCCTCCACCGGCTGTACATTTATTGCCAACGAGCACAACACAGATTGTTTTTTACGTGCCTGCTTTTTATTGCCTGAGATGCTGTTGTAGGATAGTTCACATAAACATTTATATAGGGTTTAGAAAACAGTTGTTAGCGAGGAGGAAGCTCTTTCTGTTTACACAGCCTCGAACAAAGCCACCGCGCGCAGCTCCCTCTAATTGACATGTGGGCGGGTTCTTTTCAAGTCACTGACTGGAAGAAGTGAGTTTCTGAGATTTATTCCTGACAGGACTTAAATTACTGGTAGCCTGACACATTTGTGAACAATTACTAGACACTGAGGTGTTTAAAGTAATGGGTACTGTTTGCTCGAGGGATGGGGAAGTTTCAAAACCATTAAAACAAAACAATTTTCCATTTGATTAGCAAAAAACAAATGCATACAAATGCATGTTTATTTTTTTCCAAAAAGGCACATGGATATTTGATTTCTTAAATTATCTTTCTCTCCACATGCACATGCTTAAAAATTTCCTTTAATTTCCTAACCAGTAAGTTGCCATCTCTTGGTACAAGCTCACAGTCAGCTCTGAACATGAGACCTGTGATCTTGCAGCCTCCAAAAGGTGAATTCACAGCAATGTCTCGGTTAGAAAAGGATCTCATTGTTTAGTTGTCTCAAATGATAATGACATCTACTTTTTTAGTTTTTAATTTGAAAGAAGAAAGGTGAGAAACTCTAAAATTTACTGCTTTACTCGTTTGACCATTAACCCCTGCCAATATTTATGGACAATAAACTCTGTTAAATCCTCTCTTTAATCTACATTACCTTTATTAATTAATTTGTAACTCCTCAAGGTAAAAGTTCTATATATTCCCACTTTTGCTTTCAGTGTTCATGTACAGTCATCCCTTCCATTCCTCCTTACAAAACTTGGGGCTATGCAGCCCCCAAATTTCTAGTAGGCATTTGAGAGACTCCTGTCCCAACAGGAATATTTCCCTGGATTTTTTGCATGTTTTTAGGAATCATCCTGCATGTGTGCACACACTTCCATCCCTCTTCCTTCATTAACCATGAACTGTTGAACAGGTGCTGTCTCTGCAACTTGTGTTATTCTGATGTGCTGTGGAAGTGAATAAATTAAAACTCCATCCATCTGCTAATATCCAAAATAAAAGATTTCGATGGTGAACATAAATCAGGATTTTTGGAGGAGGCTGGTTAATCCTGTTTCACTGTTGGTCTCGGAGCCAGATTGTTCTTCCTGGCTGAGTCAATAAAAATGTTTATACATTTCTTAGTGCAACAGGGCCACACAGAGAGCTGCAAGAAATGTTTGCAGTAGTGGTCAGTTGGGGTGGGAGCTGGGAGCATTCCTGCCCTGCTGGCCATCCAAGGACTCGGATTCACCCAGCCAGGTAGACCAGAACCATGACACTGATTTAACATGTTCATCTTTCACCAAAATAAATGAAAATCCTGCCCCGTTTCTCAGTTATTCTTCCACCCACAAGGAAAAGACGCCACTTCAAGGGAACAAAAAGACAAAATGCTTGTGAAATCCCATTGTCCCTGTCAGACATTTCCCCGCTGTTTTATTGGGACTCTCAACAATGTAAACAATGTAAATGTGATGGCTTTTCCCGTGGGCGTTTCACTACCTCACAAAATAAGCTTAGTTAATATTCCTCAGGAATGAAAACGCAGCTGTGATCTTTGCTGACCATCCTGGAAGCGCAGAATTCCAGATTTCAGCTTGCTCAGGAGTCATCAGAGCACCTTGTTTGCTGTGAAAGGATTGGACTTCCCATTGATGACCGAGAATTCCCATCCTTCAGTGAGACTGTTCTTGAGTGCTGGGAGAAAATCCTTTTCTTGCCGCAGCTTCCTCCTGGACGATTAGGAGGTGATCTGGGAACTGGGAGTTATCTGAGTTTTTTCGGTTTTGCCGTAGTTTTGGAAAAATAGGAAGACAGCTACAAGGCACAGCTTCAGCCTTTGTAAATTCCTGCCTGCCCAGTGCTTGGTGTAGCACAGACGTAACTCAGGTGGAGCACTTGGAATGTGTAGGAATTGTTGGAAATTGTTTCCTGAGGTATAAGTCAAGGGCTCCCAGTCTTAAAATCTGTCCCCAGGGCTGCATTCAGCCTTCAGTGGCCCAAAATTTTCTCTTAATTAATGCACAACATCACCTACTTGTCTTTTACATCCATGGGAAATAAAGACACTCTGTGTCTTTTTCAGGTGATTTCCAAAGTGATTTGTGCCGGCTTTGTTATGGTGAGAGCTCTTGAAAATCGATCCCCTGTGCAGGACACTCTGCATAACATCCCTCAGCGAAACCGCTGCTCTTCATTTGAACCCGTGTAGAAGAGTCTCTAAACCCTACAAGGAGGGAGGTTTTATTCCCTAGTTCTTGTTTTCTGTGTCAGTTCTTGATGCATTGAGTAGTAAAACAATTTGTAACATGCTGTTAGCACAAAAGAATGAAAAATAATACCAAAAATAAAACATGAAACTGCAATGAATGCAGCTATTTTTACACATTGTGTTCTGGCTCAAGGAAATTTCAGAAGCTTCAGCAGAAGAACCCAAAACCACTTTCAGGGTCTCAATTCACCATAAGGGATGGCTTTCTTTTGGTTTTGTAGATTTTCTTCTTCTTGAGTATTTTGGGAAAAGGCAAAAAAGAGCTGCAGATGTTCCAAACTTTCTACAATCTTTTACAATTATTCAGGGTGGTGCCTCCGCTGTAGACTGTGCTGTTTAGCTCGCATATTCATAAATTTTTCTCATTTGCGAGAGTCGCTGAATAGAGCATGTGAATTGTTTTACCCGGTAGGTGGTGGAGCAATAATGAAGCTTTGTGATTAAGTAGTGTTGGAACATCTTATCTGAGTGGGAGGCACCATTAGTAGTAAAAGTAATTACCTGTGTAGAACGTGCTGATTGCACTGAGCGTGTACTCCATGGCACAAAGGATGTCTTCTCAACTTTAGGGACTTTAAGAGATCTTCCATTTGCTGCTAATTTCACCTTTTAAGTGATAGCACATAATTCCTTGAGGGTTTTTTTGGGGGGGTGAGGGTGTTTTTTTTGTGTCAAAATTACAAATAAACTTTTGCGAGGGCTCCTTCTCCTCATCAAAATTCTGTCCTTGTCATTGGGAGCTGCGCGAGGAGGATGAGGGAAATATCGCTCGAAAGAAGCGGGGCTGTAAAGGCAGGGTTTGTTCCCAGAGTGGCACATGAGTCCTTCACAGCTCGGGGCTGTCCTGAGCAAGGAGCTGTGGGTGCCCCGGTGTCCCCAGGGAGTTATCCCCGAACAGGACATCGAGGCTGAGCTGTGAGAAAAGGGCTCGGCTCAGCCATCCCTGCCGGAGCAGGGGATCTGGGGGAGGCTGCTGCCACCGATGGCATCAGCCACTCGCAGGGTTATTCTCACAGAAGCCAATCTGTGGCAGAATACACGGTGTCCTGAGCTCTGATTTCATAAGCGTTCATCCATCTGCCTGACAGTTTCCAGCAACTTGGGGAATAGAATATTAAGATATGATGGAAATAAGCAGCTCTTTCCATCATAGGAAAGTGGGTATTTTTTTTGTATTTCATCTGTGGATTGTACCTCTGGTAGTTTTTGTGTCTCGTGTGGATGTGAAATTAAACCTTTCTGCTCATCTCTACAATTTTAAACCCTTCTGGCTACTTTGGGAAGCTGATAAAAAGTCCTGGGATTCAAAGAGGCCCAAGACTTTTAGGATAAAAAGGAAAATGAAGAGCATTTCTGGTTTGTTTTAGATCTGATGCAAAGCCTGTTGGAATCACAACAAAGAGACTCTCACTGGTTTTTAAGATTAATATCCGGAGTTTTCACAATGTCTGGCAAAAATGTGATGTTGCCACGCTCCCAAATTGGAATTTGGAATCGTGCAGAGTCAGGGGCATCCCTGGCACACAGGTACAGGGAGTGAAGAGAATTGAGAGCAGAGAAAAAGCCCTGGGAAAGGGCTGCAGCTCCTCTGCTCTCTGAATTTCCCTGTGGAGGCATTTCCTGTGGCTCCTGGGGGAGGATGTGAGCTCACAGGGACGGGGACAGGCAGAAACCTTAATGAGGGTGACAAAATGTCACTGCAGTCATTGGTTATTTCTCTGGCACGCTCAATCTCTTCCACCTGTAAAATACCAACATTGGTTTAAGGAATGGTGTAGGTTCACTCAACTTTTATCTTCAACTTCAGATTTTTTCAGAAGATTATTTTTCCCAGTTTTTCTGCAGTTTCTCAATTATGTTTCTGATTTTTTTTTTCTTTTTAAGTCTCCTGAGGGAGCTGCCTCTGTATTTGACCAACCTGCTTTTTTTCCTAAATATTTTCTTTTTCTTGTATTTTTTGGTTAATCTGTGATACAATTTACTCATTTTATAAATCAATAGGATAAACTCTGTGACCGTGTCTGAAAGTATGAAGAGAAGGTTTACAAGTGCAAATACTAAATACTAAAATTGCTGGAGCCACAACTGTGGAAATACATTTAAATAATCAGACAAAAATTAACTAGTGATTTAATGACTAAAGTCAGCCCAAATATGAAATTTGCCATTTTTTCTTTGCAGAACTGAATGCAACATTTTGCTATTATTTCCATGGGCCTGGGCTTTTAATGAAAAATATATGAAAAATCCAAAAGAAGATGATTCTAAATGAATAAGATCGACCCAGTTTTGTGCAGAGCTATGGAACTGCAAGTTTTTGGGGAGGGTCAATTTTGCCGACACAAGGTTGGCTTCAAATTGGGCCTGAGCTTGTTTTATTCTTCCTGCTGTTGAGTTAAGCAAAAGAGCTGGAAAATATTTCATCAAAGCAGCCTGAAATTTAACTGAGACCAAAATAAGGCACATTTTGCATGGAGATTATATTGCTGTAATTGCAGACAGCAATTTAATGATAAAAAAAAATAAAATTATTGTGAGTATCTGTTGTTTGTTGCTGGTGTTTACAGGAACCAACTGCCTTCAAGGACACCCAACAGACAATTCCCATCCCTTAGTGGAAACAATGAACTGAGATTTTACTCACACTGAGACTAGAAGGAGATAAAATCTGCAGAGTTTAGCATTCTTTTAATGAATCCTACTAAAATTCAGGAGTGCTCCTCTCCTGCTTGCTACCTTTCAGTATCCCTCAGGGATATGTTTGATAACCCAGTGTACATTCTTAGGCTTTAAAGCATGATAATATTAAAATACCAAATTTACTCCTTGAAGTAAGATTCCAGAGATACAAATTACATCCAGATACTAAGTGTAAATAAGAACATCTTTACCTTGTAATCAGGTAGAGGATAAAGAATTATTAATGGCAAAAAATTCATATTGTGCTGAGATTCCATGGAAAAAAGCAATTGCTGACCTGGCTTCCTGATGAATTCAGTCAATTACAGATGTACATTACACACATTGGAATTCTGGCTTTTCTGAAACATCTTCCATTATTTGTTCTCTATCTCGTAATTAATTCAGAAAAATACGTTAACATGTTCAGAAATGCTCTGGCAGACCTTAGATTTAAATTTGCTTTTAAGAATCATCTAAACTGCTGATAGTGAAATTCAACTGCAGTAGAAGGTGGTGCAATAACGTGCCCTAAATGTGCCCAAATACACAGGTGGGGGTTGGTCTGGGCAGATTATTCCTGTAAGGATCATGTGCACAAGCAACTGGCCAGCTTTTTTCAGGAATTGTTTAATTCCAAGGAATCTAACACCTGAGGAAAGTTCTGGGTCACTGCAGACCCACGTGTGCCCTGTTAGCCCCAACAAAAACATCACAGTTTGTGCTGTGGGAGCAGAATCCAAATTGGGAATTTTGCTTCACATCCCTTGCTCAGACACACAGAAATGTAACTCCGAGCAAGAGCTTACACAGGAGGGAGAGAAAAATGAAATGTGATGTTTTGGTCCAAGTGAGTTTGTTTAAGAAAGAAAAATTGAAAAAGCATTTTTGGCAGTTTAAGTGTTATGTGGGTTTACAGCCCTTTTTGGAATATGCGAGGTTGTCACAATCAATATTGTTCTTGATCAAACTGAACCACAGACAACCTTCTGAAAAAAGAAGCAGACCCTGATCTCTGGACCAAGTAATGAAATTTGTGATGGAAAAAAGACACATCCACCTGATGTTCGTTAGTGGGGGAAATATTGACAGAAATTGTTAGCATGATGGGAAATTCAATTACTTTAAGCACTGTTTGAACACGAAGGGAACAGAAACTTGATTAGGGAAATCATTTCAGATATTCTTCTAATTCTTTCTAAATCCAAAGGGCCCTGCCCAAAATCCCAAGGATCATTCACCCTCAGACTGCTACAGCTATAGGAGAGATGATGTGGTCAGGGGAGGAGCACACAGATGGGCTCCTTGGAACTTGGCTTTTCCAGGGCTTTCAGCACCTCAGCCCTTTGTTCACACTGCAAAGCATCTCTTGGGTAATCCAGCAGGATCTCATTGCAGCCTGATGCACTTTGCCATGTGAGCAGTGGCCCCTGGAGGAGATGAACACCCTTCCCGTGCAGTGAACCCAGGAAGGGATGCCCACCCTGTGCTCCTCTGAACCTGCTGGGGACACACGGCATGAAGTTGTGTTTGAAGAGCATTTTAGGGGATGTGGAGGGAAGGAGGAGAGGCCAACTGAGCTGAGCCTCTTTGAGCTGGTCTTTGTCCAAAGAACAGGCAATTTCTGCTCCCTTTAACTTTAGTTTCTCACATTCCTCCAGGAAGGCAGTGGGACAGAGGAGAGGCACTTCTTGGGCAGGGACCTGCAGCCTCCCACAGGGATTTGGGCAATGAGGGGAGAATTCAGCACAACAGGGACAGGACCTGCAGCTACCCAAAGCCAGAAGGAACCTTTAGGTCTCCTCTAGTCCCAGCCATGCCCTGGCTGCTGCCTCAGCTCTGGGTTTCCATGGGAGCTGCCCCTGTTACTCCAGTCCCCCATGACAACCTGGGGGTGTTCTGGGAGAAAGGAGGGAACTACCTGTGCAGAACTGTGGCCAGCTTGCTGAATTTAGCACCCCAGCCCTTCCCCGGTGTTAATATGGAGATCAGAGTCAATAAAACACATGGAGGCAAAATGTATGACTCCAATTTACATTAAGGAACTTAAAAGTTGTGAAATATGTGAAGAACAAACTGTTGTGAGAAAATAAGTGCCAGCCTTCCTGCAAATTTTATATCTGATTCTGCAAGCATGGGAAGTCTTCAGCGCTGTTCCTGACTTGGCTGCCAGTTTATGTGGGAGGGGAAACAGCCATTTTGCTCGAGGGAAATATTTTTTAAAAGTTCCATCATGAGAAGGGGTTTTTGTTTGTTTGTTTGTTTTTGCTTTCCTGCATGAAATGAGTTTTGCAGTTGAAATTGCTGGTCCAAAGGCTGGGTTGTGCCTCCATCAGCTCCGGCTGCCGTGGGACGTGTGTGCTTCTGTGTGGAGAGTTTGGCAAGTTCACTTTGCCTGCGTGGAGATGTGTAGACACGCACACACACAGACATTGTCTCTGTGTTTGGAGAAATGGACACAAATTTCAGCTTTCATCTGGACTGCATTTTTGAAGAAAGTGTGTTTCAGACAATGCATTCTTCCAGTTTCATGGATTGCAAAGATAAAGCACAAAACCCCACAAATTCATGGAGAAACACAAATCTTCCAGCCCCTGCCTCTCACAAAGGGGCATTTTTGTGTCTTAAATGAGGGCAGGTTTTTTTAAAAAACAACTGCCTGTACAGCATTTCCCACATTGGAGCCTCGAGAGCGAGTGGATTTCAGCACGGAGGGAACAAAATGAAGTGGGAAGTTTTTCAGATGTGCTTTACTGGGGTTCCATCTCCTGGGAACAGGAGGAGTTTGGGAGTTTCTGCTGAAAATCTGCCTTTTTCACGTAGGTGTCGGATTGGAAGCTGAAGCTCTGAAAATCTGGCCTCAGAGGCCTATTTTTAAAATATGGTTTCTGCTTTTTCAGACACAATTTTGTGATCCCAGCTAATTAGGAGAACAGCCATGTGGTTAGACATCTGAGTGCTAGTCTTATTGCTTGGAACAATGACCATGGGAGAAAAGCTGCTCCAGTGTGGTTTTGTTGTTATTTTGGTTTTTAGCTTGCAGAATAGACTGGAATCTGCTTTTCAGGCTGCACTGGGCTCCGTTTGTGCTGTTATAACAAATAAAGGAAGACTTGCTGATGGGCTCAAATAAACCTTCAATTGAAGTGACATCTCTTTTTTTCAAATGTCACTTGCTCCCTCCATATCCCCGGTGTGTTTTCAGACCTCTGTTACAGGAGAGCTGCTGCGTGATCTTCTTCAATTTACCATTCACTCATCCAAAAATCAGGAACACAAAAAGCTTTTAAAATTAAAATTCAGGTTTTGAAAGCAGTGTTAGTCAACTCTCCGGATTCACAGCTTACTTGAGGTTGACTCTATCACGCCAATAAAATTTGAGGTTTATATTACAAAGTGACTCCAGGAGACCTCAAGTAGCAGAGTGAAATTCAGGATGTTAAGAAATTGTATCCTCAGTTGACCTCTGTGGAATGGGAAGAAAGAAATCAAGGGCAAAATTTATTCTGTTTTGTCGAATTTGACTGGAAATTTGAAGGAGAAATACTGCATCCAAGCAGTGACATTGCACCAAGTACTGCAATTGATTGGCAAACGCTGATCCATCTGATGTGTGTGTGGGTTTCCTGGTGGTTGTTCAGGGAATTAGAGCCCATGCCCATGCAGGGAAGAGAGTACAGGCAAAAAATATCACAAAATAGAGCTGCAAACTCGCATGCTAAAATTAAAAAGGAAATATTGCAATTTTCTGTGGTGCTGGTTTCTCCCAGAAAGCCACTCATGATAAGCACAGAGCAGCTCTGAGGTTTCTTACTAATTGCTGATGATCTCCCAGGTTGTTAAAACCTGAAGCTGTTTGTGTCACCAGCCTGGCTGTCCCCAGGTACAGCCATAAAACCAAAACACCACCCAAGAGCTTTGTGTTAGGATTACAGAAAAATGAGAACCATTCCCTAGTAGGAGGCAGCTCCTCTCTTGCAACGGCTGCTTTTCTGTCACCCTGCTCTTATTTCTGAACTACACCCTGGCTAAAAATGTCCCCAGCAGTTCCTCTGTCCCATCACTGAGCTGCAATTTCCTTCCTATCCGAGTTATTCCTGGGGTGGAACAGCACCCAGTGGGGATTGAGACCTCCTGGTGCAAGGCACAGAATAAAAACACAACAAGGCACAGCCTCTGTCACCGGGAGGTCACAGACTGTCACCAGCCCTGAGCAGGAGCAGATTCCTCACTGGAGTCTGTGTGGGCACAGCAGCCTGTCTGCAGTTTAAATAATGCAGCAGAGCAGGAGCAGAGAGAGGAAAAGGCCAGGAGCAGCAATGGGCAGATGTGTGGTGGTTTCAGGAGCCACCCCAGCCACTGCTGAAGATGAAATACCTGATGATTTCAGGGTGGGAGAAGCCTAAACTCGAGAATCCCATGTGCCTGCCTGCATGGGGTTGGTATGATGTGCTTCCTATGCTTTCCACATGATACAAATAATGTAGCCAATTTAATAGAAAGCAATTTTATTTCGCCATGAAAAGCGATCTCGGACCGCATATTCATGTATTTTCTTTTCTCGTTGCTGGTTTTCAAAACTGATTTCCGGGCAGAGCTGAGGGTCTGATTCGATTTCCGAGAACTTGGCATTGGGATGCTCACACTTGATATCGCTGATTTCCTTATCTCAGACGCATATCAGGCATCAATCACCGAGGGAATAATGCCGCCCTGGTAGATGGTCCATCTCCGACTGAGCCACCCCTTTTCTGTTGCAAATTTGGAGTCCACTCTGTCGTTGGCCTGTATTCTTACAATTGCAAATTAGTTTTTTCTCCAGCTGCCTGAGGATTTCTACAAAAAATCACAGCTTTGAGCACGAATTTATTTTATATCATATATCACACATCACACACGGGAGACTCTTCAGGGTGGGAGTGTCTAAAGGGTGTTTGATTATGTTCTTCCCTTCCCTTTTGCTGTGGTGGCACTGACCCGTGTTAAATCAGACACCGAAGTAGGCACAGGGAAGAACCCAGGCAGTCCCAGTCAGAAAGGAGGGCATGGTCTAAAAAAACTACAAAATAATTAAGGATGGCACCTATTTTACAGATGAGGATTGAAGTTGAGATTGAGAAACTTGTTTGAAGTTTCACAGAGCATAAATAAAGTGCACCAGGACAGAGATAGGAATTAAAGTGTCTCTGCCCTGAGTATTACAGCTCTGCTCTGCATTTCCCCCAGCATGTTGCCTTATCCCAAAACCTCCCTCTTCTCCTACTACCAGAGTCCTATCTGGGATTCCAGCATGTTGGAGACGTCTTTTCTCACAACTCACAGTCATGTCTAAAATAAAAAATGAATCCTTCAAGATTAAATCCAGCACAGGATTTAGGTACTTAAAGGATTTAAGCAGTATTTTGATACTTAAATGCAAAGTTGAGACCAGTGAGATGCTGCCAAGATACTGCATTATCCTGGGAAGTGCCTGCATTCGTTTGGTTGCTCAGTTTGTGATCTGAAAATGTCTTAGAAAGCCGAAATTTTTAGTTCAAAACATTTAGTGACAGGTTTTTTGCTTGACAGGATTGAATATTCCCGTCCCAGTTACCTCCATGAGCACGAGCAGGGTTCACAAATGGACCTGTGGGTCTTCACTGCTGCTGAATTTTAGGAACTCTCTAAAAATGGACAAAGAGTCAGGTTATAAAGGTTAAAAAGACAGTGTTTATTCTGCAGGGTGGAAGTTTTTCCACAAATCAAGACCACTGGTCTTTTTCTTAGTGATGGGAATTTAGCAGACAAAGTCTAATTCCCTTGGTGAGGAAGAGGATCTCCTTCTCACCCCTGCATTACCTCCTCCCCTTCCAGATCTCATAGCCATCAACTAAACTTATCATCCCTTTTCTGATCTCTTTTCTCATGTTTTTTATTTTCTCTTCACCTCTTCCTTCTCATTACACTCCCTTTTCATTTCTCTGGAAGCATTAGTGTCCTCTGTCAGAGTGAACAGGCCCCAGTCTCCCCTGCCCTGAGGGACCTGCCACCAGAAACTCAATGTTCCTGTCCCACCCTGCGATTTCCACAGAATCCCAGGATATGCTGAGTGGGAAGGAACTCACAAGGATCAGGGAGCCCAACTCCTGGAAGCACAGAGACAGAAGTTCCTCCTTGCAGGAACAGTTCCCAGACCGGGTGAAACACCCAAAGCGAGGTGCCTGGAACACTAGGCTGTAGGGCCGGCGCTGGCCTGGAGCCTTTCCCAGGGGAATCCTCAGCCTGGACTGCTGGGGACAGCGTGTCCTCCCCAAAGCACAGGTGCCACATCCCCAGGCACTGTCTGTGGGCCAGGAGACGCTGCAGAGCGCGTCAGGGGTGGAAAAGCAGAGGTTTCTGTGTCTCTTCCTGCCTCGCTCGCAGCCCTTTGACGTAACGCGAAGCGCTTTGCCAGTTGCGGTTTTGTGAGAACAGATTGGTAAACTGTGACTTGTTGCATCAGCCTGACAGCTGAACTTCCCACACAGCTCGGTGTGCGCGGCTCCGCTGGGGCCGCAGCCCAGCCGTGATTCATCCGCTCCGGCAGGTCCGGCGCACCAAACAACGCTCAGCCTGCCCGGGAGCTCCTCTGACGCCCTTTGGACTCGCTCTAAAATATCTCTTTGTCCTCTCTCTGTTGCTGGGAAGTCAAAAGAATATGCTTTGTTTGAGATTTTCCAGGGGAAAAAAAAAAAGAAAAAAAAAGGTTTCAGAATACCAAAGCTTCAGATAGGAGCTGATGGCTCCAGTCTGGGCACAGACAATTGAGTTTGAGGGAATTTATAGCAAGCCCATCCTTAATGTGTCCCAGGAATGACTTGATTTGCTTCTTCTATTCCCTTGCAGAAGAAACTGTGGGGATACAAATTTAATACAGTCTAGGAGCTTGTGTTACAGTTTACTGTGTCCTTGGACAGCTGTAAATCCTCCTCTGATGTATTTGCTTAATATTTAGGCTTAACATGTTTTAACCACAAATCAGGCTACAGTAATGAACTTGGAACCCGTCCAAGCCTTATCCCAGAGTCCCCACAAACAGCTCCAGTCCCAGAGGTGAAATGATGGTGATCTACCTGTGAATTTCCCAATCCCCCCTCATTTTGTTACATGTGCTGAGAATAAGAAGGCCCACTAAATCAGGAGCCTGATCCTCAGCTAAAACAGGGATTTACATTCTCCTGTGCTGATTTACACCAGTGGAGGAGCCGATTCCACCATGAACAAATATAGTGTTTTAATCTACCCATCGATCCACAGCTCAGCTAATGAAACTTTGCAGCCCTTAAAATGTCCTGGCTCCAACTTGAATGTCTCCTGCATCTGGATTTTCTCTCATCAGCACTTCGGGGCTGGTACTGCATTAAAAACTGCACACACGACTACAGTTAAGCTTTTCAATAATGAAGTCACTTTATTTATTGAGAAATGTCATCACAGGATACATGATTCTTGGCAGGGCAGCTCCTGAGCAGGAAGCCTGCAGTTCCAAAGGTATGCAGGAACGTGGAGAAGGGCATATTGTTTGCCTTCTTTTTATGACAGGAAGGATATGGTTTGGTTGTGTTTTTGATGAGTTTTGTTTCATTGTACACGGAGATTTTCCTACACTCTGAGTTCAAACTTGACAAATGCTTTTACCCCTCCTGTTACGTGGGCGTGGGGAGTGACTCTCTGTGTTTTGCACTGATGCTTTGCAGACCCTACACAAAGGTTTTCATCCCTTGGGCCTCTTGGGCCAGCAGAGCTGGCACAGACATCATGGACATGGAGACTTCAAATTGTTGCTGGGGTTAATAGACCCTGCTCTGAGATGTGTATGAGAAGCATTCTGGTGAATTGATATCATTCCTTTTTAAACTTTAGTCTATAATCTTAGGGTTTTATTTGAAAAAAAAAAACCCCATACAAATAATTCCACAGACAAAATGAACTAGCTAAAGACATTGATGATTTCTGCTTCCTATGGCTATTTGATTGCCTAATTACAGTCATTTTGAACTGATTGCATGCTCTTTTAATTTATTTCCCAGCATTTGTCTGTATGGAAAGACCTAATGCAGGGTGTGTTTTACAGAGTCAGTAAGTCTTCCTGAAAACAAATGTTCACTCCTTTCTAATTGAGAAACTCTTGCTTCGAGGACAGGAATGAACTTAGAGCAGAAGCCTGGTTTGTCTGTCAGGTAGAACATGGGAGGTTTTGGATAGAAGCAGGTTTGGAAGGCTCTGTGGTTGGGCTGAGCCCTGGCTGGGCAGCTCCAGCTCTGTTATCTCTGGCTGCCTCCCAGGCCCTGGCTTAGGGATGGGATCTCACTCTGGAGAGCACCAGCCTGCCCATGCCAGCGCTCTGCTTCTGCTCCAGCCTGTGGGCAAGCCCACAAATATAGAAATGGGATTAAAAAGGAGAAAGCTGCCTTTTTTTGAACCTGCAGGGACATTTCTTCCAGCTCCAGGTTGAGCTGGGGCTCAGGCCAGCTCCTCCCTGGTTCTGGTGCAGTTGTTTCTCTGGGGCACTGTTAGAGCAGACTCCTCCTCCTCCCCAAGCACATCTGACTTCCTCAGTGCCCTTCCTAATTGCTTTCTGCTGAATCATCTTCATTAATCCACTGTTACATGATGCAAACATGGGACCCACATGCTTGCCATCAGTTTTCTTTTAGGGCCTAATTTTTCTGATAATTTTATCACTGACTTTTTTAAATCTTCGAGGCAAAACACTTGCTCCGTACCAAAGAACCACAACTGTTCTCAGAAGCATTGTGTATTCTGAGAAAAATGCAGTTATCAATCCAAAATACAATTAGAATTACTTTACCAGGTTATGTCAGGTTGTGAAAACAGTGTCAGGAGAGGAAAATAAAAATAAAGAAGTCTGCTGTGTTTTGTTAACTCTGCTGTGCTGGGCGTTTATTCCGACTGGATGGATGGGGGAGGCTGGGCTTTCTTATCAGTGGGTTCACTGCTGCCTTTGAGTGGGGCCTGGAATTGCTGGACAAGCATTTAGGATGATCTCAGAGGGAGTAAATTATACAAAATAACTGCTACAAACAATCAGCCAGTACCAAGAGTTCCATTCAGAAAGCTGACCACAACTTTCAAGGTGGTTAAGTGCTTAATTTCACTGTGTGGCTGCCACGAACTTTTCAGACAAATCCTTGTAAAGTCTCTCAGGTGCACAAGGAGAGCTGGGGTTAGATAAGGAGTCATTATTGCAGAATTTGGGCCAGATAATCTTTGTCCATAATCTTGTTTGTAAGATCCACTGGGACTCCTGGGCTCCAGTTCTGATGAGGGATGTGCTGGGCAGCAATGCCTGTGACCCCTCAACTTTACAACCAAATAAGCAGGAATTACTGAACTCTGGGAATGCCAGTCCAACTTTAATTTCACTTACAGCTGGTCCAGCTGGTGATGTCACATAAATACTTCCTTAGGCCTTTCTTTTGGGAGTTTTACCTGAAATGATTTTGCTAAAAAGAACACAAAAGCCTTTTAGCTCTGATATTCTTGCTGTAATGGGGGCTGATCCTGAAGAGCTTTGGCTTTACTCGAGGAAGAACTTCATTAAGGATCTACTTTCCCTCCAAGAAATCTCTGCAGAATTAGGTCCGATGATAGCAATAAAAATTATTTCTGCAAAATGCTTTTGAGAGCATTTCTATTGTTTACTCTAACAAAGAGCCTCTGGAGACAGTGACCTTTGATTTCAGAAGTTTTCTGACTAATCCCTTTTTACAGACAACTTTTTTTAATCACAAACTTCAAGGAAATGCTTGACTGAGACAGGATTTGAGCCTAAACCTCCCAAAGTTTCAGTTTTGGCCTTGTACCAGTAATTATAGGACTGTGAATTGGTTTCATAAGCTTAAGCTGTTGTGTTGGAACACACTTAGGGCAAAGAACTTCCATTTGCTTGGGTCTCCCCAGCAGAAATGCAGCTCACCTTGCTCAGAGGCTGAAATGCTGAAAGTTAATTAAAAAAAACCCCAAAATCAACAACAGCAACAAAATCCTGAAACTTTATTTTCCTGACAGGGACATCCTGAAGTGCAAAAGACCAAATTCTGCTTTGGAACCCATCTGGATTCCTCTGTAGTGCTGCATTTACCAGCCTGAAGCATGTGTTGTTAATTCAGTGTGTCTTAAGTCCCAGCCTCACATCTATTAAGTTTAAGCTCAGCAGGAAAACATGAAAAAGCACTCTCATATTAATCAGCAGTGCCAGAAATAAACCTGGATATCAGGAATTTAAACCTCACACTGCTCAGATGAATGCTGCAGCCTACAACATACAGCAGGGCTGAGTATTTCTGCCCTGTGAAGGATGGATGTCAGAAAAAGCCAAAATACTAAAGAAATGCATTTACTTAAAACACTTGTCCTTGTAAGAGTGCTCCATAAAATGTACATAAAAAGGTATTTTTCTCCCACAATTTAGGCAAACAGAATTTTTAGTTAGATATTATCACCTGGAGAGAGCCCAATAATAAGTAATTTAGTCTGGAGAGGGGGTTTGTACATTTCTGATTAATATTTACAAAAGGCTTTGTGTATTTTTGCTCGAGCGCTAATGAGGCAGCAGCTCGAGTTTAACAAAAAGGACACTGTAGATTGAAATATGGTATTGTGCCCATCAAAGTCTGCCTCCTCTCTGCTTGGCTTATGATGAATGCTGTTCTTTAATAGCGGGCTGGGGTTCCTGAAAAACTTATTACAGAGACTAAGAGAGAAGCCAAGAATGAAGGAATGCCTGACTGGCAGCGATCAATCACTCCCTTTTAAAGATGAACTGATCCTTCTTTTTTTAAAGTAACACTTCATAAAAAGGGCTCAAACATAAATATGCAAAGCGTTAGAGCAATTACATCCTGCATGATCCCTGCAGTATTTCTGGTGCATGGCTTCACTTTGCTCTGGTGAGATAATGAATGCAGGAAAATGGCAAATCTCTCTAAAAGAAGACTGATATTTAGAGAAAAGTTCTTGCTGAAGAGTGTTAATTATCTGGAGCAGGGAAGTGAGATTATTTAGATTCCTTTTAACAACATGTCTCTACATAGGCTCTATTTTAATGAGGCCTTCTTTTCTTCTTTTTTAATAAATATTTTGATAAATATCTTTTTATATGTTTGAAGAAAAGGCAAATACACATAACCTATATATAGAAGTGGACACGAGACTGATCTGTTTAGTGCTCATCATATGTAAATATGTTCATTTTTAAGAGCCTAATTTGCATATGCACTTTCTGCAACTGTCTGCAATCCCAGCGTTTGACATGCAAATTCAGCATGCAAACATGCACAGCTTTAGAGAAGTTGAGTTCTCTGTCTGTAGTGCAGAAATTTTGCTCTTCCTTTAACACATAATCCTCAGCGAGTTCCAGACCTTTATTCAGTGTTTAACAACCCAATCGCCAGGACACAACGTACTTTTAATGCAACATGGGAGGGTTGGAAACACAAACTGATGGAGAAGAAAATATTTTTTTTTCCAATCACCACAAAAACTTTGCTCTGCGCAGCAAAAGCACGGAGTTAATTTAAGAGGTGCAGCCCAGATATTGCATCCAGGTACCAGGAATTTTTAATGACTTGTTATTTTTACCTTGTTCAGAGAATCAACTTTCTGTCCCTAAGGGTCTTTGTTAAAACTCCTTTTTAAAAGAGTGCTAAGAATGGCTGGACAGTTGCTGTCAGGTGTAATGGATGGCAAATTATAAAATGTTAATGAACTAGTAACTATAAAATCTAATATTAGCTGCAAACAGGGTTGTTTAACATGGCGAGGTTGAAAAGCACGAGCATGGAAACGGCAAAATGTCAGCAGTGAAATACCTGGTGGGTATTTGAGACCTCCAGTGGGCTCAGGCTCTGTGTAAACACTGTCAGGAGAGGAGAATCAGCTCAGGTTTGTGGAGTTCAGTGAAAGTCAGAAATATTTTCTTCCTTTCAGAATAGGAAAATGACATTTGGTGCAAACGGAGGTTCTTTCCCCGAGCAGAGACAGTGTGGGTTACTCATAAAAGCATAATGGCTTTCATTCAGAGGTGCCATATGGCTGCTTATAAGATTTCTGCACAGCACTTGCTGTAGCAGTAACTAAACAAATGGCACTATAGTACAATATAATACCTGTCAAGAGCAGTGATAAAGAATGTTTTATTTCTCTGCTCTCTGTCCTCTTTTCTCCCTTCCTCCTTGGGAGCAGCTGCCTGTGCGAGGCAGCACCCACTAGATGGTACTGCCAGGCTTCTCCGAGCTGTCGCTTCTGCTCAGCCTCCCTGGCCTGTGCCTGGGGCTGCCATCCCTTCAGCCATCCCTCCCTTCATCCATCTCTTCATCCCTCCCTCCATCCATTCTTTCAGCCATCCCTCCCTTCATCCATCTCTTCATCCCTCCCTCCATCCATTCTTTCAGCCATCCCTCCCTTCATCCATCTCTTCACCCCTCCCTCCATCCATCCCTTCAGCCATCCTTTTATCCATCCCTTCATCCCTCCTTACATCCATCCCAACATCCATTCCTCTATCTGTCCCTTCAGCCGTCCCCATCTCCTTCCCAAAGGAGGGGTTGTAAGGAGCACAGCTGGGCAGATGTGGCAGGAATCTCTGTCTGGGAGTCTGGGGGACAAAGTGCTCATCATTTCCTCTCCCTTTGACCTTAAAATAAGGGCCAGATCTCCACCTGGGGCTCAACAAAGTGGTGACATTTATGGAGAGACAGCAACAATGGCCCTGAGCCTCAGCTGTGGGAGAAGGGCCTTTAGCCCACCCCAGCTGAGCTGCTGGGAGCCCAACATCCCTGTGTCCCTGTCCCCAGGAGCCCAGTATCCCTGTGTCCCTGTCACTGGGAGTCCAATCTCTTTGTCTCTCTGTCCCTGGAAGCCCAGCATCCCTGTGTCCCTGTCCCCAGGAGCTCAGCATCCCTGTGTCCCTGTCCCCAGGAGCCCAGTATCCCTGTGTCCCTGTCCCCAGGAGTCCAGTATCCCTGTGTCCCTGTCACTAAGAGCCCAATCTCTTTGTCTCTCCGTCCCTGGGAGCCCAGTATCCCTGTGTCCCTGTCCCCAGGAGCCCAGTATCCCTGTGCCCCCATCCCCAGGAGCCCAGCATCCCTGTGTCCCTGTCCCTGTGAGCCCACTATCCCTGTGTCCCTGTCCCTGGCAGCAGAGGGAATCCAGCACCTGTGAAAAGCGGGCACAGACATCTCAGTGCCTCACCTNCATCCCTGTGTCCCTGTCCCTGTGAGCCCACTATCCCTGTGTCCCTGTCCCTGGCAGCAGAGGGAATCCAGCACCTGTGAAAAGCGGGCACAGACATCTCAGTGCCTCACTTCTCCTAGCTGGAAAAACGCTCGTTGTGTTTTCTTTTTGAGGTGAAATGAACAGATGTGTGTGAGGTGCTGAGTTCCTCACTCAGATGCAGCTGGAAACTCACAGTACCAACCAGAATTTTAGCTTGCATCAAGTGCTGCCTCCTCGAGCTCTTGGGGCTGGTTAAAAACGGGCCTTGTTTGAATGCCTTTTAATTTTGGTAAAAGATGGCTCCACCTGCTCCACACGAGCAGAGGGATGGAAAATGCTGCAATCTCTGATCACCAGATAGCCTTCATATGCTGTTTACAAAATAACACATCTTCTCTCTGCCTGTGTTTTTCCCTGTAGGATAAATGCAGGCTTATACCAGCTCTGAAATATATTGGCTCCCTGATCAGCACCCTAACACATCCGCTCCATCATCTTCTCCTTTAGAATCACACTCCAGGGAAATTTGGTTTAAACCTTTCCTGATTAAAAGCCAGCGATGACCACATAGGCAGTAAATGTGGGCTTTTTTTTTTGTATGTGCTTGTCTCATTCCTGAAAGCACTTCCTTCACGCAGCCTAAATTCAAGATTTTGCATGATGTATTCCTCAGTCCTTCCGTCCATCTGTCCAGACAGGCAGCTTGTTTGATGAGTTAACCATTCTGAACACTTTAATATTTATGTGACTCTTGTGCAGCTCAGCAGTTGCTTTATGTGGGATTGCATATTTGATAAGATCACAGATTCACTCTGTGCCAAAGCTGAAGTCCTACTGAGGTCTGACTGTACTTCAAATGTCAAAAAAATATGAATAGGTGGTCTTAATGTTCTCCTCTGGTGTTATATCTGTCTATAGAGAATATAGCTTACAACAGATTAGAAGCAATAGAGGACTTGACATATAGTGAGAGAGCAGTAAGAATGATGCTTGTTGACATTATCGGCTAAACCTGTAGGGGAATTTTCTTTTTTTCCTTTATTCTTTCTTCCCCTCTTGCTTTGCTTCTGTGAAATTTGCTTATTTGTTCCTGTGAGCCTTGCTCTTTCTGCATCGAGTTCCAGTTTCTCTATCTAAAATAGTGTTGTCAATCCAGGTGTTTTCAACCCCTTCCCCATCCAAATGAGTCCTTGCTTGGCTCTCCTGGCTGTTCTCCCCCCGTGGCTCAGGGGCTGCCTCTGCCTGCTGTTTACAGAATATTTATTTGCAGAAAGCCTCTGGAACTCCAATTCATGTGCATATTTCTGTGGTCCCTCTGCACTTCAGGTTTTGTGTGCACAAAGGTTTGCAGCAAATGCAATTCTGGTGCTGATGTGCTCTGCCCCTGCCCTGGGGATGCACCCAAGGTATAAAGGGATGCTACACAAATGCATTTGGCTGTAAATGAGGAATTCACCTCTTAAACAAAAGGGAAAAAAAAAAAAATCCTAATTTTCAGTCTTTTGTAGCAGTGTCACAAATAAAGCAATGAAAGATGGATTACTGGGGAATGAGTCATGGAAATTCCTACCCAAGTTTTGTGAAATCTGAATATGCTGAGGACCGGGGGAGAAGGAGAGGATATTTCTGCTGACATGTAATGTCTTGATCCTCTCTCATTCCTGTTGTTAGGAACAATTTCTGTGGTTAGATGCCCAAAACACTGCCTGCAGGCGTGGCTTTCATAACTTTTCTTTGGGAAATTGCATCCTGACACCAGGATATGGCTCTGCACAGCACACACTGACCTGAGTGCTGAGCACGGCACCTGGGCCCTGTTAACAGCAGTTTATAAATGCTGCTCTCAGAGCCTGGCTCCAGAGATGACACTGGAAATGTGCAGCAGAAGGGATATTGCTTCTTGTCAGCTTTACATTTAAAAAATGCAGCTCGAGACACTGCAAGGCCTGGGTGAAGCCAGTGCAGTGTCCATCAGCAGGGTCAGCAACCTGTGCCGGGCACTGCTTCCATCCTGTCCCTAATTCAGGCACGCTAAAAGCAAAATAAATTCATTATTTGGCCTGCAGGCACAGACAAGCCCTGAGGTTCCCTCCCTGCCTGTGGTTCTGTGTCTGCTTCTCACCTGGGGCTCTGTGTCCTGCCTGAACCTCAGCTCTGGGGGTTGTTGGAATTCATGGGCAGCACACCAGGAGAGCCCAGGAGGTGAATTTGCTCCCACGGGACACAGCTCTGTGTTGGGACAGGCTGCATCATCCCCAGAGCTGTTAGCAGACAGCAGCCACCAAAAAGCTGATTTTCCAGCTTTAACTAGATTTGAAAAGCACAACTGTAACACAGGATACGATCCATAGATCAGTGGAGATGAACATTTGGGCCAGATTCAAAGGTGGCCCTGTGAATGGCAGATGTGGTGTATTGTGCTGCTTCAGCTTGTGCACAATATGGCACAGGCTGGGAAACAGGAGACAGAGATATGAAGGCATATTTGATGTGCCATCATCTCAAAGGATTGTTCCTTTATCTGAGGAGGGAACTGTGATCCCGGGGAATTGTGAAGAGTTATTGGCATTCTGTAAAGTAGGAGTATGCCTAACATGCCATAACAAAAAAGGTAATGCAGAACTGTAATTAACACGATGTTATTTTTAATTCACAAAAATACTGTTTATGGAGCTGCACTGAAAGAATCTGACTCTTAATGAAGATTGATTGCAAGTCAGACTTTGCCTTTCATTCTGCTGATTTTTGTTCACTGCAAGAAGAAAGTGAGCTGGGAGTGAGATCATTTGTTTGTGACATTGAGTCCCTTGAGTGTCCTCTCTGTCATCACAGCCAGGGGACTTGTGCTTCCCCCAGCTCAGGTGGTGCTGCAAGAGGGACTGGGAGACTTTGTGCCTCTCCTCCCTGTGTGTAACCTGCTCCTGCCACCTCCCAGAGCACAGCAGCACACAGGGAACGTCATTTCCCTCACTCTGTTGTGCCCAGGCAGCTGCAGGGAGCTCCAGTTCTGAGGTTCCAGCACAGAACAGCCCAGCTCAACAGAGCTCAGCAGCTGAGGCTGCACAGAGCACAGCTTTGGGCACGGGACATTTGCAAAGCTCTACACAAGTGGAGATGCTCCCACATTTCTGCCAGGTCACAGCAGCCCCATCAGTGCTGGGCTCTGTCCCAGCAGCACCACTTTGTGCAAGAGCATTTCTTGCTCCAGGTTCCACAGAGGTACTTTGGAGAGCTGAGAGCAGGGAAAAGTCAGAGCATTTTATGACAGCAAATGACCAGGGCTCCTCAAAGGTCTCCTTTGTCCCTTTGCAGATGGTTCTGGGTGCAATGAGCATCCCTTTCTCACAGCCTTAAATCCTTCACCTCCAGTGAGCACCACAGTGATACCAGGTGGTCTCATGGAGCCTCTCCTCATCTGCCCCAGGCCCACTTTGCTTCCCCAGCCTGTTTTGGCCACAAGCAAACAAGGAATATGAAATACAATATGAAATTGAATATGAAATACATTATGATGGGTGTCCTTGCAGGAATAACTTAGGGAAGAAACTCATTTGAGAAACAGGAAGTCTTGCTCAGTTAAGCAGTAAGAAAAAAAATCCACATTTTACCACAAAAGTTAAGTTACCCTTCATGTGACAGACAAAGAAACTGAATCTATTCCTGTCAATTCTTTGAAGTTTTCCTACAAATTCCCAGCACCCTTGTAGTGCCATAAATAAATGTAGAAATCCCATCCATTCTATGAAGTACCAGGCAAGAGCCCCTTCCCACGTTTGTAAAGCTGTGTTCTAATCACATGGCAGCAGAGTTTTCATTTCACTTTACTGCTAATTAAAACTGCAATATTGTGGAGCAGTAAATTTTCCTGATGATCAAAACTGTTTGTATGCCTTGTCACATAACCTATGCATTCCCAGGAAACGAGGCAGCTTGATTCTGCCTTCAGACGAGAGGAAATTTGAAGGAAACTTGAATATCAAATGACACGAGTTAAAAAATGTGAGACGAGAGGTTTTCAGATCAGCAGTTGAAAGTGGAGCTGGGTGAAACTATTGTATCAAACCTTTCTTCAAATCTAGGCAAAGTTGTGACTGAAGCTTGTCCGTACAAAAAGTAAATTGGAGCAGAATTCTGAGTTGGTGTGGAAAGGGAATCTGGGTTGGAGGGACGCTGGAGCCCCAGAATTTCTCTGCACTTGAGAACAGGACTGAGCTGAGCAGTTTGTCCCAGCCCTGCCAGGGCCACCTCGCAGCTCTGGCCTGCCCTGAACTCTCAGGGTATTTGAAGGCAGCTTTGAAAAGCACCTCAGGGGAAATGCAAGAAGGGTGCAAAACCCAAGAGGATGGAAACAGTCAAACAACAGCATTTATTTATTTTTTTTCCCACGAAGCCCCATAAACTGAAACTGCTGAAGTCTGCACGGAGTCATTAAAATGTTCTATACCATGTGTCTCACAACCTGGCTGTACTTTCCACTCTGCTGCTGGTATCTGCTAAAATCAATCCCTAAATGCTGACTACCACTCAATTTTGAGGCAGAGAAGCTTCAAATTCACATCCTGATTTGATTTTTGGGGTTGTGTGGGGAGTTAGAACTGGGCCCTTTTTCGGCTGTGCAGGTCTGTTGTCCCTGGTTGGGTTCTCAGTGGTCCCTTTCCTCTCTCTCAGGGTTTAGGCAGTTTATACATATTTGTACACATCCCACTTTCAGCAGCTCTCTCACTTTTCTCTCCAGAAGTTGTGTGCTCTCATGCTGCGTTTTTTTTTTCACTCTGTATATTTAAGAA